>BLAL01000050.1:0-600000 GCA_015698045.1 Rhizophagus clarus | reverse complement strand
TGCATCTTCTGCATTTTCTTTGTGTTCATAAAAATAACGCGCATCTAATTATGATGCATTTTAAATTAGTGAACTATTATAGATAAAGTTAAATGAATGATTGATTGATTGTGAGTTACTTAAATTACTTATAGGTTTGGTTACATTTTAATCAAAGTTCATATATTCGGCGTTCTAATACGCGAAACAAGACAAATATGATGCATATCAAACCTTATCATAATATCAATATATGTATATATATTAATAGCACAATTGAAAGAATCCATATAAGTCAGTTTCGAAGATAAATTAGACGTTACATCATTGTAGTATCACTTTAACTATTCAAGTTATTTAATATAATATATCGCGACGACGCGTAACATGATTTATATGAATGTATACAGGCGCAGATCAAAGTGTTTTTTTGTGGCTGATTGTTATATTACTTATATTCTAAAAAATGGATTATAAATAATTTTTTTTTTTTTATATTATATATATATATATATATATATATATATATATTTTATGCCACAACATATATATATATATATTTGTAACTGGTACATATGGTATACATGTAACTGGTCGATTCTAAATCTTGGACCCTTAATATTTCCTTTACCGTAAAAATTCCTAATTCGGCCGTGGTCAAATTGTTTAAAACCTAATTCGAGAAATTTGGCAATTTATTAAGCCGATACTTCCGCCAAAATACCTTAAAGAAATTTCATTGAGTTTCATTGAAGCTTTAAAAATTTTTTTTATTAACCGTAATTTTTCTTATTGAAGCAAGGTATAAAAACATATAAAACATTTTTTTTTTTTTGCTACAAATATTTATAAGGAAATAATTGTTGTTATCATTTTTTATATTATTATTATTACACCATAAGTTATGTATTAATTGTTTTATTACTTGTACGTGTTAAATTATGTAAATGTAAGTATAGAATATTATGTAAATATATAAAAATTATGTAAATATATATAAATTATGAATATATATATACTGTATATATATGTTATGAAATATATTTTAAATTATGTAAATATATAAAAATTATGTAAATATATTTAAATTATGTAAATATATGTAAATATATATATTAATTATGTAAATATGTACAAACGTCTTAATATCTCAACATCTCAAACGTCTTAAATATCTCAATATCTTAGCATTCTCAACATTCTCAAATTCTACAACATACGATTTTGTGATACACAAAAATCACGTGAAATTAAAAAATGAAACCAAAACCAAAACATTATGATTCAATCATGTCAGACTTGTCAGACTGACAGGGGGCTGTGATCTGTGATCAGCAACCACTCATTAAACAATGTCCCTTAACCTGCACACAGCCTTAATCACACAGCCATATAAAATTTTACCTAATTTGGAAAATTGACTTTAAATTGACTATTTCGGTTGGTTTGAAATCATAATATTCGGAAATTTAATTTTTTAACTAAGCCGTATCCTTTTTTTGTAAATCATGAAATCATTCGACGCCCTAAATAAATAACACCCTTATGCAATTATGAGGCACCGTTGATCTCGTAACAGATTTTATGCTCATGATTTTCGCGTCCCGTGTTTAAAATTATTTCACGGGGGTTTTAAAAAAGAAAATTTTCATGAGCATAGCCCGACAAGGTATACAAGTTTTTATTTTAATTAATTAAAACGCGACAAGAATAAACGGAAAGAATAATCCAAATGTATTAAAATTAATTTTTACGTATTAAAATGAAAAAGTATTACGTTACACAGGCCATGTTGTTTTACAGAAATCCTCCTCGGAATTTTTTTTTATTTTTAACCTTCGACAAAATCTCAGTTTATCCTTTTATTGTAATTTTTTTTCCAATTTTGAACATAAATAGCGAACAAAATAGAACATGAGAGAATATTGATTACGATTTGTAATTTGAATTAGTAAATATTATTATAAAATTTAGTCCTTCAAAAGAACTTTTCTGTGACGCGTGCCCTTTATTTATGTACGACCAAACTATAATTTTTACTTTACTTATATTTATGTATATATTTGTACATTTATATAATATAAATAATTTTTTTTTTTTTTTTTTATTTTTATAATATATATATTTTCTTTTTTTTAAAATTATAATAATATTTTATTTGTTTCGATTGACTCGATTGACAAAATTCTTTTTTTTTACTGATTGTTTTCCGTAATGCGTTCGTACATCATCGAATTTTTTTTTATTCTAATTTCTATCCCAAAAAGGAATATCCAATTAAATTTAAGATGATAAATGTTTCAAATCGGAGTTCCGGATTAATTTTGTATTACAATACCTATATAGATATATATATGTATGTATTTTTTTTTTTTTGTATTATTATTATGATTATTTTATTAATGCAAAAGTAGTATATTATTTTGGATTGAAACTCTAATTAATCTGATCACAGATTTTTTGTCCAATTGAAAAATGATGATTTTTTTTATTTTAATTTAAAACATCAAAAAAAAAAAAACTTGTTTTCTTTAATTAAAATAAATAGAGAACAGATATGTACATTTAATAATGAAATGACTTTTTAAGTAAATAATTTATCGAAAAATAGTTAGAATTTTTTTGTAATCAAATAAAATAAATGCGTGAGAAAGTAAAAAAAGCTTAATTATAACGGGAAACACCGATATTACAAATCGTTTAATAATAAAAACGAACCACAATCTTAAAACGCGTTCCTTACTTTATATAATGTATCATAAAGAAAAATGGGAGATTACAAAATATTCAATATTTATGAATGGTAATTATTACAAAACAAATTACAAAATCTTAAAAAAAAAAAAAAAAATCCCTTTTTGTGTATTTTAAATAAACAAAGAAAAATACGATATACTATTAGTTCATATTAGTTAATTGATTATATTATTATAATTATTATATTTTTATGGGTTCATTCAATTAAAGTACGTTCGTTTTTTCTATATATTCGGAGATATTAATTGAATGGATTCTGATATATCATAATTATCATAATTATAGATAACAGGATTATTGTAAGATTGTTGCAAGATTATTTGGGGATTCTTTATCCCGTTTTATTCCTATTTATTCCTATTTATCCTATTGATCCTATTGAACCTATTCAAATTTACTCTATTTTATCCTACTTTATACTATTTATCTTATTATTGATTATTGACTAATATCCTTGAATAAAAAATATTGGATCCTTATATTAACTGAGCTTTAAAAGGATAAATTTGTTGCAGCCAGTTTCAAACTTTAAAACGTAACGAATGAAATCAAAGGAATTCTCGTTATCCTATTGAAAAAGATTGCCGAATAACCGTGCACCTTAACCGTGCACTTCATTGACCCTTTTTAAAACCGTGCCGTAAACCTCATTGATTTAACCCTGCGTTAATTAACTTGATCCATTCAAGAGTCCAATTGAACCGTGCGTTAAATTATACCCCTAAAAGTGAAATCATTGGTTAAACGCGATGGAATGTTAATTACGAGTATAATTACTCGAAAATAAGATTTTCTTAGAATATTTTGATGATTTTTTCTCAAACAAGTACTACAATGAATTACCAAATTACTGGAAGATTACTGGGTCATTACCAGACAAAATTGGTAATTTCAAATTGGTACAAAGTTTACACGAACTCCAAAAATTCATTCTATTGATGCGAGTATGGAAATTTAATACGTTGAAAGGACGTATTATTTAATGATTCGATTAAGAAAATCTTTATTATTAATCATAATTATGCTATATCAAAAAAGTATTCTTTCATTTTCTTTATAAAAAGGAAATTTGAAAAACACAAATAACGTGGTTCTAGACCATCCTGTATCACACTACCCTAATACCGAGTTTACCGAATTACTAGAGTTATATACCAAGCAACAGGGTATATCAATTTATCAATTTATCAATTTATTTAAAACAAACAAATATCCCATTTTTAGTTTAGTATGAGAAAGTTGAAAGAAAAAAATGATGTAAAAAAAAAAAAAATTCGAAAAAGAAAAAAAATGAATTTTTTTTTTTTCTTTTCTTTCTTACTTACTTTCTTTTTTTTTTTTATTTTTATTAATTTTAAAGTTTCTGTTTGCTTAATAATTTATGTCTGTGCCACATCATTTTTTATAAAACCTGAATTTTAATGGTTGAAAAAAGAAAAGAGGATCTTTTTCGAAATTTTTTTGGAATAATTGTCAATGAAATCCAAATATGATCTGGTTTAACTTGTCGTGTGACAAGTTTAAAACCTTTTTTTTTTTTTTTTTCATATATAAATTTTTTGACGGACTTTTATGTTTGGTTTAAACTTTTTTTTTTTCTTACATACATTATATACATTATATAAATTACAATTATAATTTATATGATTTTTAATTATCATTATTATATGAATTAATTAATTTGTTATCCCTAATGTTATCCAATTAAATATTTGCATATTTTCTACCGGAATTTTCGACCATTGAAAAATAAAAAAAAAAAAAAAATGAAAAAAAAAAATAATTGTGGTTTTTTATCAAACTATTCTACTTTAAGGAAGAACTTAAAGGAAATAATTTAAAAAGATCAATAAATGTTGTTACACGTTATAAAATTTAAATAATTTTATTTGTTTATTTATTATCATTGATAATGTTGCTCAAAAAAAAAAAAAAATTTTTTTTTTTTTTTAATTTTTTTTTTTTTTTTTTTCTTTTCGGGTTTGAATTAATAAAATTTATACATTTATACATAATGATTATTGTTCACAATGAGAGTAATGTACGTATGTACGTAAAACGTAATATTTTAATTGGTTAATTTGTTTCTTTATTTTTACTCCATAAAAAAATTTCTTGGAATTTTAGGATCTTCAAATTATTATTCAAAAATAAATTTTTCAAGGTCACATTTTTTTTTTTTTTTTTTTAAAAAAAAAACTTTTTATTACATAGAAAGACATGGCCTTCCTAATTATCATAAAATGTATTGCTACATAAAAAAGAGGATTTTGATATGTAAAACGGGAATTAATTACAAAAAAAAATCATATTTTCTATTATATGGTAAAGAAGAGAGAGACGTAGAATGAAAACATAAATTTGTAAAAAAAATGTAGAGAATTTTTTTTTTTCTATTAGTGTGTGTATATATATAATTTTTTTTTTTGTTTTTTTGATGAAAAAAAATATGAGATGAAATAAGGAAAATCCTAGTATACACTTTGAACCACGAATTATATATATGTATCACATATTAAAAGAAAAGGAATAATATCGACAATATAAAATATAAAAAACGAGTTAATATACGAATGTTTTTAATAAAAATACATGTTTAAAAAAGAAAAAGTAAAAAAAAAAAAAAAAAAGTAAAATAATAAAAAAAAATTTTTATTATTTTTTTTATCGAAAATTTCATTAATTAATGATTGGAATTAGAAAAATCCCATTCAGTAGGAGAAGTGGTCACACCATCGTCCATATAATGTAATGGGTTAACCAAAGAATTAACGTGAGGTAATTGCATATGAATATTAGAAGTAGAAGGATAAGGAGCAGATAAAGATTTTGGAGAACGCATATGAGACCTCCCTAAAATTCCATTTGAATTATTATAATGATCGGTAATCAGAGAGGGAATAGCAGGAGGAGAATGCATATGATGATTATTATAATGATTATGTCCACCATGAGTAAGCGAATGATTCGCTAATGTCGTTGTTCCATTAGGTAAAGTTCGATCGGAATAATAACGAATTGGATGATAATTATAATGTTGACGTATATCTTCAGTATGATTTAAAACATGACTATTTAAATCATCGAATGATGGCGTTGAAGGTAAACTACTTAATCCACTTCGTCTTCTTTGAACTGGTGGTTTTCCTACTACAGATTTTTGTTGAACGGGAGGTTTTGGATATTTTTGATTATAAATCTTACTTGCTTCCCTTGCAATCTCTTCATAAAATTCTACGATATGTTCAGGTTCATCTCTCCAAGCCGTAGCTACCGAAGATGATACACTTCTCATAGGTAACCGATAATCCCTTGCATGTAATTCTTTTACGTATTGCATTCTGTAAATCATAAAAGCATTTGGAGGTTTCGTTGGTAATTTAGACTTTGCTTTTCTTGGTTTCAATATTAATTCTTCTGGATTTACATTTGGTGGAAATGGTACTTTAATATTTGGCAAAGGAGGTTGAGGTCGATTATTTCGTTGATTTGGAGAAGCGATTGATGATGACTCATCTATAATAACCCATTGATTGTTATTATGATAATGACTTGAATATGTTTGAAGGGGTGACATTTCTTATTTTTTTTTTTTTTTTTTTTTTGATCGAAAACGACGATTTTTGATTTCCTTTCTCTAATCGAACTATTGAAAGAAAAAAAAAATTCAAAGGTTTTAGATTATATATTCAAAAGAAAAAAAAAAAAAAATTAAAATAAAAAAAAAAAAGAAATAAAATTAATAAAAATAAAAATAAAAAAAAAAATGAAAAAAAAAATGAAAGTAAAAAGTAAAAGAAAAGGTTAAAACCAGAAATATTTTTAGAAAAAAAAAAAATTGATTTTTTTTCTTCTGAATTTTTTTTTGAATAAAGGAAAATTTAATTTCTTTTTTTCTTTTTTTTGAAAAAAAAGAAAACAAAAAAAAAAAAAATGTCGAAGAGAAAATTGTATGGTTTTTAAATAAGAAAAATTACATTGTTCATATCAAATCTCATTTGATTGAGGTAAAATTTAATAATTGTATTCAAACCAACCAATAATCAAATATCTTTTCATGAATTAAAAAAGAGGGAAAGAGAAAAAAAAGTGAAAAAAAAGAAAAACAAAACAAAACTTACATGAATATATAGTTTATAAAAAGAAGAAAAAAAAACTCAAAAGTTGAATATTTTTTTTACGAACGTTTATATCGTTTATCTGAATTATTTCAGAAAAAAAGGAGGGAGAGAAATGGGTTAAATACTAAAATTCAGCGAAATATTCATGAGTTTTTTTTTTTATATTTATATACTCTTTTTACTCAAAGGAGAAAGAAATGCTTTTTAAAAAATTGATTGGAATCTGAGCTTATATTTTTTTTTTTTTTTTTTTTTTTTTACAATAATAATATAATATGCACAGATCAAAATTAGCATAGGAGGTCCGAATATAATATTTAAAATAAAATAAAGAAAAATATTCGATAATGCAAAAGATTCATTTATCGATATATTATTTTTTACTGTAACTATAAAAAAAAAAAGTAATTGTTTGTTTGTTAAGAATTCAATTGAAGTTAAAACGATCATCACCGCGTGAAAGAAAGCCCTTCCCTAAATAATTTTTTTTTTTTTTATTTTGCTACAAAATGCGCATTCATTTTATTTTCAATATTTATAATTATTTTCCTTTTATTTATTTATAAATAATAAGGAGTTTTCCACTTACTGTAATATAATTTAATTCAAAAGCGCGAAAAAGACATTCATTATGTGATTGGATTTCAAAACGAAAGGGTTTTTAAATGAAAAACATAAATAGAAATAAATTAAATTAAAAAAAGTGTATTATATATATATAAATATAAAAATATATATATAGATAAAAATATATATCGTTCAACAATGTTTAATACAAGAACATTGGTACTCGCTGGGCGAAGTAGCTGGTAATTCTAAATTAAGATTTGAATAAACATATTGTTATTTTACATACATACATACTTTATATATTTTTTTATATAATAAAATATATATCACTCTATGATTTCACTTTTTTTAACAAGGATGCGGGCATCACCGATTGGTCGGGATCTACGTCATCATTTTTTTTTTTTACAGATAGAATTATCCCGTAATCCCGTCACAGTTGTAACCAATATTTATAATACCCCCGAATAATAATAATTTTAGTAATTAATTAGATGAGATGATAACGAGATTTATGTGAAATGTTATGTAATCAGTATATAAATCAAGAATCGGATTTTAAACTTTGAAATTTTTAAGCATTTATTTTTTTTCCCCAAAACAAAAAAAAAAAAAAAAAAAAATTATTCTTCTTCCAAATTATAAAATAATTATTGTATTTATTTATTGTATTATTCTATTATTATGTATTATTTGTTGTGTTTATACGTATTATATAAATTTTTATTATTATTATTATTATTTTCCTTTGTTTATGAGTAACGAATCGTTTCGATTGTACGTTATCGTTATAACTTAAAAAAGTTCATTAACGTGAAAATATATTATTTCGGACAAATTTAATTTTATTATTCAGTGCATAATTTATTTATGCATTGTGAAATAGTGTATGCAGTCACGATCGTATAATTTGCTCCCTTTTTTTTCTCTTAATAATAATAAAAAAAAAAAAAATTTTATATTACAACTTTAATACGGCTAAAAGAAAATTGAATTAAACATTTTAAAAAAGGGAATGTTGAATGGATTGATAAATTTCGGGAAAACTTTACATAAACAACGGAATGAATTATACAAACTTGTACGATGTATACGATTTATTTTCCTGAGTACGCAAAAATGCTTTATAATATAGTAGTAGTTAATCAAATATATATTTAAATGGTTAATACACGACAACGGGCGTAAATTGATTTTGAGGATTGTAAGACAATCGCTTTTTTAGCTTTTTAAATATGATGAATATATATATTTATATTAACTCCTAAATAATACATACTCTTACGCCCCTTCAATTTGATGTGCCGAACTGAACACATCAATGAGATTTTTATTTGGTAAGAGGGCGAATGTGATACCTTGATTTTTGCCGGTTGTTCTTTTTATTTTTTATTATTTTTGTTGTCATATGATTTATTGTGCGCGCTTATTAGCCGGGCTTCCCGTACCTTCTTTCTTATCCCTTTTTGTGATATTCTTTTCTTATATCACATTGTGATTACAACATTTGATTCACTTTGAAAGGAATTTTTCAATAAAAAGATTATCATTGTTTTATTATTTTCATACGGGGAATTCTTTATTTAGATCACCGTCCAGGAAATTTTGTTGGTATCTTTAATTCTTTATTATCACATAATACTTTTAACATATCTAACATCAGGAATATTTCTTTTTTTCGATTCTATCTATAAATCTATTAATATCAATTTTTTTTTTTTTCCTCTTCAAATTATTCATGCGCACATCATGTTTCACTTTAAACGTTTGATTATTGTTTGTTTATTAATTTATTCCATATAATTTGTCGATAAAGACGCATAAGAAGCCATGATTTTCGATTTTTTGATATACAACAGTGATATGTACTTTGTGAATCCTGTAACTAGGCTTTTCCTATTTAGTATAAATATAATAAAGCGCGAATAAAAAAGCCTTTACCATATTACACTGGTAATGTCTCGATAACTTTATATAAACCGGTCTCATCCGTTCCATTAGAAGAATCCGATATAATTCAAGAATTCCGATATATCGAAATCATAATCCGTTCCAAACCCCCCAACTCCGGCAAATCGAAGGTTCCGGGATCGAGATTTCCGCTGTATAAATAATGGAATATTGGTTAATTTGTAATTTGAATATTAAATATATTAAATATTGTAGTAAATACTCAACAATCATCTCATGTTGACTCTTTCAGATTTATCGGCTAAAAATTTGAAACTTTTGCAACCGGGGAAGTCCTATCAAACATTAAACGTCTTTTAGGTTCATCCTGTTTAAGATTTTCGTATTTATTATTCTTTTTTTAATAAACAAAGGGATCTACACATTTACAGTACTTAATTTGTTTTTTCTTACCTCTTGACTCCGAATTCATGTTGCAATTTGTCACATAATTGGTATTCATTTGTACGTTGGTATTTTAAGATTTTGATTATGATAATTTCAAATTATGACGCCGCCACCAGTGATTATTACAGTTGTACCAGTAGATGTAATACTAAATTAGAAAGAAAAAAATGGTTCAATTATGAATCGTATCAAAATTTCGCGAACCATTACTCCAACACATTGCACACATTGCTCCACACATTGCTCCACACATTGCTTCACACATTACTCCACGCATAGCTCCACAGATTACTACACACATTGCTCCACAGATTATTCCACACATTTGCAACATATTTTCCAAATGTAAATATCCGCCATGTTGAAACTATGATAATTGTTTTTAAAAATTACAAATGTTTCATTGAAATATTATTTCACTAAATGTCAGATATTTCTGCTTTCTGTCCCATTTTTTATTTCCAAGTATTATTTCCGTTCTCTTACCTCTTCCCACTTCTTCCGAACCTTCTTTTTGTAATCACCTCTGTAATCACCGTAAGACCGTAAGGCGGTAAAAATAATTTATCGCGTAAGCTTGTCTTGTTAGCCCCTCATTCTCATTTATATAATGAATGAAACGGTTTTAACTCATTAAAATTTATATCGTAATTGGTTAGTGCATAATTACGCCGAATATATCATTCGATTTTATAAAACTTAAAAAAATCACCCACAATTTGGTGCAAGATAAAATTAAAGTTTTCAATGAATTAAAACGTTTGATCGAAACTTTTAGTTATCCGTATGTACCAATAGGTAACATTTTATTAATTAAAAATTAAATTATTGTTTTTTTTTCAAGATAATCGTCGATTTTGAGTAATGTAATACTTTTTTTTTTTTCTTTCTGGTAATTTTGAATAATAATATGTATGTATAATAATAATATGTAATATGTATGAGGTAATAAAGATTTTAAGAATTCCTGTGTTATAATAGAAAGCAGGCTCCTTTTAAACAATTGAATGATATCTTTGGAGCGGTCTGTGTTACACCGCATTTTTATTTTCTCTTTATAATGAATGAGCTTAAAATTCTTTTCAAGATCCCCCGATTTTTGAAAAAGGATATATAAAGTTTGATTAATAATAGTGTTTTTTTTGTAAAATTGAATATCCTTTCTCTGATTGGTTATCAACCAAAGTTTAAAATTGTAATCACGCAATCTTTTGGATCATTTTTGTACTAGATTTTTTACATAATTAGTAATGTAACGTAGATTAATTTATGCATATTTGAGAAATTTTCATCGTATTGTATCACCCTAGATTTGAGAACAATTATACACAAAGACCACAAATAAAATCACGTGTTTTACGTAAAACGATTGTAAGGAGATGTTTAACGATAAATAATTTGCATTATTAATTTTTTTTTTAAGCTGCCAAGCCAAGAAGTGATATTTATATTTATATTACTACATATATTAAAAGATGGATGATTTGTTCAAATATTATTATGTCATGTAATTCGGAGATACCGAAACTCGAAAGCCAAGAGTTCTCATTAAATTTTTCATCCTAAAACATTAATTTTAATGAGAATTTATTTGACAGATCGAAATTGAATTGACCGTTTCGTTGAACCAAAATATCGTATGTTATTTATGCATGAGTAACACGTTTTTAACATTATTAGTATCTATGCATCGTCACATCTTTACATGAAAATCGTATGATAAAGACATATGATTATTGAAAGTATGATTGTGACAACTGTGATTAATAATAATAAACTTGACGACAAATATTTAAATTAAGTTTGAGTCATCGAACTCTAATAATCAATTTAGTTATAGATTTGAATTTTGAAAATTTTTTTGTATTTATTTAGATATTTGTATTTCTGCCGATTTCTTTGCATATCATATGAACTCACTAAAAATATATGGGAATAGCATTTTATGATACAAAGAAAAAAATCCAAGTTCGTAGTCATTTAGACATCTTGCATGATGATTATATTATTACAGTACTATTAATAATGGTTAAACTGATAAAAGCCAAACATTGTGCTTAAAAGTATTAAAAAAAAACTGATGCTGGCAAATACTTTTAATGCTTGCTTGCTTCTTCAATCCAGTTTTGGCAACTTACTAACTTAGCATTCTAGGTTTTTTTTTTTTTTTATTTTTTTAATTAAATTCTAGAAAGTTTCTTTGCAAAATAAAAAAAAAACAAACCAACTTTTATTATTATCTATTGTTTTTTTTTTTTTAAAAAAAAAAAAAAAAATATCTAATTTTCAGTATTATAATTCTTAAAAAGATTGCATTTTAAAGAATTTATACTACAATTTTTTTTTTTTGATTAAATTATAGAAATTACCCTTTGCAAAATAAAAAAAAACAAAACTAACTATTATTATTACCTGCTGTTTTTTTTTTAAAAAAAAAAATATCTAGTTCATCAGTATTATAATTATTGAGAAAATTATTATTGATATCATATTTTATAGAATTTATAATCCATTTTTTTTTTGTTTTTTTTAAAAAATTACCCTTATTTGTAAAATAAAAAAGATAAAATTAACTATTATTATTATAGAATTTAAACTACATTTTTTTGTATTTTTCAATTTTACAGATTGCAAAAAGTTATATTATTATTTTTAAAAGAAAACTTTATGTAATATTAAAATTTTTTATTTATATTCATAAAATTATTTAATGTTAAAAAAATTTTTGATAGAAATTTTAATTATTTTTTTTTTTTTGAATTTAAATTAGCAGATATTTTAAGTTGATTTTTTATAGTACTTTTAATTATATTATTATATTTATTTAAAAAAAAAAATACAATATTATCAAAATATTAAAAAATATTTTTTGATTATTTATTAAATTTTTTTTTTTTTTATAAAAAATATTTTAATAAAAAACCGGTTTTAATTAAAAATATAGTAAATATAGCATATTATAAAATTATTAGATAGGTCAATGTAAAATGATTGGCTATTATTATGTCACATAGTAGTATATAATAATTATTATGAAATATTGATTGTAATATTGAATAAAAAAGTGCTTAATAATGATTATATCTTAATGATTATAATAAATTGGATATTATATCAATATTAAAATAAATTTAGAAATTATTTTGATAATTGTTTTATTCATTTAATTTTTAATGTAAGTATAAAGTGAATACTATAATGATCTCTATAATATACAATACATATTATTGGTAATAGGTATTATATTATAAATGTCACCCAAATTACTTTAAGTAAATCTTAAATTAATTTGTACATTTTAGTTATCATAATTTTTAAATTCTAGATGTACAAATTATAGATTTTATATATAGTATAATTTATAAATTAATTTGAATTTATACATTTAGATTATCATAATTTCAAATTATTTTGAATTTGGATAGTATTTATATATCACATATTAAATATGAGTAAAATAATTGATATCATAATCCTATAAGATACTAGATATAAATTAATAGTAATTATTTTGTAATCTTATATTTATTTAATAAATAATTATATATTTTTAACATTCAAAAAAAAAAATTTTTTTAATAAATGAAAAATCAATGTAATTAATTTTTTTTTAATTTTTTTATAAAAAATACTAAAAAATCTTAGCAAAAATTTTATTTATTTGTTTTATAAATATAAATTTTGTATTTAATTCCTTTTTCTTTTTATAATCTTATATATAAAATACAAAATTATAAAATTACTATTTGTAATTATAATTAATAAGACTTTCTTTACCTTTTTTTTTTATTGAATATATAATTTTTAATTCTTTTTTTTAAAGTATTTAATTTTTATTTTTATTTTTCAATAATAAGAGAAGCTGAAATTAAAAACAAGCCAACTTTAATACATTAAAAAATATGAGTATCAAAGTATTAATCAAATTAAAACTAGAACATAAAGAACTAAACAAATCAATTATTATGAAACCCCTCAAGTGAAAATTAAGTGAAAATACAAAAAAAGTATCCAGATCCTGCAAGATAACATTAGTATACTTAAAGTATAACTAAAATATCACTTATGAGCATCAACCACACTATAAGCTTCCCTTCTTAAACAACTATCCTTTCTCTAAGCATATTAAGTAAGTTGCATAGTCTCAACCCAATAGAGCTAAAAAAAGCCAGTTCATACATCAGGATAATTTCACAGTTTGTAATATTTTGTAATTTTATTGCGTAATATTTTGCAACTTTTTAAAATATTTTGACAATTCGTAATTTTACATAAATATTTTGTAATGTTTCAAAATTCATTTTTGTACTATAAGTTTATATAATGTATATTTTATTAGATATAATATGAATTAAATTATAAAAAATTACAAGTATTTATTACTATATACAGAATATATAAAAGTAAAAAAAGAAAGAGTAACGATACAATTAGATGTAAAAAGAAGAGAAACAGCTATAGTAACGTTGGTATTAGATATAAAGATAAAAGAAATATTGTTAGTATTGTTAGTGTTGTTAATATTAGAGTAAAAAGAGTTAAAGAAACAGTAGAAACATGGATATTATCGTTAGTATTAAAGTACAAGTAAAAGAAAAAAAGAAAACGTAGATAGTATTATTAGTATTACGATATAAAGTAACAATTAGGGTAAAAAACGTGTTAGTATTAAAACAATTAGTATTAATAAATAAATATTTCTATACCTGCAAAGAATAAACTAAAAATAAAAGAAAGAGGAAAAATAAACATGTTGTTGGTATTAAGTAAAAGGAGTAAAAAAAACATAATTAGTATTGTTAGTATTGTTAGTATTGAAGTAAAAGTAAAAAGGAATAAAGGAAATATGGATATTATTGTTAGTATTATGACACAAAGTAACAGAGGTAAAAAGAAAACGAAAATAATTAGTATTAATAAACAAATATTTCTATACCTGCAAAGAATAAACTAAAAATAAAAGAAAGAGGAGACAAAATAAAAAATAAACATGTTGTTAGTATTAAGTAAAAGGAATAAAAAAAAATATAATTAGTATTGTTAGTATTGATTGTTAGTATTAAAATACAAGTAAAAAGAAATAAAGGAAACATGTATATTATTGTCAGTATTACGATACAAAGTAAAAAAGAAGTAAAAAATAATGAAATAATTAGTATTAATAAACAAATATTTCTATACCTGCAAAGCAATAAATTATGAAATATATGTAAATATTCTATATATAATTAAAAAATATTGAACAAAAGGATAAAGAAATAATAAAAAGAAGAGAAAAATATTGAACAAAAAAATAAAGAAATAAAGAGACAAAAAATAAATAGGACAAAAAACGCGTGCAGATTAAATCACATGCAAGGATCAGCCTAATTTTGATTGGTCAGAAAATACAATACTGTATATGCAATCATGCACAATCATATCATGCAGATTTATTTATTTAATTATCAACAATGCGGGCATGATATAAATAAATCGTGACTGAAACTTGTGTTTAATTTGTGTTTAATTTGTGTTGATAATTCTGGTAAAAAATTATTAATTTTGGCCAAATTTCGTTAAATTTGTTAAATTTGTGTTGAATTTGTGTTGCGTAATTTTTTATTTATCACAAGGGGATCATATTTAGTAATTGCATATATGTACGATGTACAAGATTTTTTTTATGATTTTTTTAAGAAATGTACGCAAAATATTTAATCAGAATATAATTGTTTTTATTTTTAAATATGATATATTGATATGAAATCAAACTAAGATTTTTTTTTATTAATCATGATATTTATATTTAGATAATCCATATCTGCACGAGATTTAATTAATATGTTTAATGATGACAGTGTAATAAATTAAATTTTAATTGAAATGAGAAATAAAATCAATCCAAAGAGGTATTGTTTAAATTTTATTTAAAGTGACATTTTACGACTTTCTTTCTACCCAAATTTTTACTCATCCCAAAATCAAATTATAAAAATCAAATCTAATCTAATAATGTCTCATCATACACGTTCACGTCATTCTCATTATAACGTTCATTGGAACTGGACTATGATAGATGAGCTGGTTGACATATACTGAGACAGAAATTGCGCCTACCACAATATTAATGGTAGAAGCCGCCATGATTTTTGGGACTCTGTTGCCAATAGGTTCATATGACAAATATCTATAATTTCTTTAAGAAAGAATTTAAATTCAAATTAACCAATCCATTTAATTGAATCAGAATAAATAAAATATTTCGTACGAGAGTTTCTGGGCAACAGTGCAGCCAAAAGTGGAGGAACCTCGTCAGGGATTATCATGTAAGTAAATAAATAAAATTACATTCATATAAATTAAATGTATTTATCAAATATTCAAATTGATTTTGATATTTAGAACTGTCCTTTATCGTAATAGAAACTCTGGGTGGCAGCTGTAGACGCGTACTGGCCAAAAATATTATTGCGAATTTAGAACGAGATTTTGGGAGAGGCCGAGTAATTATACTATAATAAAATTTATAATTAATATTTACATTCATATTTTAAATTTGATAAATTTGATCAATTTTTGTCATGCGTGATGATCGTAAGAGAAGGAAAAACTTACCTACATATCGTAGAAGATAATTATTTTTATTTTTTATTTATTAAGTGAGTAGCTAGGCTCAGTCTGTACCAAATATCGGCTGGAGACTCATGTTTTTTTGGACTGTGATTGATACTGACATCCATGCCATACAGCCTGGGTACTATTTTATAAAATAGTAGCGAACAAGTATCAAATGTGTATTTTTTTATTAAATTATAATAAAAATTAGAATTTACTTTAATTTTTAACATAAAAATTGTAAATAATAAAAAATTCGTAAATAAAAATAAATTTGCTTTCTCAAACTTAAAAGAAAAGAAAAGAAAAGGTGTTTATATTATTTTTGATTATTTAATAGTATTACATGCCCCTTGTATATGTTCTACTGCATACGCAACTTTAACAATCAAATAGTAATATTACGCAGATTTACAATCTCGTAAATTTTTAAAATATTTTAACCGTAATATTACGCAAGTATACAGTCTCGTAAATTTTCAAAATATTTCAACCATAATATTACGCAGGTTTACATTTTCGTAAATTTTTGAAATATTTAACCGTAATATTACACAGGTTTACAGTCTCGTAAATTTTCGAAATATTTCAACTGTAATATTACGCAGGTTTACAGTTTTGTAAATTTTTAAAATATTTTAACCGTAATATTACGCAGGTTTACAGTTTCATAAATTTGCAGAATATTTTGACTGTAATATTATGCAGGTTTACAGTTTCATAAATTTTTAAAATATTTTAACCGTAATATTATGCAGGTTTACAGTCTTGTAAATTTTTGAAATATTTTGACCGTAATATTACGTAAATCTTACGATATTAAAAACTTGCATAATATTTTGACCGTAATATCACATAAATCTTACGAAATTGTAAACTTATGTAATATTTCAAAATTTTTTGAAATATTATGCCATAAACTTTCGTAAACTTACAAAATCGTAAACTTACGCAATTTTTCGCCCTATAAAATTTCCTGATGTACTGGTTACAAAAAATAAAAATTTCCTCTTATAACTATATTGCAAAGTTAAAATATTACTTATTCAATAAAGCTTCAAATAAGTTGGCCAACTTGGCTATATCTGGACAAACCATTTAAGTTTCTAAAATTCATTTAATCAGTGTATTCAGAGATTATTAAGAAAACTGCAGTAAAAAACCTATGATAGTTCAACACGTGTTCAATGTAATCTGACCTACTCGAGAATTGAATACCTAAATCTGCACCCCCCCTTTCTTAATAAATGTCCAACTCTCTCAAAAAGAAAAATGCCAAACTGTCTATATCAATCAATTTTAGAATATTTTACTATCCTTCAGATTATTTTAAAAAATAGAAGGCAAAAAAGAAAAACAAGAAAAAATAACAAAAAAAAAAAAAAAAAAAAAAAGTCATAACTCCTAGAAAACCATCTGTCTAAAGGCAGGAGAAAAAACTAGATAAATGGGGAAAAATACTAACCATTTTCAAGAATAACACCTTAAATAAGAAAACAAACTTCAGCCATCAAGCATAGTGAAGATTTCTCTCTTCTAACTTGAAGTCTTTGACTCTGAATTCAAAATCTTGAAAAATTTCCAAAAATACTACTGGACCTAATAAACATAAGTAGTAGACTCCAAGTTGATATGTAAATATTTTAGTGACATGCAAGATAACTTCTTTACATGAAATCCTTTATTTAAGAGAACTTCCTATATGATAAAATAATATTTTCAAAATGCAAAATGAACGAAAGGAAAGAAAGTTTTTTCTTTTTCTTTTAAGGCATTTAATTTTTATATTTCTAATTATTTTATTATATTATTTAAAAAATATAATTATAATTAATATTTTTTAGTTATTGTAAAGTTAATGTAGTCATATAAAGTTATTGTAATTTTTTTTTTTATTTAAAGTTAATGTAGTTATAGGACCCCAGACATTACTAAAATAACTCACATTTTTTTTTACCCATTTTTTTCAAAATTAAGCCAATTTGCTCTTTTAGTTTTTTAAGGATATCTCACCATCTATTCAACCAATTTCGATAAACTTTTTTATTTTGTAGATCTCATTAAGAGCTACATTTTAAAAAAAAACTCATCCAATTTGGATCACTGGTTGACAAGAAAATAGCAAAAAACATGTTTTTTAGCTTGTAAATTTTACATCAATTTGCTCTTTTTTATGATTATGAATTGTATCAGTAATGTCTGGGGTCCTGTAGTTATATAAAGTTATTATAATTTTTTTTTTTATTTAAAGTTAATATAATTATATAAAGTTATTGTAATTTTTTTTTATTTAAAGTTAATATGGTTATATAAAGTTATTATAATTTTAATTATATCATAATTTGATATTTTTATAGTTTATAATAATTTGTTATTATACCATTAATAATATTCATTATAATATTACATTCTTCTTTATAATTAGCAAAAAAAACTGTTAATATATATTTTTTTAAAAAAAAATATACTGGACAATATGCAAACTTCATAATATTTATAAGAATTATACAATAATTGCTAAAAATATTTGCAAGTTACACTTCAAATCCAAAGGGTCCAACCAGTCACCTGTTACTATTAATATTATAAAAATTATTAATATTATATTTAATTTATAAATTTTATTTAAATTAGAAAATTTGGATGGATTTTTTCATTTGTAAATTATATTTTAATGTTAAATATATTACAATAAAGTCATTACATGATCTTTAAATTAAAAAAACAATATATATTAGAAAATTTTTTATGATATAAATTTATTATAAATTTGCAAAAAAAAAAAAAATATAAATTGATTAAATTTTAATGCAAGTTTATTATTAGGTATAAATTATATATTAATTATTACTAAATTTGTAATTGTAAAATTTACTATTATAAATGTATAAATTTTAATTGCAATTATGTGATTAGCTACAAAAATGTTAAAATCCAATCAATATAACAAACACGTGATTCATCTTTCGCGTAATTTTTAGCCGGCATTACAGCATTAAGAAATTAACCATGTGACAAAATGATGTGTCCAGTAAATAATAAAATTTATCACTAACATAGAAAAGAGATTTCATATTAATTTGATTCATCACGAATTCAGTATCAAGTTGTAAAGAAAATTACCATATTGATAAGATCGGATATTTTTAAGGAGAATATCTGATATTATTATTAAAATTTTACAATTTGTATTTAATTAAAGATTATACTGCTATTTAAATATTGTTTATTATTTAATTTAATTATAATAAAAATTCTTTTTGAACAATCGCTTTAATCTAACGTCATAGACGATACATTGTGTTATTAGATATATACAGTAAACCGAAATTTTCGTTAAAGTTTGTGTTCTCGTAAAACCGAAGAATTGCGGACAATAGTATAATGGTATTATTGTTGAATTATTATTATATACAGTATAACCCGAGGTGATTGATTATTGGGATGTTATTGTGCTTAATATTCTAGTTCTTCACCACTGATAAGAATCTAAAAATCCTGCATTCATTTTTATTGTATCAACTAAATCAAATCATTATTGAAAATATTAAATTTAACTGGAACAAATTTCAATTATTCCTGACTAAATATGTTAAAAGCAAATATTATAATGATTAACATAATTCTTTCTCATTTTATAATTTCAGCAAGTTTTCGTGTTATTTTTTTTCGAATATAATATCTTTATTAGAACCTTGGAAGTTGCCATCTTATTCTAATATATAGAATTCTATTTGTATATATGAAATTAGTAAGAATATTTTTTTTTATTATTATATCAGCCCGAATTTGACAATTCGGAGATCTTAAAATCGATAAATTCCTCCAATTTACTCAAATAGATATTAGAATTTTAATTGATCCTAATGAGGATATCCTAAATATGTCTTATATAACACCAGAACGGACTAGGTAACAATCTCTATAGTTTTGATATAATCGATATAAACTGCTTCTCTTGCAATGCTATGATGTCCCGACAAATCGTCCTTCAATTACTAGAATCACTGATGGTTTAAATGGCCTGTTTCAGAGCAATTTCTGTATTTCAAATTCTAAAAATTCCCGGCAACCACTTGAACAAAGCCAATAATTGAAATATCACTCCAAACTTATTGGGGATGCCTACACAAATAATTATTTACTGATGGTAAGTACTTTCATCGAATATGATCGAAACTTAAAATTTTCGATTGGTAGGTATACCTACCAGTTACGATTTCTGTAAGAATAATTCTTCCAACCAAATCAAACACGAATATAGGCTAAATCATCGTTTTTTCATATATATATATATATATTTTTTTATTCCCTTTTTAACATTTTAAGTTTAAAAAACCTTTTGATAATCCAAAAAAAAAAAAAATTCATTATTATCATCGAAGTTACCGGTAAATCCTGGAGGTTGAAGACCAAAATTCATTATGGTAGAGGGAATTTACTTTAACGTATATAGTAAATAAAGATAAACTTTTTCATTATTTTTATTAATCCTAATATAACAGTATCTTATTATTCCAGTATTACAACATAAGAGAGTATAAAATTGATATTGGCGAATATTGACAGAAATAAGTTTATTAAAAATTAATTTTAAAAATGAAAATATAATTATATACTTTTATTTATACGGAATTATAAATTCGTCAAAAATAATTTTTTTAAGATTCAACAGTCAATAATAGAATATTAAATAACGAAGAATCGTAAAATTCGTGATACAAAATTACAAAATTGGAAGGTTATAAATTTAAGTGAAAAAATTTACAATGATCACCATTTCAATCTTACTCTCTTATTAAATTGATGTGATGCCTCGATCAGTGATTCTTAATACTTCTATGGTGTGTTATTATTGATTTTTTAGTAGAATTATGACTTCGAAAATAAAAATTAAAGAAATGTCTTCTTTTTTTTCTCGATTAGGGAGTAATTACAATAGAATTGTACGATGATCACGCAAAGAAAACGTGTGATAATTTTTTCGAATTGGTAATTTTTTTTTTTTAAAAAAAAAAAAAGAAAATTTCATAAAATTAAATTTACTCATCAATTTTTTTTTATACTTAGGCGAAACGTGGATATTATGATAATACAATAGTAAGTAAAAATTTAATAAATTGAAATGTTAAATATTAACTGATACTTTAAAATTTCTTTTAAGTAATTTTAAAGAAAGAATTTAAGTCATTGTTTTTCTATTAAATAAAGTTTCATAGAATAATCGAAGTAAGTTTTTTTATTTCAAATAATAAAAAAAAAACTATTAAAAGGAGGAAAAAAGTTAATAATGAAATACTTATATTTATTTTATTATTTTTAAAGGGATTTATGATTCAAGGAGGAGATCCAACTGGAACTGGACGTGGAGGAAGTTCAATTTATGGGTAAAAATAACAAATAAATCAAATTAAAATAAAATGAAAGGTTTTAAGAAATTTAATTAAAATTATTTCATGATCTTATTTTAGCTCAACATTTGAGGATGAAATTCATCCAGATTTAAAACACACAGGAGCCGGAGTTATTAGTATGGCTAATGCTGGTCCAAATACGAATGGAAGTCAAGTAAGAATTCGAGATTTATCGTTTTTAAACTAGCTCCCTTATCAATTCGTTTAATATCTTTTTATGACAAATCTCTTCAAATTCCG
Organism: Rhizophagus clarus; assembly: GCA_015698045.1. Lineage (NCBI taxonomy): Eukaryota > Fungi > Glomeromycota > Glomeromycetes > Glomerales > Glomeraceae > Rhizophagus > Rhizophagus clarus. The sequence continues at coordinate 577,964 of BLAL01000050.1, read as the reverse complement.
AAAAGTTTTTCATAACTTTATCGCCTACTCCTCATTTGGATGGTAAGATTTACATTCAACTTTAATATAATAATAAGTTTTAGTTATTAATTGCATTATTTTTTTTTTTTTTTTTTTTTTTTTTTGAAAAAAAAGGAAAACATGCGATATTTGGAAGGGTAAGCAATGGTATGGAAATAGTTAAACGTATAGGCAAGGTTACTGTTGATCGAGATGATAGGTGAATTATAAAAAAAAAAATTTCTTTTTTATATTTTTTTTTAGCCTATTAATAAATATTATATATACATTTTATTTTTATTTTTTTTTTTAGGCCAAAAGAAAATGTGAGAATTATATCTGCTCAAGCAATTGAAGATTAAGATTAATTTCAGTTACAGTAATAGCGCCAGAAATTTTATAATAATGAATCTTTCAAATTATCTTTAGATGATTAGCTTATTAACAAATAAAAAAAAATTTCTCAACCGCAAAGATTCGTTAACTTTTTAATTACATAAAATCTTATTCTTAAAGTCAAATGAGTAATAGTATATGCGTATAAAATCCGATTAACTTTTGGATTCATTCAATAAGTAATGTGTTGTCGATCACTGATTTGCAATTTGTCGATCTGATACATTTCCCTAGCAATCTAAATCCAATCACTTAACGAATTATTTCTAATCGTAAAACTTTCAAAAAATGATGTAGATTTTTTTTTTCTTTATCGTTGTACAAAAAAATTTATTTAGAAAAAAAGTAGCCGACGGGCGGGATTGAACCACCGACCTTCAGTTTACAAGACTGACGCTCTACCACTAAGCTACGCCGGCACCCGACATTAAATCAGAATATATTTTGTTAAAATATAATAAGCACAATTTAATATCTGAAAATTTATTGGGTACATTTTCCCAATACATATTTATTATTATCACGTTTTTCACTTGGAAAAAACTATCGGTCAATCCTTAAATACTGAAAATGTTTTTTATCGTTCAATTTATTGCCAAAATGATTTCTTTTTTTCTTTTTTTTTTTTTAAAAAAAAAAAAAAATAAATAAATAAAAAAAAAAGATAGATTTACATAAAAAAACAAAAAAAAATCAATATATAAAATATTTATCTATTTATAATTTTTTTTTTTTTTGTAAAAAAATTCTCAAACTAAAATAAATAATTATAGATTTAATAAAAAATAATATATTAATTTATTTGTATCGTGCTAAATATAAGTCCTTTCTAAAGACACATAAATTATAACACAAAGAGTAATATGGAAATATATGTACACAGGTATAATAAATAAAAATATTAAATACACAATTACTTTTGGTTTTTTCATCGACAAACTTCCGGAGTTAATGTCACTCTTATTACACCATCATCACTTGGCCCTAATTCTGATCTTTCATCTGTATTATAACGAACAGAATCAGCTAATGAGTTAGTTAAAGAACTTCTATCTGAAGATCCTCTTCTTGGGCCATTCTTTTTCTCACTTTCTTTTCCTTCACTTTTATATGATTCACTTGAATGTCTAGGAGTATGATAAGGGGTTCCATCAGCAGACTTTTTCCTCTTTTCAAAGCTAGTATTTATACTTGAAGAGGCTGATGAAGTGGCAGATGATGCAACTGTGGTTATCGCTGTTGTAAGAGCCTTTATTTTTCCACTAATGGGTTTTTTGCTACTTGATATTTCTGAATTAGCAATCAAAGCTTCAAATTGTTCCATCTTCTTTTTTTTCTCTTGATTTTGGATAACAGGATTTCCTATACCATTTTCGATTCCACGACGAGATTTTCCCAACAATTGTTGGGGTATCTTTAAGGTTCTCGGACTTAGTGGTGGAGATTGCGGTGGGGTTGATGATGATAATGTGATTGGTGTGATTGGTGGTGATTGCAATGATAAATGTGTAGGATGTAATATAGGTGAACTAATTTGCGAAATTGGTGGACTAGTAGGATCTTTTGTGGTTTGTTTATTAAATAAACCCAAAATATTTTTTCCAATTTTTTGAGACTTATTGGGAGTCAAATTTGGAGAAGGTAACTGATGAATGGAACTAGTTTCGTCAGAATTAATAGTTTCATGTTGTGATACATCATCATCAATAAGTTCTTTACTTTCTGAATTGGAAGGTGAATTATTTGATATAGGTGAAATAGGCGAAGAAATAGGTTGACCTGTTAGAGGTGAAAATGGTTGTTGTTTGCGCTTTGATCTTTCCTTATTTGAAGTATGTTCAAAAAATGGAGTTGAACGAGCTAAATGAGTTGGAAAAGGTGGAGGTTCATCAGTTGAATGTTCTAAAGATGAATTGACATTAGAATTCACTAATCTTCGATCCGGTGGCGAAGAAAGCAATGATAAAGCATTATTTTTAGGTTTTTGTAGTGATGAAATTATAGGTTTATCCTGTGATTGTTTCCTTGGTGGTGGCTGAGGTCCCATATAAAGTCCTTTAACATTATTCTCATTTTTTATATTTTTTCCTTCTATTTGATGATTATTATCTGACGAAAAATTTTGAGCCTCTTTAGCAAGTCTTTTCTCTAATCTTTCTTTTCTACGTCTTTCACGTCTTATTTCTCTATCTTCTAATTTAGCATTACTACCTTTTTTAGTTTTTCTTCTAATTGGTTGTTTTGATATTAAAGTAGGTTGTTGTTGAACACCACCCATCATCGTTCCACCAAATGACATCATCAAACTTTCTTCCAAAATTTGACGTCTAAATACTAAAGACGCACGATTTGGATCAGGTTCAATTATTGAGGTACGTCTTCTTTGAGAATTAACACGTGATAAGCGACGATTAGAATTAAGTTTTGATTTCCTTTTCAAATTTACAGAAGTAAAATTATTATCTAAGGTGTTATTTTTAATATTATGAGAATCATGATCAATAGCTACACGATTCACGCGAGGAAGAGGAACTAAAGAAGCATGAAGTAATTGAGGTGGTTTAGGAGGACCTGGTAACCAAGGAAATATTTGATGTTTAATAGGAGGTAAATCAGCTTCCATATCTGTTGGATCATTAGAATATATTGGATTTGAAGTAGAACCAAATTCCAAATCCTTTGGGGGTAATTTTTTTTTATAAAAACTTCCACCACGTTTTATTGATTTGCGATTACGATTTGAAATAGTTAATGATGGAGTTCTAATAAGAGATTTATTAATCGCCAATAATCTTGGATCAATAAAAGCCATTTCTTTTGGTATGATCATCTCAGGTTTTTTCAAATTTTTATTCCCTTTTACTTTTTGAGAATTTATTATTGTAGAACGTTTTTTCTGATTTAAAATAATAGAATCTTGATTTTTCTTTTCATTATTAGAACCAGACTTATTTTGTGATGAAGGAAGAGGAAGTCGTGGAATAGAATTGGAAGAAGGTGGTAAAGTAATCCTCTGTTTACTCATTTTACGTTCTTTACTATGTTCACTAGTAATTATACCAACAGGATCTTCATTTAAATGTTCATGACGAGAATGTCTTTGTTGAAATTTAAGATCATTAAAATCATCATCTTTTTCAGTAGGACTATGAAGTATTTCTACCACTTTAACAGTTGTAACTGTAATACCTCCAAAAGGTGATTGAGGTTCATTTTCATTCTTATCAGATTTTCTTGTATTAATTATTATTGGAGATATTGATTTTCTAACTTTAGAATGACGTGGTTGTTTTTTTTCTTGAGATAAAGTTGTAGGATTATTAGTAGTAGTAGTGGTAAGAGGAGGATGTGTGGGAGGAGGAGGAGAATTAGGTAAAGACCATCTCGCAGCCTGTGCGGAATTCGTAACTTGATCAAGATCATTAGAATAATCAAGATTATTCCAATTTAATTCATAAGTTGCATATCTTTTTGCTGAAGTAGGAGAAATCATAGACGGAACTTTTTGATCTACAACCACATCATCATTTCGATGACGAAGTGAAGAAGTAGGACGACTATAATTTATGTCAGGTTCTGACATATTCAAATCTTGAGGTTGTCCAGTAAATGAACTCCACAATTGCTTAATATGTAAGTGTGGTTGCGTAACCACACTTTTCAAAGAATGAAAAACTTGTTGGAGCCGCACAGCGACTGATGTTCAAATGCGTATCAAAGGAAAATAAGAAAAAGGATAATCAATACGAAACTTTTCGAATAATAATTCGAATAGTTTCCAGCAAGTTGGAGCTGTTTGTTGACGTCAAGAATTTTTATTTATTCCAACTTTTTTATATAATAAATATTATATATACATACATATATATTTATATAAACATATACATACAATATATTTTTTTATTACCAACTAACAAACGGGTAAAAGTCTGTTTTTGGTAAAAAGAGGTTGAATTAAGGGCAAAATATTTTTTGTTTTTTTTACGAAAGGGTCCCCCTTACGTTTCAAAGATCGTAAAGTAACCTGTAGGGGATCTCTATATCATATGGATAAGAGATAATAATTATATTTTTGTTGATAAATTATCATATGAATCGAAGACAAAACGGTTTTTTTTTTTAAATTGTTATTAAAAAGATACAAAGAAGCAAAATACGTCACACCTTTTTTTCAAAGAAATAAGGGAAAAAAGGTTGAATACTAAACTAAAAAAAAAAGGTATTTTTTTTTCAGTTAGAAAACTATTTATTATTTTATTTTTAAAAAAATATTTTTTTTTTTTTTTTCTTGTTTTTCTTTTGGGGAAAGAAGACCGGAAAGAAACACAACATACAGTACCTTTTTATGTATTTTTTTCCCCCAGAATGAAAGTGAAAAGAGAAACAAACGTAAAATAAATTCTGAACCAAAAATTAAACATAATTTATTTTCTTGAGGTGACACGAGAAATCTTGTATAATTTAAACTAAAATCGAATTTTTTTTCTTTTCGTAAAATAAAAAAAATAAATTAAAATCAAGTCAATGATTTAAAATAGAAGTTTTCTTTAATTTTTAAAAATTTCATATAAACATATAAACATTTTATCTAATTGTTAATTGTTTCATTAACAAATGATTGGGTAATAAAATTTGTTACAATGAATGCAGTGATGCAGGGCAATTAAACGCGTGTACTAAATAAAGTACATTTTTATATATGCATGTTTTAGAATACATAATCCATCTGCCGAGTGCCGAAATTTTAAATTTAAACTTTTTTTACTCATTAAAAGAAGATGTATGAAGGAATTTTTACGTAAGATAAATTTTTTAAGTTGTAATAATAAATAAAAATGTAGAAATGACAATGAACTTTAATTAACCCGGTATAAAAAAAATTTATTAAAGAAACCCCAACCTGAAGAAATATTTTAAAGGAATTATATAAAAAAAATGAGGCGCAGTTTTTCTTGTTTTCCACATTTATTCATATTATATTAATATATATATATATATGTATATTATACACACTAATTTTTTTTTAAAAAAATAAGATCTTTTTCAAAAATATTCATAAATTTTTATTATTTTAATTGGTAATTCTTTTTTTATCTCGTTTTTTTTCTATTTGATCATCTAATAATTGTCAAATTTACTGTCTATACCAACGATCATATATCAAAGGATGATTTTATGTATTTAATTATTTTATAATAATCGCATTAATTTTTTTTGTGTACTTGCGGAAAATAAATTTCATGACCGACCGACGATCAAATATTATTGTATTACCGTAATGGCGGATACATAACGGTAATTATGAAAAGCTCCCGGTTAATTTGGTTAATTTAGGTAATACAGGATTATAGGTAATACATTTATTTCTCTTGCTATAATTTCTATAATTTCAAAAACTTTTTAAATATTTGTGTGTGTGTAATATTTTACGCTTTTAAACAATAAAATGTTGAAACTCACACCAATAAAATTTTTCTTTTATCGATGCACATTATCAATCATTATTGTAAAAAAAAAAAAACATGGTAAATCATTAATTTAATTTATTGTTATAGAACAAAAAAAGGAAAATTTTTATATTTATATATATTTTTAAACCAGTCAAACTAAAATTAAAACTTGAAACAATTTACCTGTTGAGAAACACAAAACAAAATATATATCAGTTTGTCAGATGATAACCGTTTCCAAGCCGACATATCGAACCATTCTTTTTAAATGCAATTCATAATTGTTATTTTATTTCGTTAAACATTTTTTATTATAAAAAAATTTTTTTTTTTTTTTGTGTTTATTTTTCTCTGATTTTAGTATATGCAATGAGATAACTGCGACAGCAATTACATTGTAACCCCCAGGTTTATATGCTCCTCCAGGTTTATTTTAAGAAGGATTTTCTAAATTGGGAATACTAAATTTGATCATCATGTTGGGACAAATCAAAATTACATGGAATATTTTCATCGATTTCTCCAGGTTTATCCTTTTTCTTTTTCTTATTCGACCCATGAATCATTAAAACCCCCCGAAATTTTTAGCCAATCTTTTGCCACTGGCGTCGATTAACTTTTAATATTTTTGAAATGATGATCTTAATTGGGAAAAATATGATGTTTTTATTTGATTTACGTAATCTACGCAATGAGATATTAAAAGATTTTTAATGAGATATTCCCATCGTCATTTTCACATGTCCTTATTAAATTATTGATTTACCTTCGTTTTTGGTTTCTTTTTTAATAATTCTTAATATATTATATCGTGCGTAAATAATTATTCTTAAGAAATGTCTTTCTTTAATTTCGGATGATAATAACTTTACCATTTTGTTTGATGATCAATGGAAAAATTGTCAGAAGATACGACTCATACAATAATTATCTGATAAAATTTTATTATTTATATCATGTTAATTAAATAAATTCAATCTTTCTACGTTTGGATCAATGGAGAAATTGTCTATTTTTAAAGATACAATAATTATTATACAATTTGAAAATGCAAATGAACAAATCATCATAAAAATAAAAGTATTTAAAAGTATTTTCTAATTTTATAATGATTTCCAATTATAGTAAAATAAAGCATTGAATGATTATGATATAAATGATAAAATAATAATAATAATAAAGATTAGGATTTAGTTTCCAATGTATATATAAAAAGTTTAAAAAAAGCTATTTTTTTAGTTATATCATTTCAAAAAGGAAATTTTGTGAGAGGTAATGAAAACAAGTATTATATGGAGACCGATGTATGTGATTAAATAAAAAACATGTACTGTATGGACTCCTATGTATGTATGTATGGTAGTCAATGTATGGCATGTATGGTAATAATTTTCATACTGTATACAAATCGGTAAATAAGTAAATTGATGGGTCACGCCTGTATTCTGATTTTATTATCGTTATCATTTTTTTTTTCTATCCAGCATAAATTGTACTAGTAAATCACAAGTAAAAAGGTGAAAATTTCTTACAGTTTTTTTATTATTTTTGCGTGTTTTTATTTAACACTTAAGGACATGATTAACACTATTCTCTTTTCTTTTTTTAGAAATACTTTGAACTTTAGTATAGATTTTAAAATCACAAGAAATAAAGTGGATTTTCTTGGTCTCTTTATTATTTTCGCGTCTTTTTTTTCTGTGTTTTGGTTTATTTTTTTATTATTTTTGATTTAAAATACTGCTAATATTTCCTTTTCTCTCTTTTTATTTAGAAATAGCTTCAGATGTCAACCTGAACTTTAAATTTGTGAGGCAAGTGTATGTATTATTTTTGGTTTTGATTTAAAATGTCACTAATTTATCTTTTTTTTTGGATAGGATGTGGCTATTCTTTTAATACTGTCCCTATATTCTTGAACTTTATGTTTTTATCTTCTTGATTTTATGGACTACTTTAATCTCATCTTTTGCTTTTTGTTGAATATATTTTTCACTAAATTTAAATTATTTCATTAGAAAGAGTGTAAAAAATTTTTACCAAAATCTATACCTAAAAAGTGAAGAAATAGAAAAGAGTATTGCAAATAAAAAATATATATGCTAAAAAAAGTAAAAATAAAAAATGTGAATAATGTATAGTCACATAATGCATTACATCCATACATACATATGTTTTTATTATACATATATAATAACAAAGTATGTATGTATGAAAAGTATATACTATATATTAACCACCATACATACATACATAGGATTCCATACTATATATGTTTTTGACATCCTCTACAGAAATGTGTGGTGTAGGATGGTGATATTGTATAGTATATGATACCCTATGTGACCCTATACACAGGTGATAAATAAGTTAAACTGGCCAAAATTATAATAACGTGGGTCATGATGTTATTTATCAACTGTATATATTTCACACCCTTATACATTTTTGTAATAGTGTATATATTACAAGTGATACAAAAAGTTGTAGAGTATGAGGGAGATGTTAAGTAGAGTATAACTCCCATATGACACTATACTTAGGTGATGAATAATATACATGAATGATTTACATAGTAAATATACCATATATAAAAAGGCCTAGACCGGTCTGTTTATTTATCAATTGAGTATATGTCATGCTGGTAGATGCATTGCATCATATAATCATATGTGATGTGGTTATACTTTACTCAACACCTCTCCTATACTCTACAACTTTTCATTTTACCTATATGTTACATATCACTAAATATTGCCATACAATACACAGTTGGTTGACCCTATTACGTTTTAAAAATCTTTTTAGATTTTTGCAACATGTTATCAATTGTTTCTAATATTAAAAAAAAAATTAGTTTTGCTTATAATTTGTAATTCCATATTCAAATTCAATAAATAAAATACCTGTATAAGAGATTGTGTAATATATTTGTTAATATATTTGATAAGATCTAAAAAATTTTTATATCCATATTTCTGACAGGTTAAACACAAACCACCTAAATTTTCATGATAAATATATCTATTTTCTTCTAATTTAGTGAAAAATGAAGTTCATTGAATTCCATCTGGATATTGCTTATGGTATTTTTTCTAAAGTACTATTTTCGTTTACTTAAGATAATGTACAGATTCACTAGTTATTACATCTGTTTTATATGAATTCATTATAATATTTGCTTTATTCATTAAAAATGTTTGTAATTGTTCTTATTTCTCAGCTGATAATTTTTCATATGTTATTATAGGTTTATTCCAAACTTAACCACTAACATCATATATATAAGCATAATTTCGTGCATAACAAACTGCATCATTTGATACCTAAAAAATTCTTATTAGAATTATTATTGATATATTCAACTAAACAAACTGAATGCAAACTCAATTTACATTCAAATTACTTTTGATTTTCTTGTAAGAAAATTTTTTAGCAATGATTAATAAAATGCGAGTTTTTCTATCAAACCCACTTTTATTACAGTTATTTTCTAAATTATAACTCCTCCTATTATTTTTAAAAAATTTTTCAGATATAGTCAGACACAGTCAGACATAATAATTTGGGCTGATTTATAGTGCTGGCCAGAATTAAGAATTACGTAGTTATACAAAATTCTAAAAAAGAAAATTTTCTGATTCTACAAAAATTACAAAAAATATTTTTGTGGAATGAGTATCGCCCAAAAAGAAAATGTATATGTGATTGATTTCCTTTTTAAGTAATACCATTCCACAAAAATATTTTTTTGTAATTTTTACAGAATAGGAAAATTTCCTTTTTTAGAATTTTATATAACTACGAGTCTCTTAATTCTGGCCAGTACTATAAATTGGTCTGAATTACTGCGTCTGACTGTATCTAACTATATCTGAAAATTTTTTTAAAAATAACAAGAGGGGGGTCTGCAGCTATAAGTGAATCACAAAATTTGCTTTGAATACTTTACAGAAACTTAAAAATTCTAAACGATGACAAATTGATATAGTAATGATATTAAATATATATCGTAATGATATCGATTTGCAAATGATATCATTATAATATCGCAATGATATCAGTACATTATTAATTCAATATATCGAAATGATATTGTAAAGATATTTACTTAAAGAAATATCAAATCAATATCATACTCATATTGTTATAACAACGATGATTTTTTAAAAAAATATGAACAAATACGATATCGATATAATATCGTATCAACATGTATTCAGTATCAATATGACATCGTAAAAACATCATCTTATAAATATTAAATTGACATTAATTCGATATTAAAAATATAACGAATCGACATCATTTTAATATAGTTAAACAATAATAAAATTTTTAAAAAATGTAAAATAAATACAGTATAGATATGATATCATATCAATATATATTCAATATCAATATGACATCGTAAAAACATCATCTTATAAATATCAAATTGACATCATTTCGATATAGGCAATATAACGAATTAACATCATTTTGATATAGTTAAACAATAACGAAAAATATGAAACAAATACGATATCGATATAATATAATTTTGATATTTATTTAATATCAAAATGATATCATAAAGATATCATTTTACAAATATCGAATCGATATTAATTTGATATCATTAATACAATGAATCAATATCATTTTATCGTTAAAAACAATAATTAATTTTTAAAAAAATGTGAAATAAATAAAATATCAAATCAATATCATATTAATTAATATTGATAAATTCAATACTAAATTTTAAATGTTTTTATATATATTTTATTAATTTGTAATTTAATTAAAATTTAATTTAAAATTTAATTTCAACTGAAATGATATAAAGTATTAAGAAAACCTGTTAAAATAAAAAACCTGTTAAATTTTTACATGAGACTATATACTTGTGTACCACTTCTTTTTTCTAACATGTGATGATCATAACACCACTAATAGCAAATAAAAAAACTGAATTCTTCTGTATAGTGTTAACAAAATTTTCATAAAAGACTTAATCAGCTCAGACACGTACTTCACTAAGTATGACAATCTTGACAATCTCTTACTCATTGTTTAAAATATATATGATATTAGAACTAGATTTTTATTGGATAAAATTAATTAATTATTTGTAATTATTGTAAAATATAACAATCTTCCAGTAATTTTAATTAATCATATAGCTGTAAAATAAAAACTATTTTTTATCCAAATTCTGTTCATGATATCATGATCAGATCCTTGACATTCTCCTGAATTACAATTATGAATAAAATGTACTTTTTGCACATTATTTATTACAGTAATTGGAAAAATGTGCCTCTATTTATTCCCTGTTACTTAAAGGTGATAAAGTGGACATTTCAACAGTAAATGTTCAATCCCAGTATCTTTAAACCAATCCACAACAATAAAGGCATAATATTTGTCATTATTACCCTTATGTCAAAAAATCCCCTTGATGATTGCATAAGATTCTTCATGATTTTTTTTCAACATAAATTGTAACAAAATCACCAAGATGTAAGTGGACTTTTGAAAAAACACTATTTTTTTTTTCAATGATATATGATGCTAATTTGTATCAGCTAGTTGAAGAATTTATAAGAGCCGTCTCGAACTTCATATCTACATAAGATAAAAACAGTTCAGTTTTAAAATTATGCTGCAGAGTCAACAGAAGGTTATTCCGATCCTCCTTTGGCATTTTTTTTTTTAAGGAAATGTTTGAGATAAAATTTACTGGGGATGTAACTAAATTAAAATTAGTAAATATGATTATGTATGCATATATGATATAATATATAATATACAATTTAATTTTACCTTCTGCATCATCATTCTGAGCTTGTTTTTCAATTGAATATTTATCTTCTGTAACGTACCAGTTCAAAAATAATTGACCAAGATTTGTGAACCCAGTACAAAACCTATTAAATCTTGGATCAATACCACCATCTACTAAATGTCGAATTGCAAATATAGTATTATAACGCTTTAATAAATCTAAGTCTATGTTTTTGCAATTCATCTTCAGTACCATTCCCTTAAAAATACGATGTACTATCTCTTTTATACCAACCTAAATATTAGTGAGTGTTCCAAAGGTTTTAGCATGCATCAGAAGATGCATATTAACGTGTATATTTGGTAAATTAATAAAATTTGCAAAAACCTAACATATAAAAAGAGTATTATTATTAGAATCATATTTAAATTATTTCACACTTTTTGAATTTCAATTCCATAACTATACCTTTGAAAGGATTGAAAACTCTTTTTCAAGATATTGTTATAATTCCTTGTAGCTATCTGACGTAAATTCTTTATTAAAACCTGTCTTATAGTTTTCGCAACATATACCCAACAAGATATAATGCTTTTTGGTACTAAATTAATTCGAAGTGCATCAATCTTTTGTTGAATAGCAACTGCTTCATTATGCTTAAGACTTAATTCCTTTAGAAACCAATTTAGCAAGAATAGCATAATCATAGCTAGTCTGAGAAGATCAGACATCATAAAACTATTATGATGAGAGATCAGATTTGATAGATTACCTCACTTTTTTGGAATTTCAAAATTATTCCAAATTTTAATGAAATTATCTTCTCCTTCTCGTGAAAATAATTTACAGGTTAACTTTAGCAGTCGTCCAATCTTTTTTACGGTAGCGTGATAAATGTCCTGTGGTGCTTGTAGATACCTTTTCCTTTTTAATTTATCTAAAATACTAGGCAATTGTCTTAAACCATACTTTGTACAAAGTTGGTCTCTTCTTGATGTTACCAGTTCCTGAGAAATTTCTAAAATTTCTTCATTTGTAATATGATAGTAATGTAATGTTGTCACAGTATTCTGATTATAAGAACTCCATAATTCCTTTTTAATTGTACAGGTACGACAACTTTTATTTGCATTATGCCTAAATTATTTTTAAAAAATTTCAATAGTTGTTACAAATTATATCATTAAATTGTTTTATTAAATTATTAATTAAGTCGAAATACCTTAGTACTCCTGCCAAGTCATTACCTTGAGGTAAATCTGCTGTAACAATGTTCAAACCAGCAATTACCCATGCATTTTGTCCTTGAACAGTCATTATCTTACCTTTTTCAAGTTTTTTCATTTCTGAAACAAATATATGGTAGCATAAATTCGTCAAAATTGCCACCAAATGAAACAAACTCAAGAATAAAATGGTTTTTGATAAGTTTTCTTTGATGTGTTAGCATGTTGCCAAACTGTACATAGACACCACCTAAAAAATGATATACATTTCTAAACATACCAAAATCATCATAATAAAAATCTAAAAACAGCTTATAAACTGGCATAAATGATGGTGGATCTCTGATAGAAATGTAATCAGAAGGATGTTGGTATGAAAGTTTCACATCACGAATGTGCAAACAGTCATTACATTTATAAATTATTTCAGTAATATGCAATGAATCTTTGAGAATATTTTGATGTTAAAACGTTATTAATATAGTCGCTTTTTCTAGAATTTGAGAGGTCATGATAATTGGAAATGGTTTGTCTACAAACCAAACTTCACCAACAAGAGGATGACGTTGTCTTGATAATTTTTTTAAATTTCCAGGTAAGTCATCATAATTCAGAATTTTTTGAATTCGTAACTGATAATCTTCGTTATCATTTTTTAAAATTACTCTTAATCTTCCAAATCTTCGATAACCATTATTATCGTTATAGTAGACAAAATCACTAGATCGGTATATTACTATTTTATCAAAAATAAATCAATCAATTTTGCTAACATAGACTATAATTATATCAAACTATATTGTTTATTACCTTTTGATATTATTATTTTATTTTGTCCAAAAAGTGGAGATTCTTCCCATAGAGTTCTATGCCAAAATTCTGATTTTGTTTCAGAATCAATGCCCAGTCCAAAATACATATGCCTCATCAGCATCAGATTGTTGAGAACACACCATATAATTTTGCTAATTGAGAGTTAGTACAAAAGTTTTGAACTTCGTGAAGTTGACGGAATTTTTTTTGATAAAATTTTAATAGGCTTTGTTATTATTGATAGTAAAGGAAGACGTTTTCTTTAAGATTGGAATCTTTTGATATTTTTTACTACATGAGTGGGCTCAAATTGAGGATTGTGAATAATGTTAGCAAGATCTTCATATGCTTTTGTAGAAATATTGTATTTCTGGAGCCAACAGAATAGTGCAGTAGTTGTATAATCATTGAAGTAAGGTGAAAATTCACCATCACAGGATGGTATCTCGTCTTTATCTAAAGCTTCAATAATTTGATGTATGTCGTTGCTCTCGTTGTTGTTACCTTCCTCTTTTTCTTTATCATTGTGGTCGTTATGACTTTCCTCTTCCTCATCATCATTGTAACCTTCCTCTTCTTCACCTTTCTCATTGTAATAATCTTCCTCTTCGTTATAATCTTCCTCTTCATTATAATTTTCTTCATCATCATCATCATCACTATCTTCATCTGATGATTCGTCAATTACATTATCCCTCAAATCCATATCATTATCATAATGCTGAAAATATATTGATTCATTGTCATTTCTATTAATGTCCTCTATATCAATATCTTTAGATAACATTTCATTGTTATCTTCAGTTGAATTTGCTGTTGTCTCATTACGACTAGTATGAGAAAACTGATTGCGAATTTGAAATAGTTTTACAGAACTGCCAGTGGAATGAATATATCTCTTTCTCATAACTAACTAAGACGTAAATAGTTTTGTAGAATTGTTGATTTTTAACAAAATTTATGGTTAGAATTTAATTATACTTTGATATAATTATAGTAATCTAATCTGATTAGAGAAAAAAAAATAATCTAATCTAGGCTGTAATTTTACTAAACATACAAAAAAAAACATTACCAAAGTTTTACTAATATATAGAAGAATTTTTTCACGAAATCAGTATGAGAGGTCAATGTTCGATACGGTACACTGTTGAACTATCTGAATATAGATTAATTGTTGATTAGATGATCAATAAACATATGCCAGAAAATGGAATTTTAGATTCAATCACACTCTTATATCACTTAGAGCTGCAAATATTACGTTCTTGACCTGTGCAATGTTACTGTCAAGACATTGACATAAAGATTGCCTTAGAACCATATTTACATAAGCTAGAGACGTTTACCACATATTATGTAAAAGTTTTTTTTTTATATTCACGCTTTACGTTATTATTTTATCATCAATATAAAAATGTCAAGATTTACAATATAATAATAATAAACTAAACAATACAATATAATCATTTAATTACATACTACTTCGCATTATTATTTGAAACATGGCTCTCATTTATATTCAAAGTGCATTTATTCATTATTTGTTATTATCAATCAATTAAGATTCAAGCATCATCTCTGAACTTAACTAAAGCAAGGTCTGTTAATTAAATAATCTCACTCTAATATTTATTTGTATTTTGTACAATAGTATGTATTATATCAGCAATTATGGCTGTAAAAGGTTATGTTTATTGCGTTTAATCAAAAAAGGAAGTGCAAATTTATCTTAGATAAACATCTGCAGATTCTTATTGAATGATGTAACGATAGTCCTATTTGTTTATAAACAAATACTTTAGCAACTTACAAATAAAAATTTCCTTTCGTTAAATAAGTAAATCTAAATTTTCCTTTCATTAAATCTAAATTTTCCTTTTATTAAATCTAAATTTTCCTTTCGTTAAATAAAAATTTCCTTTCGTTATATAAATATGTCAATATGTTAAATAATTAAAATTTAAATTTTTGTATAATTCAAATCGATTCTATTTTTAATTCTAAATAAATCATCTTTCCTTGTAAGATTGTCACAAAATAAACATCTCAATATAGTATAATCTCAACATATACCATATAAATTTGGAAATGCAAGGTCAGCTCAGGAGTTTGGGAATTGGGATAAGGTCTCTTATTTATATTTTACTTGTTCAAATTTTTGTATCTCAGAATTTTTGTATCTTGTATCTTTATTTTTTGCTATGTCCAAACGTAAAGCAAATCAAGAGACAGCAGGTATGTAACTTTATAAAATATAATTATAATAAATTTTACTTTGAGAATAAAATGATACTAAAAATATGTATAATAGTAATGATTTTGAAAAATCAAAGTCTAAGTCAAAAAGCAAAGAAAAAGAGGGAAATCAATATTAACGATGTTAATCAATTCATTTCAGGTAAATATTATATACATATCATATATGTGTGTGGCCTTAATATTTAATAATATATTTAATCTTTAATTAAATGATATACTACTAAATAATAGGTTTAGCTTCTAACCAAAGAAATAATGATGAAAGAGAAGATGATGATGAAAGAGAAAAAGATGATGGAAGGGAAGATGAAAAAGAAAGAGAAGTCTTTTATAAGGATACTTAAATATAATTTCTTTTTAGCTATCTGTATTTCAATAACTTCAAATTTATTTTTATCAGATTTGCAATTTTTATAAGTTTAGTACATTCCATTATTAGCCTTGTACTATCTCTCTCTTTTTATATAAACATAAGTATTTAGCAAATAAAAATGTGATTTTTTTTATTATATTTTATTACAAGTATAACATCTAACTATTTTCCAGATTATCCATTACCTTTCAGTTTCTATTTGCATTAATATTACTTTAACATTTAAAATTACTAATAAATATGGATTTTTTTAAAAACAGATTCTTTAATATTACTAGTTGTGATAGTTAGAATGATCATGATAGTTATAATAATCATAATAATTATGATAATTATGATAATATGATCAATATGATTAATATGATTAATATAATTTATTATATTTATTTGATTTATTGTATTTGTTATATTTATATTACAGATGGTAGTCAAAATTATCAGGATACTTGTAAGTATCTTATCATCCAGTGATCCAAATTTGTTAAATAAAGACTTATTGGATTCAACTCATTATAACAGATTGAATGGTAGTTAGTTTGTATCTCTAGCCTTAATAGATCACAAGATAATTTATACCAAAATATCCAAAACATATTTTTAAATATATCTTTGCAACTATCAATCCTGGAATCATGATTTAATTATCATCAGATGCGTCTTAATGAGACAGTTCAAATGAGTATTTAATAGTCAAATTTGAATTACTGGTTGGCGAGATATTATTATAAACGTGTTTTAGCTAAAATTTTTAATTTAGGAAAAATTGGATGTTTTAGTAATTATCTTGTAATCTATCAATGCTAGATATATGAACTAATCACCTTTTGACTCATTTTAATGTAATGTATTCAATAAGCCTTTATTTGTCAAATTTGGATCACTATATAATAAGAGCTAACAGAAGAATCAATTTATTACTAGTTAAAGTTATAATATATTTCTTTATTTCTTAATTTTATTTTATTTTTATATAAACGTTTACCTTTAAAATTTATTAAATCACATGTTAAAGTTCTTACCAGAATTAAACTTCTATTATTTTAGATATCATGTAGTTTTAGTTTTTTACATTTGTCAAGATAACAATACCTTTAAAAATCAAAATACTAGTCCTCTTTAAATTAGAGTTTCAGATTTAAGAAAAATGAAAACAAACATTAGTCAATATTTATTAAACAAGATAATAAAAAAAAATATTTTAAAGTTTTAATTTTTGAAATACCTGATCTGCTTTGAATTGGAATTCCAGACCTATAAAAATAAGAATAAATGTTAGTCAACATTCATTAAATAAAATAATAAAAAAAAAGATATTTCAAAATTTTTAACCTTCAAAATATTTTGGTCTACTTTAAATTAAGAAGAAAAATAAAAACAAATATTAGTTAACATTCATTAAACAAGGTAATAAAAAAAGATATTTTGAAGTTTTAATTTTCAAAATACTCTGATCTACTTCAAAATGAAATTTTAAACCTATAAAAAGTAAAAACAAGTATTAATATTTGTTAAAATAAAAATAAAAAAAAGATTTTTTGAAGTTACCTTTGAAATGAAATCTGGAACTAACTTAGTATTCTAAACTTGCAAAAAAAATTAAAAAATAAACATTAATAATATTTGTTAAAATAAAAAAATAAAAAAAAATTATTTTAAAGTTTTTTTACCCTTAAAATACTATGGTTTGCTACTTTCAGACCTAAAAAAATGAAAACAAACATTAGATAATATTTGTTGAAATAAATAAAAGAATATTTTTTTTTAAAGTTACTTATTTTTAAAAAGAAATCCCAATTATATGTTTGGTATTCTGGACCTACAAAAAGTAAAAATGAACATCAGGAAATTTTTTTAGAAGATATATATCAATATTTATCACTTTATCTCAAATTATCCCATTTTATCATATTAAATAAATTGATAGATATCAAATTTGGATAGTTATTGGTAAATATCTGATGATATAAAATGATATTTAATGTTAATAATATTTATTGGTAATTATCTGTAAGATAAATAATGATATTTAATAATGATGATATTTATCAATAATAATCTGAAAGATAAATAACAATATTTAATGTTAACGATATTTATTGGTAATAATCTGTAAGATAAATAATGATATTTAATGTTAATGATATTTATTAGTAATAATCTGTAAGATAAATAATGATATTTAATGATAATAATATTTATCAATAATAATCTAAAGATAAATAACAATATTTAATGTTAATGATATTTATTGGTAACAATCTGTAAGATAAATAACGATATTTAATGATAATAATATTTATCAATAATAATCTGAAAAATAAATAACAATATTTAATGTTAATGATATTTATCGGTAATAATTTGAAAGATAAATAACGATATTTAATGCTAATGATATTTATTAATAATAATCTGAAAGATAAATAACAATAATTATCTTATACTTATAGCCAAAACCTCTCAAGGGTATGGCCGAATCCAAAAGTCTGAAACTCTAGTCCGAAACTAATACCAAAATCCGAAACTTTGGCCAAAACTTTATATAGGCCGAAATTAATTTTTAAATTTTATACTATAGGCCGAAATCTAAGAATGCATTTATTTATTTATTTTATTATACTTATTACTAATTATGATTACATTAATAATATTATTGTTATAATATAAGCTAATAATTACTAAAAAATAAACTAAAAATTATAAAAAATTACTAAAGATTAAAATTCGCTATATATAAAATTGCTAAAATATTAAAATTAAAATAAAATCAATAAAATTTAACTCCCATTATCATCATTCATTTCTTTAGCTATCAATACCTCAATATTATAATCTTCATGTTCTGGATCCAATACAACAGTTTGTCTCCTTTGACTAACTATTACTTCATCTTCCATATTAAAAATATGTGAATCAATATCTATATCTAAAGCAACATTTAGATTATACGTTTTAGACATGTCAATAATTGTATCAATTATATTTTCCTTATACAAAAAATCATAATCTCCTTTACCAACTAACTCATCACTAATTTCTGTTAAAGTAGCTATCATTTTTTCATGTAATGAACTTTCAGAAGTATCAATTGCATAATAAGGCAATTTACGCTTTGTATTTGTAATATAATAAGTATACAATTTACACATACCTTCTACCTGATCTACAGCTAATTTTGTACGTCTTTGACCATAAAACCATCCTAAAACTGAAAAGGAACGCTCACAAGAAGCACTGTGTGGAGATACAGCAAAAAGCTGAGGTGCTAAAGCTTGTAATTCCCATTCTTCCTTAGTATTTTGAGCAGTTTCTCACCAAATGATTGGTGTATCTGATTTATAATTATAATGTTGATTAAATGGTGCTTTATTTTTCATGTATTTTCGCATTTGAGAAAGTAGTTTTCCACATGATTCTTGATCATGTCCCATATTCTTCCAAATTTGCGTTGCTTTAACAGTAATATTATGGATCTTACTTGGATTTATACCATTACCTAATAAAAAAAAATAAAATAAGAATAAATTTATGATAAATGATTCTAATTATTGATAAATTTTTAAAATAAATAAATCACAACTTACCATGATAACGAGAATGCAAAAAAAATGCCAAAAGAAAAAGATCATCAGAAAATTCGTCATACTGTTCATTAAATTTAATCACACAATGATTTTTAAATTCAATATTTTGGTTTAGCATATGATAAACTGCACTTGCTAATGACAATAAATGAATATAGCAATCAGCAAGTGATGATGTTCTTGATTCTAAACATCCTACTTTAACCTTAAGTGGATGAAGAATGAATGTAATAATTCGACAATTTTTATAAAAATTTTGGTCATAAAGAATATCTTTGACCCAATTTTTGATATCATTTCCATGTTCTGAAAGAACATAAATAAATAAAATAAAAATTAAAAAACAATAAATTAAATAATTAATAAATATTATATAATAATTTATTATATAATGTAATATACATATGAACACTTACCCTCACAAAAGCAAACTCAAGTCTTACAATAGAATTAATTCAGTCTCACATAGTGGACCAGCGTGTTTTTGTATGACTTTTTAATCCTCCTCCTTTAATTTGTAAAATTTTAATTGCATCCTTCAGAAATTGACATGGAGCGTAAAACATTATAAAATACTGATAAATCACACCAACTTTCCGAACTGTATCTGCAACAAATGTGTGTTTGCATACATCTTTCATAATTAGGTTAATACAATGAGTCATATATCGAATATTAAGAATATGAGGGTATTTTTTACAAAGAATCCTTTGAGCAACACGTGCATCTGGTGCATTATCTGTAACTACCGCAGCCACTTTTTCAGGATCAATATCATCTACAATTTTAATGATTTCATTGCCAAGAAATGCGCCAGTATGATGGGAGACATCAGAATAATTCTTTAAACACCATAAATATTCTTTACGCTCCTCAGTAATTAAACAATAGTCATAAATTGATTGCCCAGTGGAATTGGTCCACCCATCAAAAGCAATAGTAAGATTATTTTCTTCCTCAATAATTCTATTAACTTTGAGTGTAATTCTGGATACTTCCTGAATAATAAGGGTTTCTGTTAGGACCCAACGGCTTGGAAAATTATAAGTAGTACGTAAAATCTTAATAAATTCAATAAAGAAGGGGTGTTCAATAAGAGAAAATGACAAATTACAACATACAAATATTTTTGCCAATGCTTTATTAATTTGATCTTCTTTAACTAGTGAAGTAGGAAAATTTTCATAATGATCATCTATACAAGTCTGTGATCTAGTATCACTTGATTTTTGTTTCTTACTAGATTTAGTGGTTGATGTTGTAGTACTATCATCCTCCAAATCTTCATTATTACTTGTTAACATCATTAAGACATTGATTTTTGTTTCAGAATCAATCTTGTTACAATTATAAGCAAGATGTCTTTTAAGTTTCGCCACTTTAGCTGTGGTCCAATGAAATTCACAAAATGAACAAGTTACCGAGTAGTATCCTTTAGAATTAGGTACAGGGTCTCCTTTTATAATCCATTCCCATATTTTACTAATAATTTGTCCACCTATTTTCTTTGAAGAATTGGATAACATTTTATATTTCTATTTTCTAACATTTAAGATTTTAGGGGAATAGAATATAAAATATAAAATAACTACGGTAAATTGTAAAGTGCGAAATTGTGAATTGTAAAGTGGAAAATATAAAGAACGTGTATAAAAAAAAGTGAATGTGATGTAAAAAAAAGATATTAGATTAGATTAGTTAATCTGATCGACTGATCTGATTTCCATTTTAAGGTTTCGGTCTAATAAAAGGTTTCAGACTTAAATTTTGGATTTTGGCCAAGGTTTTGGATTTCGGTCAGGGTTTCAGTTTTGGAAAATGGTTTTGTAAACCGAAACTGGCTGAAACCTAAAGCCGAAACCTTGGCCGAAACTAAGGGGGTTTCAGCTACAAGTATAAATTATCTTAATAATTTATAACAAATTTTTAAATGTTAAAAAGTTTTATTAATTGATACCATTACATAACCATTTATTTTTTTTTATAATTATATTAAGCCTTACTACTGAAGACTCCCTCTTTTTGTCACTATAAACAAGCGGAGGGAACAGCAATAGCTTTCCCTCTATAGGCACTAATGGGCTTCTATCTGTTTATAGAGGAGGGGCAGGTTCATAAGGTTAAATGTTATGTACATTGTGTATTGTACATGCATACATACGTGCATACGTAACCTAATATAATTAAATTTTATATCAATTTATTAATTATAAAAAAAAAATTATTTTTGAAAAAATGCCCTCTATTTATATCAAATTGAATATCACGTGTATCACGTGATATTATATTAATGATAATCTGCAGTTCGTTCATTATCATTAAAGTTTAAGCTTTTTTAGTTTAAGCTTAAACTTTTTTCACTTTTCCTTTCCCTTTTTTCATTTTTTCTCCTTTCTTCTCTTTCTTTTTTTCCCATTTCTCGCCTCCTCTCTTCTCATTTTTCTCTTTCCTTCCCTTTTCTATGTTATTCTTTTTAGGCGTTAATTTGGTCTCTTTAGACGCGGAGTTTTGGTAAAGACAGAGAAGCTTTTTTCTTTAATTGGTTTAACAAAACGTTTTCTAGTGTTCTGTTTTCTTTCTTTCTTTAGGTAGCTTACTCTTCAGATCTGGACACGTTGGATTTAGGTGGATTTTTTTCTTTGTTACTGTTTTAATGAAATGAACGAAACTTTACTAACGGTTTGTTTATTTATTTTTTTTAGATGATTTTGGTTATTCGAATATTTATGGACGTAAATTTTGGCAAGTGTTTAAATTTTTATTTTTTATTTTTTACCTTTAACAAAACGAAATGTATATTAACGTTTCTTCATTTTTTTTCTTTTGTAGTTGCGGATTTTGGCCAGCTCTTTGTTGGTAAATTTTCTTTAAATATTTTTTTTTTGATTATAATAAATTTAACAAAACATTAACTAATGTTTCTTTTTTTCTTTTATAGTAGGATATTTGGATTAATGAAGAATACAAGAGTCAGTATAAATTTTTTTTTTAGGGTTTATTATATTAACGAAACATTTACTAATGTTTCAATTTTTTTCTTAGGCGACCGAATCTCTTAACGTGTGGGAAGTTCAAGTTCTGATGAGATAATGGAATTGGTAATATCATTTAATTTATCTTTATTGAGAAGAATATGTTTCTTGGTGCAATCTTGTACGTGAGATTCAAAAGGTATCCTGTATAAACGAGTAAAAAATTCTGTCTGTAATTTATTGCAGTTTGAATCTTTTTTTTAAAAAAATATATTTATTTAACGAAACGTTTTCTAATGTTTCAATTTCTTTTTCTTATTTTTTTTAGATGATCAGATCTCTTAACATCATGTGAAAAGTTCAGTACTAAGAATCTCTTTTTGAGATTTTATTTATTTAATCAAAACGTTTATTAACGTCTCGCTTATTTCTCTTTTTTAGACAGCTGGGTTTCTTAACGTGAATACGAATAGTAAATTTAT
Organism: Rhizophagus clarus; assembly: GCA_015698045.1. Lineage (NCBI taxonomy): Eukaryota > Fungi > Glomeromycota > Glomeromycetes > Glomerales > Glomeraceae > Rhizophagus > Rhizophagus clarus. The sequence continues at coordinate 554,633 of BLAL01000050.1, read as the reverse complement.
GACTCAATTAGTTATTTAATAAGTTCAGTAGGAACCTTTTTTTAAAAAATTTATTTGTTTTAACGAGACGTTCATTAACATTTCAATTTTTTTTGTTTTCAGGCGACCTGACCTCTTAATATCATGTGGGAAATTTGGTAGGAATTGATTTACAAATCTATTTTAACAAAACGTTACTAACATTTCATTATTTTCTTCTTTTTAGATAGCCGGGTCTTTCAGAATAGGAAGTTCAGTAGGAATCTTTTTAAAAACAAATTTATGATTTATGATTTTTAACGAAACGTTCACTAATGTTTCAATTTTGTTTTTAGGTGACCTAGAGAAAGAGCATCATTAATATATTAACAAGCAAGACGACTACATCTATGATCTCTTAACGTCATGCAGAAAATTCGGTGAGAATTGATTTTTTAAACCTATTTTAACAAAACATTTACTAACATTTTATTATTTTTTTTTTTTAGATGACCGGGTCTCTTAGTAATGCAGGAAAACTTGGTATAAATGAATTTTTTTAAAAAATTTTATTTATTTTAACGTGTAGATAGTCAGTCCATTGAGGTATTTGAGTGCGTCTTTAATTTCAGTGCGTTTTTAAAAAAAAATTTTTTTTTTAACGAACTGTATCTAGTAATGGTTCATTATTTTCTTTTTTTTAGGCATGTCTTTTGGTTCACTTTAGGCACATAAAATTTCAATGGCCTAACCACACGATATGATGTAGTAATAATTATAATGAAAAAATTTATGTTTTAACAAACTTACTAAAAGTTCATTTTTTATTTTGTGAAAGTTCTTCAGATCTCGAGAGGTAGATATTTTTTTTTTAAAAAAAAATTCACCTACAGTATTTTCAGGAAAAATCATTAACATTTTGTTATTTTTTTTTTCTTTTTTCTTTTTCTTTTTTTAGATCATCGATCCTTTAGACCTCAAAGTAGATATCTGTTTTAATTTAAAAAAAATTTTTTTTTTTTAATGAAACAATTATTAATGTTTTGTTATTTTTTTTTTTTTTTAGGCGGTCGGTATATTGGATCTCTGGAGGTGGATTTAGTAAAGGTTTAAAGGTAAAGGAGTGTATTATAATTTTAAACTTAATTTTTTAATTAAAAACTGATGTTTCTTTTTTCTTTTTTGTAGGTTTCAGACTTTTGGGTGAATGGAAATTTATATATGAGTAAAATTAGCAAACAAAAAATAAGAATATGAGAATATTATTATAAAAACATGATTTTTTTATAATTATTAAATACAATATTGTGTTTATAAAATTAAAATGTATAAAATAATAGAAAAGAAATATCAGTTTAAAAAATTTTTTGTAAAAAAATTTTTTTGATATACGTGTGAAATTAAAATTTTCTCTTTATATATGAAAATCTTTGTTATATGAATAAGGGGTTCTGCTATGCAAATATAATTACTGAGCTAAAATAAAAATAAGTTCAACTATGCATTTAAATATCTAACCAACTAAAAATTTTATATTAAAATAAGCAAATAAAAGTCTTATATAGGGTTTTTTTTTATATGATCATTAAGCAAACTCAAATCTAACATATTTATATATTGTTCGGGGTCCTACAGGTAATGTGTAAATTTGTGTAATAATTTATTTATAAAGTAATAAATAAATATTTTTGTTTATAGGCCCTGTTATTAGTAAAAGTATTAACAGACACACTACTAAATCTCACATTGATTCAATAGTACGATTTTAAATTTAAAAGGAATCTATATTTATATGGATGTCCTCATTTAAAATTAGTAGAATTATATAATTTTGTAGCTATAGAGTCTATACATGGTGTTGTTCACATAGTACCCTGTTTTAATTAAATGAATGAATATTTTGTAAATAAATATATTTTTTAATTACATAATACTAATTTTTGATAATCTGCATAAAGCTCTGCATGAGCCAGCTCAAGTCAAGCTACAGTCTGGCTTGGCTTGGCTTGAAAAAAAAATTCTGGCTTGAGTCAAAATAAGTCAAGCCACAAAAAATCTTGGCTCAACTTATTCAAGCCAAGCTGAGCCATGAAAAATTCTGGCTCAAGCCAAGTTGAGCTTGAGCTGGCTCAAGCTGGCTCAAGCGATATTATCAAAAAAAAAAGCTAAAACTAGGCGTTTTTATATGTAAAGTTACAAAAAAAAACACTGGAACTAATAGTTTTAGCATTTTTTTATATATCAAGTTGCCAAAACTTATATAAAATAGCAAAAAAAAACCAAACTATTAGTTCCAGAGTTATTTATATATAAAATCGCAAAAAATGCCAAAATAATGATCTCGGCGTTTTTATTCAAAAAAAACACCAGAACAAATGGTTTTGGCGTTTTTTATATATAAGTTTGCAAGAAAAACGCCAGAACAAATGGTTCTGGTAGGTCCCGAATAATACTAATATAACTCACATATAGGTTTACATAGAGTTTATAATAAATATATGTAGATTTATTTTTAAAAAATACTAATTTCGGTAAATTAAATTACTTAGTATTTACCAAATTTTATTTTATTTATTTTATTTTTTTACTTTTTTTCGGTATTTTATACTAAATTTATTTATTTTTATTATTTTTTTTCAGTTTTTAATACCCTAATTCCAAAAGTCCGGTCATGTTTTTCACCTGGCAATACTATAAAAAATAAAAAAAATAATTAATTAGTTAAAAAAAATACCAAAAAACACTTCCCCTACCCTTCCTTACCTTAATTCCAAAAGTCCAGTCATGCTTTTCATCTAGCAACACTACAAAAGTAAAAAAAAGTTAATCTTAATTAATTAAAAAAAAAGTAACGAAACACCTCTCCCAACCCTCCCTTATCTTAATTCCAAAAGTCCGATCATGCTTTTCATCTGGCAACACTACAAAAAATAAAAAAACAATTAATTAGTTAAAAAAAATACTGAAAAACACTTCTCCCACCCTCCCTTACCTTAATTCCAAAAGTCCAGTCGTGCTTTTTATCTGACAACACTACAAAAAGTAAAAAAAAAATTAATACTTAATTAATTAAAAAAAAAATAATGAAACATCTATCCCAACTCTCCCTTACCTTAATTCCAAAAGTCCAGTCATGCTTTTTGTCTGGCAATACTACAAAAAATAAAAAAAAACAATTAATTAGTTAAAAAAAAAATACCAAAAAACACTTCCCCACCCTCTCTTACCTTAATTCTAAAAGTCCGGTCGTACTTTTCATCCGGCAACACTACAAAAAATAAAAAAAATAATTAATTAATTAGTTAAAAAAAATACTGAAAAACACTTCCCTACCTTCCCTTACCTTAATTCCAAAAGTCCAGTCATGCTTTTTGTCTGGCAACACTACAAAAAGTAAAACAAAAGTTAATACTTAATTAATTAAAAAAAAACAACGAAACACCTCCCCCAACCCTCCCTTACCTTAATTCCAAAAGTCCAGTCGTGCTTTTCATCTGGCAACACTATAAAAAATAAAAAAAATAATTAATTAGTTAAAAAAAAATACCAAAAAACACTTCCCCCACCCTCCCTTACCTTAATTTCAAAAATCCAGTCATGCCTTTCATCTGGCAACATTACAAAAAATAAAAAAAAAATAATTAATTAGTTAAAAAAAACACCAAAAAACACTTCCCTACCCTCTCTTACCTTAATTCCAAAAGTCTGGTCGTGCTTTTCGTCTGGCAATACTACAAAAAGTAAAACAAAAGTTAATACTTAATTAATTAAAAAAAACAATGAAACACCTCCCCCCAACCCTCTCTTACCTTAATTCTAAAAGTCCGGTCATGCTTTTCGTCTGGTAACACTACAAAAAATAAAAAAAAACAATTAATTAGTTAAAAAAAAAATACTGAAAAACACTTCCCTCACCCTCCCTTACCTTAATTCCAAAAGTCTGATCATGCTTTTTGTCCGGCAACACTACAAAAGTAAAAAAAAAAGTTAATACTTAATTAATTAAAAAAAATAACAAAACACCTCTCCCAACCCCTCCCTTACCTTAATTCCAAAAGTCTGGTCATGCTTTTCTCCAGCAACACTACAAAAATAAATTAGTAAATGATTAAAAAAAAGATTAGATATTCAGATTATCTGATTAGATTGGCAAGTCACATGATTCTGCCTTTATACTGAATAATTCGTTATAGCGTTAACAGTAAAAAATTGCCAAACTTGATCTGACTCATAAGCCGGCTTGAGCTTTTCAAGCCAAGCCCACTGCCAGTTTGAGTTTATCAAGCCAAGCCTAATACTTGACTCAAGCTTTTTCAAACTGGCTTGTGAGCCACCAAGCCAATTTAATCATGGCTTGGCTTGGCTCAGCTTGAAAAGCTTGAGCCAGCTTGCAAGCTAGCTCAGCTCATGCAGAGCTTTAAATCTGCGTAATGTAATAATTAAAATCTGTAAATATTTTTTATACTTTTAAACTTTATTACTTAAAAAAAAATTAAGAAATTTTACGTTTATATATGGGCAGACTCATAGCAAAAGGTGAGGTTCAGCCAAAATTTTTTTTTTTAAATTTATAAATAATTATGTATTAATTTATCTGATTTTTCAGAAAAATTATTTTTTTATTTATAATGTATTAATAAAAAAATATAATAATTTATAATTTATAAATTTTGTGTTTTTTTTTTTATTATATTTAATGAATAATCTATTCTTGCTAGAAAAAAACTAATACTTTTAATAAATTTATTGCAAAATTTTATTCTAGTTCATAAAAACTAATTTCAAAAATCTTTAATAATAATATAATAAATAATGATCTTTCAAATTGATTACATAATTAAAACACTAGTCAAAAAAGGAATATTCAGCCTCCAAAAAATCTGACCTAGATTCGGCCAATTTTTAAAAAAATTGACCTAAATTAGTAATGATATGCAATTCAATCTATATTCGACTCTGATTCGATCCAGCCGAATGATGGTCAAATTGCGTATAATAAAAATTAAACTATGTTCGGCCTCACACGAATAATGGTCAAATTGTATTCACTTTTCTATATTAAATAATGGTTATAATATATTTACTATATTAATATTATTAAGTATAATAAAAAACAATGATACAATATTTGTTAAAAAATGTTTAAACAATTTGGACTAGTATAAATGTTATATTAAATCAACACAAATGGAACTTTCTATTTATAGGAATAACGGCTAAATATTCTCTGGCATTAGATCAATCTGATTTTTTGTATTTTATAAGTATAAACTGACCTAAAATGTTGTGTATTGGGATTATATTATCTCTACTGCTCAAATAGAAACTATCTTCCCATAATTCGACGTTACAAGTTTTGACATCATCATCAATACTGAAATGAAATTGGAATGTTAAATTTGCCGGTTTGTACCATTTGATGTAAGCCAATTTGTGTGTCAAATTATGGAAGGATAAATGAACGCTATGTTCGAAAAAAAAATTGGATTTGACCTGGGTAAGTATCGATGCTATTCCTATCACAATTAATAAATTTAGCTAAGACAAATGAGCTCTTAATATGTCGTGTTATAGCAGCAGATCCAAAAATTTCTGCACTGATTTGACATCTTCCATATTGATTCGCTTTGTTGATAACGATCGTCAAATTGGGTAAATTTTCTGTGAACGGTTTTCTGAATATAGAATCTACGTATGTATCCTTATAATATTCAATAAGTAAATTGTAGATTTGTTCATTAAGACGAATATCTTTAGATCGCGGTGCTAAAAATATATCCAGAAATTCCTTGCAACCAGTAATTGGTGATTCCAATATATTTGTTGGAAATTCAGAAAGAGAACTGACAGAAGGTCGTTTATTGAGTAATTCGATGCCAATTACTTTTGAACTTGAGCTGATAATATCGTTTATTTGTGTTTCAGTCATCAATCGATGCATTAGTTCAGGTTCAATTTGGCAGTGGCTATTAGACAACGATCCTAATAAATATTTTATTATTAATCTTTGCTTAATGGAATAATATAATTTGAAAAATCAACACAGCAAATGAATTTAAATTTGAATTACCTAATACGCTATTCATTCGTTCAAAGCTAAAGCATCAGAATGAATACAGGGGTCTGTAATCGTAAGAGCACTCACATAGATGTAATGATAGGTGGAGGTTTGGCATTATTTTTCCTTCGCCATAATGCTCTTCGATCAATTTAATTATCTTTACTAAAAGTTCATGGGCTTCTTTCATATCATTAATCTCCACAATTTGTCTAACTAAAATCGTACAAACTCTTACGAAATACGTAAGAATTTTGTGATTTTTATTCGGAAGATGATTCCATAACACAACAGTGGCGTATATTAGGAAAAAGTTGCGCCATTGGTCAGCGGTAAAGTTAGAAAAACCTTCACCGCAATGGATTTTACCAGGAATTCGTCCCAAATCTGATGGTAGCTTAAATTCGCTCATTTTCTTTTGAATTGATTGAAGAGCTTTTTCTGTTAATACATCTTCATTGATCTATATTCGTTTTGTTATCCATTTTGCGATTCCTAAAAAAAGGCAGTGCATCAGATCTATAACAACAAACTGAATCAGATCAAAATATGAGAGCTTAATATTTCAGACCACCTTACGCCATTCACCTTGACGAATCTCTCTCTTTTTGCGTTAGATTTGCATCATCGTCATTTCAAAGCCTTTTGACAATGCTCTACTGGATCTTTCATGATAAACCAGTCGCTCATATTCGTCATGCCACCAAAATTGCGATTATTGGTCATTTTTTCGCATCGATAACATGATGCGAGGGCAGAGATATGCCCGCATAATTTTTGAGCTCCAGGAATATTGCACAAAGCAATTATTAATGCAGCTCGAATATCTTTGCCATTTAGGCATTCATTAGTGCGATTAAGATTCACGCCTTCCCAAAGTGACTCTAATTCTGTTATTATTGGCAAAAAATAATGATTAACTTTATGCAATTTAACCTCATCAGGCCCTGGTAATATGCCGAGTATAAGCACATTTTCAGGCTTAAATCGAACATTTTGAGATAGATTGCATATTACTGCGTATATTACACCTGTACTGTAAATTGTTCCTTCGTAAGGCTGGAATCAATCCAAATTCATCATTAATCCTAGATGAGCATCAGCCTTGTCTGGTTGGAAAAAGTTATTTGACCCTTGTTCAGACGATTCCTTAAGATTTTTCCATATTTGGCCATCATAAATATCCGATAGAACATTGTCAATTATTGAACGACGTGTTCAATGCCGCAGTAATTCTTCAAATCCTGGTCGCTTGAACATACTAGAAAGCTGCTATTGTATACTCGAGACTGGATAAATTAATTCAGGAACAATTGATATACTATTATTTAAAGAAATTTTCTTCCCTAAAGGAGTACGACATTATTTTAATCTCTTTGTAGCCGAATTTGGAAATTCGACATGGCTGCATTTCATAACAGTATTATTATCTTTTGATATTATCTCCTCTTTTTTGTATAATTTGTGGCATTTTTGCAGGCTGCAAACTGCGTAAATTGATCGAAAATCCTAACTTTTTTCTTAGCATGTACAATGAATTTGGGAATGATTCGTAATTGATATTTTTACATACTTTCAATATTATTTCAATAAATTGTATTAATTCTTCAATTGCGGTATTTGGTATGTTATGACTCGACCTGAACTTTATAATTCATATTAAAATCCTTTTAATTAATTCATCTGTTGGTAATTTTGAAATATCTGGTGTGTCTGAAATATCCAGTATGTCAAACATAGGATGAGAGTAATTCTCAAAATTATCTGAAAAATTGTTATCTTCATCATTAGAAGAATCTTCTTGTGTCGAAAATTCACTAGTGTAGATATCATCCGTGTCATATTCAGCTGGCACATTATAAGAGACTAGCTCAACTTCAGTGATACGACGAAATGTGCCTGGTTTTGCCTTTTTTTTGTGTGGAAGAAATATATATTTCTGTTCCTCATACGTATCATTATCAGAATGTGTATCAATAGACATTATCGTATTTTGTGGTTCTGCTAACGATATTGTCGAATCAATCAGTTCTACTAACTCTTGAGACGTTAGAGCCTTATTGCGATTTAATGGTTCCAAAGAAGTTGTTTGCTCATTCGTTTGCTTATGTTCCTCCTTCGTACGTGGATCGACCATTTTCCCATTACAATGGCTGCAAAAGCACGGAACCTTCTCTCTTGATTTTCTGATCGTAAATTCAGTAGATGTTTGTTCAGAGGTCGATAAACTAGGATTATTATATTCATCTATGATATTAGCAGCAATGCGTTTTCTTCCCCCTTTTTTCATTTTTTGATAAAGGTCAGATATGATAAAGTTGTAATATGATTTTTACGTTGAATAAAGTTATAATATACTTTGTTATATTTAATTAATAGTGATTTTTTATTAATATCAAATTTTTAGTGATATCAAATTTTTAGTGATATTGTGATTATATTTTATTTTAAAATGATATTGATGGTATAATTAACAAAATAGACAAATTCGAATACGAAAAATTAGACGTAAGAAGTTGAATAGAAAATTAAATGAAAACTGAAATTTAAAAAATAAAATATATACCATACTACGCACTCAATGCGATTTAACTGTTCAATTAATTGAAAGTCTAGTTTAATGCGAAAGTTTAAGTCTAATCTGATCATTAACAGCTAATGATTGAAAGTCTAATTTGATATGTTTAATATATGTTTAATTAATTAAAAGTCTAATTTGATGCGAAAGTTTAAGTTTAATTTGATCACGCCTATTAAAAGTCTAATTCTATACAAATGTTTGTGATCGTTAATTGTTAAAAGTCTAATTTGATAGTAAAGAAATAGATATAAATAGTGGTCCAATTTCCTCGTTCCATACAAAAAATCGCTCTTTTTTCTTTTTTAAAAAATAATAATAAAAAATAAAAATAATTTTAAAACAATAATAGCTCGTAAGAAACCATCAAAACCAAATGCTCCTTCACCAGATATTGCTGGTTTGTCTACACCATCGCCATATATAACATCAACTCCTCCACAAAATATTGCTTCAACACCAACACCAACTAATACCACCGTTTCATCTACATTACGAAATATTACCACATCACGAGCGTCAACACCAACTAATACTACATCATGAAATATTGCCACATCATAAGCGTCAACACCAACTAATACTACACCACAAAATATTGCCACATCACGAGCGTCAACATTAACTAATACTACACCACGAAATATTGCCACACCACGAGCGTCAACACCAACTAATACCACCGCTTCGTCTACACCACGAAATATTGCCACACCACGAAATATTACTTCAACACCAACATCACTAAATACTAATATTACAGCTCTTTTTAGACTTGTTGTTTTGCAAGATATTTTAGCCTCATTAAGTCAAACTCAAAATCAATCTCAACGAACTTCTGATATTATTAAAAGATATCCTAATATTAATGTACCGAAAAGTTACCATTCATATCACGAAGAAGGAGCACCAAGAAATGTTTAACCGAGTAATGAAGAAGCGGGTAAACTGAATTTTTTGTTATATTTTAATATTTATTATATTACATCTGTTCATTACGATTCGATACATATCCTTATAATTTAAAATAAGTAATTTAGAGCTAGGAAATTTAAAAAATGAAACCCTTCGACTACAGAACAAATTGAATCAGGAAAAGGTCAAAGTATCAGAAATGAAACGAAAAATAGATAATTTGCAAGACCGTGTTCGTAGGGTCGAGGAGGAGAATTCCTTACTACGGCAGTTTAATAAAATTTTTGGTGATGAATCGAACCAATTATGTGAAGAGAATAAAACTCTCCAAGAAGAACTTCAACAGCTCAAGCAACTTCACACACCTCAAAAGATTATTGATTCTCCGCAGCAATATTCACCAAAACGCCCCAATAAAAGATTAAAATTGAGAGAGAAATTACCTGATGAAGTTGCCGCTTTAACTGCAAGAGTAAGAATTTTACAAGACTATTTGCAGCTGAATTGTGTTAATGTATATATACAGCTTTTATTATTTCCTCTTATTGTTTAGGACGAAATGAAGAACCTCTTGAAAGGTCAAATACCTGAAGAATATCAGTTGGATTACGGCAAGACTTTTAGTGAACAGACAGCAAAGATATATGAAAAATTGATACCTGAATTAAAGAGGTTGATGAGTGGACATTATAATCCGTCTGTAACCCAATTGTCGAACTGATTACAATCAATTCACAAGCATAAAAGAGATAGATAATGGAAACAACTATCAGGCCAATTAGACAAAGTCGACCGTAAGATGCACATGAATGCGCGATTGTCTGAAGTGAGCAGTATTTTATTTTAATGTACTTCTTTTTAGTCATTTGAAATTATTCTTTATATATTCAACAGAAAAAAAATAGATGAGTAAAGGCGGCAATAAAATTATATGAAAGAAATGACACCAACATAAAGGAATTCGATAAAGACGAATTATTACCAATACTTGTATAGAATGATTGTTATTCCATTGAGCAATCAGATTCTGAAGACGATTCAAGACAGAAATTGCCTAATAATAAGCAGTTCTTGCATGTATATGATCAGTCATGGCGTTCAGACGAGGTATTAAAGTGATTACTGCTCCTAACCTATTTTAATATTTATTCGATATTTGTTTATCTTTGTTTTAATAGTTAAAACAGCTATTACAAGATGTATTAGACCCTGAAGTAGAATATATTCAACGCACAAAAAAGCAACAGGAGCGAATTTATAATGATGATATTTACTTCATGTCTAGTAAACCTTTCGAGAATGCGCCTGAATGGGCGCTCGATAAAATGAAAATGTACGAGACAGATGAAATAAATGAAACAATTGGTGTTAGCGAATATGACGATATGGTTGATGATTTGATTCAATCTTCTGAGGATCGTGTACTAATAAAACTGAATTTAACAAAGCCATATTCAGATTTCTTGTTAAATTCGGCGGAAATGAATTCAACTAGACCTGAAGATTTGGATAAGATCGGCAAAAGTTCGACAACAGTAAGTTGAATTATTTTAATATTTTTACATCGCAAATATCGTTAATTAATTTTGTTTATATCATATGTTGTATCATATTAGCAACAAAAAACTGAAAAAAACTGAAAAGGAAAAGGAAGGGCTACAGAAGACGAAGAACTCCATGAAATATTTGATGCAGACGAATATTATTAGTATATTTTATATTTATTTTTTTTGGTTATATAATTATTACTGGATATTTTATATTTTTTTTGTACGGTTGATCATATGTGGGTTGGTTTATATAATTATCTTATATTACTATATACTATATACGTCAATATATATAAAATAAATGGTTTTTATTTGCTTATAAAATACAAAATGATGCTTTATTATTCGACCTTGAAAAACCTCTAGTTCGACCTATTTATCAATTATATTTGGATTACATACAGTAGTCGAATATAGTTTTTTTAGGGTCTAATAAATATGTAATAATGTCCTAATATAGGTAAAATGATGGTCAAATTTTCTTTCCAAAATTGAGACGATTGGCACCCTAAATGCGCCAAAAAAATCAGCCTCAATTTGACATAGGTTAGATCGTCATTTGACCTATATTTGACCTGATCAAATTTAGGCTGAATTGTCCTTTTTCGACTAGTGAAATTGTGATTTTCTTAAAATCATATAATTGTCCTAGCCTCACTTTTTGCTGTGAGCCCACCCATATATTATTTCTATGTAGGTATAAAAATTATTTGTTTCTCATAATTTCTTAATTTTTTTTGTATACTGAGGTATTCATTCTGATTTTTTTTCATTAAAAATTATACTATTGAATTAATGTAAGATTTAGTGGTGGTTTACTAATAATACTAATAATACTGTAAAATTATGTAAGTTTATGAAATGGTAAATTCTTGAAATATTTTGACCATAATATTACGTGAGTTTACGAGACTGTAAATTCTTAAAATATTTTGACCGTAATATCACGTAAATTTATGAGACCATAAATTCTCAAAATATTTTGACCGTAATATCATGTAAGTTTACGAGACTGTAAATTCTTGAAATATTTTGACTATAATATCGCGTAAATTTATGAGACTGTAAATTCTTGAAATATTTTGACTGTAATATCACGTAAGTTTATGAGACTGTAAATTTTTAAAATATTTTGATCGTAATATCACATAAGTTTATGAAGCCGTAAATTCTCAAAATATTTTGACCATAATATTACGTAAGTTTATGAGACTGTAAATTCTTAAAATATTTTGATCGTAATATTATGTAGGTCTTACGATATTGAAAACTTATGTAATATTTTGATCATAATATCACGTAAATCTAACAAAATTGTAAACTTACATTTTATTTCAAAATTTTTTGAAATATTACATCATAAACATTCGTAAACTTATAAAATCGTAAACTTGTGAAATTTTTCATATTATAAAATTTCCTGATGTAATATTAATATTATTAAATTAACAATCTAAATGCTGTTATTTGATATGTATGAAAATTATATCTGATATGTGCCTATTAATATTTGGGTTTGATTAGTAAATTATAACTGAATATCTGATATATTTTAGTTACATATAGGATACATATCAGGTATATGATATAGGATACTTATTAGCAATATTTGATAAGTGTCTAATATTTATTATAGTAATATCAGATATCCAATGAATCTATAATATATGACTGATATATGACTAACATTTAACTACCCAATATGTATGAGATATATATGACTTTTCTATACTATATGTCACCATTTTTTTGCATCTGACAGGTACAGTGAATGAAAAAAGTTTGAAAAAATATTTCTATTTATTGTATAATGAGTAAATATTTGTAACATGTAAAAATTTGCAGATATACTCCTTGTGATGTGAAAAATTAGATATCAAAAGTATATTAGCAATAGACTACATGCTATTTGTTTATTAAAATATACTGTAAATCACCCAAAAAATTATCAAAAGAAAATGAGTTAGCTAATTTTGACTAATTGAGCAACTTTAAAAAGCAGTTTTATAATAAATATCCAGCCAAATTTAATAATTTTTTTTTTATTTTGTTTGTTGAACCATAAAGCATAACTGTTAAAAATTTTATGATATATTAATGATAAAATTAAAATTAAATTTGAAAAACTTAAAAAATCATGAAATTTTTGATTAATGTAATTTAAAGATACTATAATACAAATTTTTATTAAGAAATCACATATTGTGTATTAAGACAAATATATTTTTCAGACTTGTTTCCATATAAAATTTATATATTTTTAATGAGTTATAAATCAATTATCGATTAAATATTAACTGGAAAAATTATTTTGAAGACTTTTTTCATTCACTGTACATATTGGGTATTTGATATGTGTGAGATTATTAAATATCATACACATATCTCATATATATCTTACATATATCAAGTACCTGATATGTACCTGATAGTATTGATTTTGACCAGTGGCATGATCATTAGGAAACTTATCAATTCAAAATAGTTTGTATTTTATTTATTAAACAATAAAAATAATAATTTTTTTACTAAATTTTTAAAGAAAGAAAATAATATTTAATTGCATATAAACTGATCTAATATTTTTTTTTTTTTGGCGTTGATAATGCTAACATCTTTATTAATAATTACTAGACTACATAATAATTTCTATAATTATACCTAGATACAGCTCTGATCCATCAGTTATATACCCTTTGGACTGTTTAATCATATTGCCAATATTCTAACAAAAATCTACCCGCTAGTCTATAACACCCTATTCTATCAATTATACGCAACTAATAACAAAAACAAAAACCCACCCGCTAGTTTATAGCACCCCATCCTATCAATTATACGCAACTAACTAATATTAAAATAACATACCCAATAACTCCTTATTTAACTACCCAATATATATTCATCAACTTTAATTTTTTTCCAATATCAACCCATATAAACTGATCTAATAATATAACATATAGTTGATTTTCCTAATGTAAATAATTGTCTAAGTATTTTATAACTTTGATTAGTAGCTAAAAATCATAAAGTTAATGAAACTTTATACTTAATTGAAATTTTTGAGGCACCTCTTAAAATGTTTTTTTGTAATAATAAAGATATTAATTCAGTACATAGCCATTCAAATATAATTTTTATTGTTTTAAAATGGTGCCTAAATTTTACATTTTTCCACCTATTACATATGTTATTAAACTAAAAAACACTACATGCTCTTTTTATTTGCCTATAAACTGTTCTTAATGAATTATTATTTCTTTCAATAATACTCAAATATTCATAATAAATTGATAAATCAATATTATTTTCAGATGTTTCTTCAGAAGATGAATCAGTTTAATCCAAAAAAATTAAATATATAATTGAAAGCATTATAATACACCTTTGAATATATATATTCAGTTTTTTGGTTTAATCTAAATAATGTTAAACCATTTTTTTTATTTAAATCACTAGTATAATACAAAAATCTATTCAATCCACCCATTTGTAAATACAAATTGGATTACATATTAATCCAATCCAATCTAATTGAATTTGTGAATACTGTACATCTAAGGCCTAATTAATCAGATTTTTGATTGTAAAATCCATTAATCAATTCAAACATGTGATCAAAATCATAATTGAGTACATTGATCTTGATTTTGATCGGTAAAATTTTCTCTCCAAAGTAATTCAAAAAAAAAATTTTTTTTTCTTATTTTAATGCCAAAAGAAATACTTTATTCCATAATTTACTTGTAAATGGCATATCAGCAAAATATTAAAAATTTATTACTAATACATTTTATTAAATTCAATTAACAAAAATAAAAACTAATGCTAAAGTATGAAATTAATCTTTTTTTTGTAATCTTAATTCTAACTCCTTCATCCTTAATTCAAATTCCATTTTTGATCTTTCTCTTTTATATGCCCACCTTTCCTTTTCAACTTCCAATCATTCCTTTTCTAATACCATTTTTTTTCCCAAATTCTTTCTCATGTTTGATTCATTTCAGCTATTGCCATAGCTATAACTTCAACATTATTTTTAGATCTTTGTTTCTGTTTTTTATTTTCTTCTTTGATCTCAACTATTTCTTCTTCGATTATAGCACCTGTTTCTTTATTTGCCAGAAAAGAAGGAGTTAGTTTTCACATACCCCAAAGATCATGTCCATTTTATCATACCAGTACCAATCCTTCAGTTTGATTGTTATGTTTCTTAATTGATTCGTACTTCTTTATTAATCGCGCAAGTTTACCTAAATAAATAATTAACATGAATTAAAAAAAACATTAAAAAATTTAAATATTTACTTTTAATTGCATTTGCCTCCTTGTTAGGTAAAACATTCTTCGTCATATCATTATAGAATTTGGTTTTATTTCCTTTTGACCAAGCCGAAAAATTTTCTTGGATATAGTCAAGTAAAACCTTGATCTCGTCATGCCCACACTTACTTCCAGATTTTTCATCAGAAGGATCTTGGTATTGATCACAATCACTATCCTCTTCTCCTTCATCTCTTCTAACCTAAATTAAATAATTTTTAAACCTTTTAAATGGTAATACAAAATCCATAATTATATACTTGTTCTATTTCAAGTTGATTGAAATTTGGATTTTGTTGCTGAGGTGAAGTAAGAGATAGACTATACAGCTGAGGATCATACTGCTGCTGAGTAAGAGCATGTTGTTGAGGATGATTATGTTGAGGAAAAGCGTGTTGTTGAGAGAGAATAGGAGGAAGGGTTTGTTGCTGGACTTGCTGTTCTGTGAGAATTGACCTGTGCAAAATTGCGCGTGAAGTTGTTGTTGAACGCGTCGCTATTTTCTTTTTTGAAGGTTCGTGAAAGTTTGTATTAGCACGTTTAACAGAAGTTTTTGCATTAACTTGTACTTGGTTCATGATTTCTTTTTTTTAGTTTCTTAAGAAAGCGCGTCTTTTACTCAATAAAAAATGATCAAAAAATTCTACTTTTTTGTAGGTCGGGTCACTGATCAAGTTGCACAATTTCGTCATCCAATAATCATTAACCTAAAACCCGATCAAAAATCCGATCAAATTGAACAGGTACTCTTTTTGTGTATAACACGTTACCGAAAATTTTTTGGTGGTGTTCTTAGTGGTGTTCTTAGGGTAGTTTCACAACAATCAACGAATTAAAGGAACACGTTTTTCTTGTCTGTTTTTCGAATTACGAGACATATTTAACATGGTATGTTATAAAAAAATTTCATTATTAATCAGCTTCATTATAAATTAATGTAGCAAAAAAAAAATTTTTTTGATGTAGGAAACTCAATCTCTTCGTATCACTCCCTCTTCTCAACCAGACTCAGTCTCTACCAATAAAAGTATTGCGGAAACAGCCAATTCCTTCGGCGTTCACGATACTTTCCGCTATGGACCAAAATCAATTGGAGCCGAAATTCTGCCAAAGCATCCACTAGAGAATAGGCTCAAATATGTAATGAGAAAATTTATTATATATCAAAACATTGAACTGATAAAATTGATCTTTTTTCTACACCATTCGTAGTGGGAAGAAACTCAAACAAATTTGAAGTTTACGTTAGAAAGAAGGATTTATGGTATCCATGCTCCAGTTAGACAGCTTATGGAACGTAGTATTGTATCAAGAGTAAGAGTTGTCTTTAAAATTTTACTAAAATTTTATATATTTTAAAGTTATACAACTAATGTAAGTTTCCTTGATTTTAAATCAGGTTCAACGCGCACCAATCTTACCTTCCTCTAATTTGAGTTTGGACATTTTGATGGGCAAGGATGAAACAATTGATTTCGAAGATTTCTTAAATGGTTTGTGTTTAATGTATTCAATGATTTTTCTTTTAAGAAAATATTAAAGTAAATTAAATTTTCAATTATTATAATAGTTCCGGAATTTTCAACAGATATGATGGATATGCATGCATCTATGGAACATAAGTTGGGAATTAAATTATAAAGAATTTATGTTCCTAAAGTAATTTGATAAGTTCAATTTTTTTTAGAATTAAATATTTTAATAATAAATACAATTAGTTTTACCAATTTTTATTTATTTGATGGGACAAATAATTAATATACAGTGTTTGTTATTTGCCTTCGACAATGAAATTTTTAAATTTTTCATATGCAATGTCTAGATTGTCGTTTACAATAATTATATCATGTGAACCTTCTTGATCCGCGTAAGCTAATTCTTCTTTTGCGGCATTAAGACGTGCCTGTATAGATTCTTCGGTCTCAGTTTTACGACCAATAAGCCTTTCTTTAAGAATTTCCAACGAAGGTGGTTTGATAAAAACAAATCGTGCATTAAGATCTGTTTTTTTGACCGCTTTTACTCCCTATAATTGTAGATAAACAATCAGATTTAGTGATTCAGAAAAAAGTTATTAATTTAATCTTACATTTAATTCAATATCCAAGATACAAATTTTTCCCTCACTTAAGACAGACTTAACAGCATCAACACTAGTTCCATATAAATTTCCCGAAAATTCTGCATATTCGATGAATTTATTCTGGTTAATGAGATCAACAAATTCTTCACGTGATACGAAGTGGTATTGAACACCATTTTCTTCTCCCGGCCGAGGTGAACGAGTAGTATCTAAACAAACATATATTAATATGTTTGCTAATATATATTACGAAGGATCTAGTAATTGCCTTACGCGATACACTGAATCCAAATTTGTCACGATAATCTTCAAAAAGACGTTTAAGCAATGTTGACTTGCCTGACCCTTATAGATTTTACAAAATATTATTATATTTACATTATTATTATACGTTTATTATTATAAATTACCTGATGGTCCAGATACAACAACTGGTCGAATTGTTTCTATTATAAAAAGAAATATATTATTAAATCGCTAAAATTATATTTAAAGGATAAATTATAGACAAGTTACCAGTAATTGAATTAATTTGTTCTATACTAGTCATGGCACTTATAGAAGAAAAAAAAGTACTTTTAAAAAGTTTTAAAGTTGGTTTTTGTTTTAAAAAATGTAAAATCATAGTCGTCGCACACGTTACAATTGTTGCAATGATGCAATTATGTAATTGGACAAACTTTATCTCATCCAAATATGGAATTGCTAAATATGCAGAAATTTATTGAAAAATCAAAATTCTTTTAGGTTTTCGTTTTTAAAAGAAATATGGCATATATACATAGTTTAGCAAGAATACTTTTCATTTTATCAGTAGTATTTTTGTCAATTTACTTTTTATATTCTCCTTCCAATACTATTAATCATCCAACATCTTTATCTCCAAATTATATAGAAGCTGCTATAGAGGAAACTCGTATAGAAATCAATGAAAATCTTAAACATTTTACTTATCCTTCTTCAATTCCGGGTTCAAATATTAAAACTAAAAAAGATTTATTAAAATTTCGGGAACGTATGGATTGTATTTCAACAAAAGGAAAGTGGGTTTATGATGATACGCCAAGAGCCATTCTCAGACATAAGCAAGAACCTATTTTTGCAAGATGCGATAAAAATTCCAAACCTTTAGATAAAAATGCTTCAATTGAAGAAATATGGGATAATTCGAGAAATTCAGTAAAATATAAATGGGAAACTCCTCATAAATGTCCTCTACCAAGTTTTACTCGGGAAGATTTTTGTTCATTAATAACTGGCTTAAAATTTTTATTAGTGGGAGATGTAACATCTTTTCAACTTCATGAATTATTATTAAATTATTTTCATGATGGATCTGTTCAATGTTATGGCGAAATAGCATGTAAAGATCATATTTTGTGTAAGCCTCCTCCTCCTTACAAAGATGATAAATTATTGTCAGTAATGAGATATGCTCGTAATGATATTTTATCCACCAGAAAAGCTTTAGTTCTCCCGGAAGACAATGGTTATATTCAGATAAAAAATATAGAACTCCCTTGGACTGCTTACATTTATCATTTTAATGTAATTATTCTTAACAAGGGTCACCATTACCAGGATGATACGACCTTTCGTTCCTCGTTAATACGATTAGTTAAATATCTTCGTACAAAAAACCCAAATGCTCTTTTAATATTTAGGTCAACTACAATAGGCCATTTAAATTGTAATAATCCAGATCTTAAGCCTTTATCTAATCCTTACAGTGCTTCTGAATTACCTTATCATTGGGGTGAAATACATAAACAAAACATGATTGCTAAAGAAATTATTGAAGCTGTTGGCGGAGTTTATTGGAATTTAGAAAATGTTATGGAAACTAGAATTGACGATCATATTGGTGGTCAAGACTGTATAAGATGGTGTATACCTGGTCCCTCCGATATTTGGTTGAATTTATTATTTGTCTTATTAAAAGAGTTGAAAATAAATCAATGATTGTCATAATTTAATTACGTATAGATAATTATTCTGTATATGTTAATTAATTAGTTAATTCAGATAATAAAATCATCTAAAATTGAGCAGTATTTTTTAATCCCGTTTGGTAGATTCAACTCTCACTAGTCCTAATGTACCCCCCGATGCAATCCATGATCCAGCTTCGATGTTTGGATTCCACGAAACCTAATCATACTGAATGTTAATAAGATGTTCGATATTTGACAAAATTTATTATTTTCAATCTTACTCGTTGAATAGAAACTTCAGGCATGAAAAAATGACTAAACGCTTTGTTGTCCATAAATGTGGTCGTTGTTTCCTATTTATATAATTAAGTTTATATAATTATAAGTATGTTCTATTAGTGATAGAATATTAGGTAACGTTCTTCCAGATCATGTTTAAAATCTTAAAATAAGAGAGAAATGAAATGGGTTGTTTACCTTAGATTTGATATTATCCCAATACTTGACAGTTTTCATATCTTCTTCAATACTAAGCCGATATAATGTAACTTGAATTGGTTTCTAATTATATATATATCAATAATCAAAAGTTCTTAGAGAATAAATGAATTATGAAACTTTTTGAGATAGAATTCTTGCCTGATGTCTGTCTCTTAAACGACAAATATTGGTCATTTTTACTGTCCCATCCGATGAACAGCTTGCAACAAATGGATGAAAATACGATGCCGCAATCCTCTATTGAAATGTTGTTAGTATAATTTTTTGTCTTGAATCGTTTTAATTCTTTCAAATTACCCAAACTATAGCGTGGTGCATCATAACTCCAGTAGTCTTTTTTAAATCTTCCATTCGAATATATCTTACTGTATTTTCTGTATCTGCAAATAAGACACCGCCATAATGGTTTGGCCAACATGCTGTCATTAAATATGCTAAAAATATGGGTTGAAAGTTAAGTGCTATAAATCAATAAGTAAAATAAGTTGCAAATACTATATAGTCACCTCTAATTCGTTGGAAATTGTTTTTGATCCACGGATCACGATCATCTATAATTTGCAGTCGGCCATCATGACCACAGCTCATAATGTGACTAGGATTTTGCATCGAATTCCACGATACTTGACGAACACAAGAATCATGTGCACGAAAATATTGTATCGGGGAAGTAACTTTTTTTTAATAATAATTAAATTTTTTTTTAAATTAATGTTTTGACATAAAATAAAATGTTAAAATTATTTAAGTCTTGTAAAACCTTCTGAATTCTTGATCTCCCCATGAGAAATTTTTTCTATTAAAATTTCTTCAATATTCCATATGGCAATATCACCTTTATAATAATAAATGTTTGATGCAAAAATATCATATTAATAAATAAAAGCTCATAAAATATGATTTATTTGCAACAAGCTACGAACCATTCGTGCATCCGGATGCAATCTTTCTATGACCACCCCAACTTACTGTCCAACACATAACGTTTGGTAGTGAAAACGTATATAACGCGTTCGTAAGTTTTACTAAATATGTTATTTACTAAATAATGTTATTATGTGTTGTATTTACAAATTCGTAATAATCAACAAATGGAATATTATTATTACCAAATAATGTCTTATTTGGAGATAAACAATATTTATTCCTTATAATATCGGGTTCTGGTACAGCGTATATTCCAATATTACCATTACCAAAAGAAATTGCGATAATCCCTAATTTCGGTATAAGACTATTCTGTTTTTGAACTTCCTATTAAATATATATGACGATATGTTAAAAAAGATTTCTGGTTTATTATTTAGGGAGGATTTAATTTACCTCAAATTTATCATGGGCACCGTAGGGACACCATTGTAAATCGAAGACGCATCCAAAATCATGACACAAAACCATATCCAAATGTGGTGACTTAGCATCAGAGATATTTAAACTACAATCGATTTTCCAAATCTGTATTGAATTGTTCATATCTTCTGTTTGCCGTTGTCCAATAGTATGGTGTTCATCTGTAGTAGATTTGTATCCACCTATAGCTAGATATTGTTCTCCTTTACGAATAATTTAAATTAATAAATATAAATTGTTTTGATAATACAAATTAATCATATGCTGCTAATTTGATGGAAAAAAATTTATATCAATTACTTTCAGATGATACATTTGGGCACCAATCCATTGCCCAAACTGATTTACCAACGTTTAGTATATGTCCTAATTTCTTCGGAAGCTCGCTATCTTAGAATCAAAACAAAAAAAAATTAAGAATTTTTAACTCGAATTATTAGGATATAATGAGAGCTTCTTACGAATTGGGTGTGATTCAAATTGATGAATTTGAATTGAAGAAGAATTTCCTATTATAACGGAACTTGGATTTTGTGAGTGTGGAAGATATGTTCTTCCTATACTGAAATTAAATAAAACTATAAATCAACATTTCAAGAAAGAACATTTAAATTGATTATGAAATGTTCGCATCTAATCTGATTCTAATTCCAGGTAACACTCACTCTTCTTGCAATAGTTCGAAGTCGGTTGGTTTAATTTTAATGAATTCATAAGCATTCTGAGGTAAAGATTCGAAATCTATTCCTACAGTCTGAAGCAATTGTACTTTTGGTCCAAGGACAATATCTTCCCATTCATCGAAAAAAACTTCACCAACATCTCCACGACTTATATAAACATGCTTCCTTCGTTTTTGCTGAGCTTGAACAGGTTGATATACAATATTTACTTGTTTTTGTTTCTTTTGTCTACCATATTTATTCGTTTTAATAGGATAAAAGTCAAGTACCTCCTGCAAAACGGGAGAATGACGTTTTGATGCGCGTGATCTAAGATTCATGTTGCTTTAGTTGCCTTAGTTAAAGGATTTGAAAATTACTGTTATTAAACAATAATGTAATGGTAATGGTAAATCAGTTTAAAAAAAAAATTAAAAACACGTTTTTAATTCCCAAAATTGTAGGTTTGCATATTATTTTTAGACAATGATGATCAATAATCCAATGATAAGAGGTCATACATAAACAGACACCGAATATAAATATCGTTTTTTTCGCGTTTTTTAGTACTTGATGTGTACTCTTTTCAAGAACTCCAAGTAAACCAAGTTTATAAAGATTTGAGTATAAAAAGAAAAAAAGTATTTAGTATTTAGCTTTGCCGAAAATATCGTAAAATATTTAAGCGATGGAGCCAACATCGACCCATTCTGCTAGTACGAACAACGATAACCTCAGAAAAACTCAGTCTAACTCTAAAGTTATTAAAGACAGTAATTCCGTGTTAAACAGGTAAATTATTATTTTTTTTATATAATAATCTCATAATATTAATTTTATCTATTTTGATTCTCATACAGATTAAAAAGTGAACTCAAACAATTGATGGTAATTAAAATACAATGATTCGACCTACTGTAAATAATTCTTACGAAATTTTTTATTTGACAGTTTTCACAACCACCCGGGATATCAGCTTTTCCTGACACGGATAATTTGTTCAATTGGGTAGGATCAATAGCGGGACCAGAAGGAACGGTAAGTGAAATTGGTTTGCTTCTTGTTTATTGGTCTAAAAAATTAATGAATTCAAATCTTTGTCTGAACTACTAGATTTACGACGGTCTAACTTATAAGGTCACTATGAAGTTTCCGTCTGACTATCCCTTTTCTGCTCCATGTGTTCAATTTCAAACACACTGTTATCATCCGAATGTAGACGAAAACGGTAACATTTGCTTAGATATTCTCAAGGTTGCTTTTTAAAATTTCGATTGTTATTTATTATAGTTTGATAAATTATAATAATTTCTAATTCATTTTGTGAATATAGGATAAGTGGTCGGCCATTTACAATGTAACAAGTATTCTTGTTTCTTTACAAAGTCTTCTTGGAGGTACTACTACATAGTAATTTTATTTGATTTAATTAATAACTCTGGAAGATTATTTAAATATTCTTTAATCATTAGAACCCAACATTGATAGCCCATTAAATACAGAAGCTGCAGAACTTTGGGCTAAACCAGAAGGTGCAAATATTCGCTTAATTTTTTTTTTTTTTTGTTATCGCTTTTATTAAATTTTTTTTATAAAATTGTTTTTTAGTATACAAGAAACAAGTTATGAAATGGTTTAGAGAATCAAATAACAAGATGTAAGGATTCTTCGAATAATAAAAACTGAGAACGAAAAGGTATAGTATTATTTAATAATTATTGTGAAGAATATTCAATTCATATGTTTGAATCAATTTTAGGTGGGATAAAATTATAACATCATAAAAGACATTCCATGTGTACATGGTTCATTTTTATTTGCAAATTTAAGAATAAAATTTTTTCATTGAACTCTGATTCCTTATTTATAATAAAGTCATGTGCTTAACTGCGGCAATTGTGTAAATAAAGTTATCAGTTAGTAGTTCAGTTGGTTCATGATCCGATATACTTACTTTATATAAAAGCGTTTCCTGTTATAACTTAAATTTTAACTTCAAAAGATCCTTGTATTCGCCAGAAAAAAAAAAAACCTTTTTAGTTAATGACAAATACCTCTTCAAGTTCTATCTCCTCTAGGAGAAATATCTTCAATAGTGCGGCTGCAGCACAATTAGCTTTAATGTCTAATTCGTCGTCCAGTTCAACTTATCCAATGTCTAATCCACAACCCGCAATGTTATCTGGCCAGATTTCCGCACCGTACTACCGGCCAACTATTACCACATATCCTCTTGCGTCGACATCTTATACTTCTAGTTCTTCTACACGAGCTTCTTACTATAATAATTCACCAGCTTCCTCAGCTACGACCTTAAACACGTCAAGTAAACAGTTAAAATCGAAAACTCTGAAGCCAAAACTTCCAGAGTACTTAGCTGACACAAGTTTTGCGGAATTATATTATAATTATAATACAGAAAGAAGTCCATTTGATAAGGACCCACTTGAAAACTTGGAATTGCCAACAACATGGAATGTTGAAGATAAATGCACACACCTTAGCGTGGATCCTGACAAACTTAGAGTAAATTATATAGGTGAGATAAATGGATAACGAATTTTTAGATCTAGAATCATGTAATGTTTTTACATTTTTTATTTTAAGCCAATTATATTATTTCTTATTTGTCACGAAGAGAAACATTTATGATAATTTAATTTATTTTTGAATCGATAACTATTGAGAGCCAATCAGATATAGTGGATGGAAAAAACTCTTGTGAACCTCAAATTAAATATTTAACTAACACAAAATTTCCATAATGCAAAATTCAGGCTCAGGAAAGGGTGACATAGACGCTGCTGCAATAAGAGCTAATCATTCTATGCCTCCACAATGCGGATTATTTTATTTTGAAGTTGATGTTATAAGCAAAGGAAAAGACGGGTGAGAGATAGTTATTATATACTCTAATTATGTTGCTATTGCTATTATCATTAATTTTTTATTTTGTTTATAGCTTTATTGGAATAGGATTTTGTTCAAAAATTGTTCCTTTAAATCGATTACCTGGTAAATTTTTTTATCTTTTGTGATCACACATTAATTTCATAGTGATCTTATTATTGTTGATAGGATGGGAACAAGATTCATGGGGTTATCATGGAGACGACGGGCATTCTTTTTGTTGCTCAGGTACTGGTAAACCATATGGACCAACGTTTACGACAGGTGATACTATTGGATGCTGTTTAAATTTCAGAGACGGCACAGCATTCTATACAAAGAACGGAAAGCATCTAGGTAAGCAATTTATTGTGCATTAAAATGAAAAAATATATTTTTTTTTTACCAACTTATTTCATTATAAAAAGGTATTGCATTCCGAGATTTGAAAGGTGATTTATATCCTTCAATTGGATTGCGGACGCAAGGAGAGTCTGTAGAAGTCAATTTTGGCAACAGGAATTTCAAATATGCAATTGAGCATTATATGAAGGTTGGACAATTTCACAGATATTTTATTATTTAATGTTAAGTATTCTTAAGAATATTATTTAACAGGACGAAAAAGCTCGATTATGGCATGCTATCAATGCAAAACCAATGCCACCAATTTCATCGCCATTGACTTCTTCACCCATTTCTCAAGCCGCTTCTGAAACAAATCTTACAGCAACAGTTCACCAACTTATTGTATCTTATCTAGTTCATCATGGATATAGCGAAACTGCAAAGGCATTTTCAACAGATGCTGTTCAACTTGCGTCAGGCGACAGCAATGAAATGGAAGGCGTTGAAAGTGAAAATTCATCTTTAGACTCAGATAAGGATATGATTAACCGGCAGAGTATGCAAGCACAGAATTATAAATATATTCGGCGCATTTATTTCAATTATAATAACAATCGATCTGTGTTTTAGGAATCCGTGATGCCGTCCTCAAGGGGGAAATAGATTTTGCTATCAAATTAACCAACACGTTTTATCCTACCGTCTTGCCATCTAACGGAGATATACTTTTCCAGCTTCGTTGTCGTAAATTCATAGAAATGATGGGGTTGTGTGCTGGCAGCCAGATTACATGTTCAGATGATGAAGATGAAGTTGTAAAGGTCGGTAAAGACCATTTAATGTTAGAAGAGGAGGATGATGACGACGAAATCGAAGATAAAGTAGTTGATGATGATGTAGACATCAGCGAGGTCGTTGAAGATGATCTTGAAGAAGAGGAGGAGGATGAGGATGATGATGAAAAGGAAGAGGCTGAAGAAGAAGAAGGGGATGATGTATATGCAGATGCAATGGAAGCAATGGATGCAATGGATGTTGATGATTACCAAAGTGATCATGAATCTATTGATGAAGTAGATGGTCCAGTAACAATTATTAAAAAGAAAAAAACATCTAAGCGACGGAAAGGTGGGGAAACAGGTTTAAATGGACTAGATGGAATGATTGAGGCTGCCATGCGGTTTGGTCAAGAATTACAAGACGATTATCGTGACGATAATCGTGAAGAAATAAAAAAAGCATTAGAGGTTAGTTAAACCGTATGCTATTAACACTTTAGATGCAACGTATAATTTACACGAAAAATTTTGTCTTTTTAGGAAACATTTTCGCTGTTAGCATATACTGACCCGCGAAAAAGCGTTGTTTCATATCTTCTTGATCCTTCAGGTAGAGAACCAGTAGCAAACAAGTTAAATAGTGCTATTTTAGGTACTAATAACCTTCAAGACTTTCTCTATTTATTATTGAAAAAATTTTACTTATTTTTCTTTAATTATTTTATAATTTTGTTCCTCCACTAGTGTCACAAGGAAAACCTCCTATTCCTCCGTTGGAACAAGTTTACCGACAATCCTCTGTTGTTCTTAATGAACTTGCAAGAAATGGAGTTGGTTCAAGTGCTTTTGTCAATCTGCGTAAAGATTGCCTGGTGTAAAGAACAATCGCATAAACATTCAATTTATATATATACATATATATATTTGCGAGGACATTTTCTCTTTTTTTTTTTATTCTATTTCGATCGCGTTTCATAAATTTATTTTCCATATTTAAATAGCTTATGTTAATCAAGTTTTCCAGTATGCTAAATTTTATTTATACTTATGATTTTGGACATGGATTAGGTGGTCGGCTAAATTTGTAATTTCATTAATTTTTTAAATTTTAATGGGAATTGGGGGGGTCGCTTTATTTTAATAATGAATTCGTCTTTTACTATGTTAAATAAAGATTAAGGTATGACAATCCCTTTTATTTTGCTGTACATATTTAAATTAAACCAATTAAATTAGTTAATTATGCATATTAGATTTGGGATGAAATTTTATTATATTAACATAGAATAATTTTAATTATAAATTAGATTATTTTTTAATGATCCAAATTGATACGTGAAGATCAGAAAAATTGAATATATATTTTTTTTTTTATTTTAATAGCAGTATTCATTTTAACAGAATCTTGATTCAGTTCCTTAGAATAAACATAATTTAAATAAATAACAAAAAAATTGTATATATATATATAAAGAAAAATAATCTTTTTTAAATTAAGTAAATAATTCCATAGGAGTAACGTTATCAAATACAACGGATCCAGACAATTTCTCTTTACTCATGAAATTCAGTGGAAATTGAACCAAATGACCCTTTACTTTCCCTAGTTTTGACTCAACTTCTTGTTTGGTTAATTTTTTAGGATCAAAAACGTGACCAGTCAAAATACTTTTATCTGGAACGAATTTTTTGTAATCATTCCAGGTTAAAACTAAAAATAATGGTTTATAATAAATAATATTAGTAATACTTTAATAAATTAATTAATAAAAAATTATTTAGTAGACTAAAATTACCAGTATCATCTGGAACACAATGGAACACTTCACGAAAAGCTTCTGTATTATCTTTAGCGGTTTTTCGCCAAAGGTTAGTGAAGTTTTCGCTAATTGGATCTATGACTTTATCATCATCTTTAGAAAGGTCACGAATTTCGTTATCATCAAAGGTATTTAAAGTTAACGGTGGTGGATAACAGGTTGGAGTGACCTTTTCATGATCAGCTTCATTGGACAGGCCGAGATGTTCTTTAAAGATATGACGACGTAAAGTGGCTGAAAACCTTCCGGCTTTCCACTAAAGTAAAATTTAGATAAAATAAATTGAGAACGAGAACTTTTAAATTAACAAATTTTTTAAATTTAAAAAAAAAAAATTGAATAAATACATCATTTCCGGCCATCTTGGAATCTATGTAATCCTTATCTTCGATAACAGCAGCAATTTCAGAATCATGATCGCCATTTTGTGATCTATCATTCAAATTAGCTTTAATGGAAAGAAGGAAAAATTAATCTATATTCAAAAACAAGTAAAATCTCAAAAGAATTTCCTATTCACCAGAACCACAGATAACAATTCTGTCATCAGCAATTAAAAGTTTGGTATGAATATACAATTCTTCAGTAATGTAGCTGCCAGTAGGGTCTTTATCAATAGGTGCTTGAGGAACAGCCGGATCTGCACCAGATTGTTCTCCTGAAACGGATACTTGTTTTTCATCATCTAATACACCCAACTTTTTTTCTACAGCATTAAAGTCAATTTTATCATAAGTGCGAAGTGCATAAAATTCAATGTATTCACTGGGATTTTCAATTCCTTCTCTTTTTAAAACTTCAAGAATCGAATGTCCACCTCGACAAATAGATTGATATTGATAGTGTATTACAAGACTAATTGTATAAATAAAAACATAAATTCGATATTCAGTCAATTATATATTTAATTAAATGGAGCACATACCGAACAGTACCAGCATCACTGGAGTCAAGATCAGCCGGGAAAGCTGGAAGCAAAGGCATGGCAACGATGATCCTGAATCGTTCATTATTTTTGTGAGCCCTAACAATTCTTTCCACTATTGCCTATAATAAGATAGATGTATTAAAAATAAATCGTTTGATCGAAATAAAAAAATCCAAAATTATTACCTTTCCAATAAGGTTCTTTACTGGATAGTCTTGGCTCTCTTTCGTAGCAGTAACTAACAAAAAAATAATTATATAATTCTGAACTATTTATTATAAGTACGACAAAAGAAAAACTTACTGAAAAATTGGTTTTCAATATAGATGAAGTGTTTAGACTTGCTAA
Organism: Rhizophagus clarus; assembly: GCA_015698045.1. Classification (NCBI taxonomy): domain Eukaryota; kingdom Fungi; phylum Glomeromycota; class Glomeromycetes; order Glomerales; family Glomeraceae; genus Rhizophagus; species Rhizophagus clarus. The sequence goes on along the minus strand of BLAL01000050.1, from coordinate 525,606 downwards.
TTATATTGACGTAAGCATTTTGGATTGAATGCTATTATAAGTGTACATTTTTTCATATATATAAGTACATATCAACGAAAAATTCTAATTTAAAATTATGCATAATATATTTATTTACCTCTACTTCATCAAGTCCATGACTCCACTTAGCGCTACTTCGGATAATTTGAACGTTACAGCTACCCCCATATGGATGACAGTCAATTTTTTTGTTACCATATTCGAATTTAGTGACTCCTGGAGGATTTTCACGGTCATGTTGTTGATCAGACTTGGCAATCAAAACTGAATATTCGATACGGTTTTCGGCTTTTTCTTTTTTGATAAAGTTCCATCGTTGAATAAAATGACGTGCAACATCAAGTACTGGTCTACCAACCTGTGAATATACGCAAAAAGATTAAAAATTTCAAAATTCATAGTTTTTTAGAAACAATATTGAAGAGTCCAATTAAATACGGTACTCACGAAGCCAATAGATACATCATGCCAAGGCATACGAGCAGTGTTCTTTTTTTCGATTAAAGCTTGCGCCCACACTTTAACTATAATATTAAAAATCGAAAAATACGTGTATAGTTTTTTATAGGAAAAAAAAAAAGTCATGATTAAAGAGATAAGATAAAATACCATTAAAGAAATCCTTGATTCTAGGATTTGAATAATCTTGACCAGGCCAAATAGAAATATTTTTAGAATATTGATGGAAATCAGCAAGTTGATGCGCTGACGTATCATAACGTCCAAAGCACAAATCTAAACCACCGATAAAAGCAATTCTTCTATCGACGACCACCATTTTCTGTATTTTGAGTAAAGTTATTAATTAATGAAGTTTCTTTATCATCACTTTAATCTTATAGTATTTACCTCGTGATGCTTTATACATAAATTATCGCATAATAGAATAATTGTAAAATCAGGACAAGAAAGGATTAATTTCATAAACATTCATTATATTAACGAATTTGATTAAACAAATTAAAATGAATCAGTTACCGCCCAAAAGAAAGTGCCGCCGATATCATGATCAGGATGTCTTTGCACTATACACGTAAACTCAATTATTACTAAGACTAGAAAAAAATTTTCGCATATCAATCAATCAGTTCTTACCAAGAATGTTCTTATGCAAACCCTGCAAAGAACGTTTACTATGACTGGAATCCAAAGTCAAAGCTTGAGCCATTTCTTTATAGAGAACGACATAAATTTTCACTCCTTCTTCCGCTTTCTTTTTAAGAAGGTTATCAAGACGATACTCTGCATTCTTGGAAGGAGGTCTGCGAAGATACTATATCCAATAATAATGATAAATCATGTGATTTAACACGTGAATAACAAAAAAAAAATTGTCGGAGAGAAAAAAAGGACGCGAAAAAATTTTGCGCGTCAAAATGCTATATACCAGTTCAGGTGAAAGCCACCAGTCTTCAATAAAAATCTCCGTTTTGGCACTCATAAGGGCCTCAGAGACGGCATGAAAGTAGTCCTTACCGTCAACATACCATTTTACAAAACAACCTTCTCTTTCAGGAGCAAAAGACTTGAAACGGTTTTCTGTATCCCACTCGCCCTTAGTTCCTCTCTCTCCCAGTACAATATTAGAGAGAGTTTCTACAACTCCTTCGAATATCGACATGATTCGTTTACTAGAAGCTTTGAGCAAGAAAATAAACCTGAATAAAAAAAATTATGGCTTTTTTGTTAATGTTAAGTAAAGCCACATGAGTCTGATAATCTGTTACTCAAAACTTTATCAGTCAGGGGAGGTTAAATCTACTTTCATCACAAAATCAGATAATAAAGTTTTAATGTTAAGTTTTAATTTGTACATCATCAGCTTTAAAAACGTGTAAAAAACAAGTTTTTAAACTATTGTCGATACTTGATAAAGGGAACAATTAAATTTAAACGTTATAGTGCGTTGATCTTGTGACATGTGATGTACACAATTTTTATTATAGTACAGAAAAATAAAAGGTACAACAACACTTTTAAGGAACATATGTTATCAGCATTACATTTTAAAAAGCCTGAAAAAGTTTGGTTTTCTTTGTTACTCAGTGAGCAAAATGCGAGCAAATAAGTTCAGTAAGGGTTACATCAATGACCAATACTTTATTCAGAAATGAGTCATAAGTTTCCTTTAAAGGACGACTGCAGAAAATCGATACCACTAAAAATACTATTTAAAAAGTCTTTGTTTTAATTTAATATTTCTATATAAAGTCGACTTTCATTAAGCAATACAAAAAAATACAAAAAAGAAAAGTGAAAAAAAAAAATAATTTTTTTTTACTAACCTTTATTCCACTCACTACTTATACATAACAAATATCTTATTTTTTCTTTCACTATTTCATTTTACAAATTAAATTACCAACATGTTGTCTTCTACAAGCACAGTTACTGTCAATAACTCTGGCTTTGGTTCAAGCTTATCACAAAACGTTGCAGAAAGTTATCAACTACCAAACAATACAGTGGAAATTCCTGCACCAGAGCCATTTTTGCCTCCCATATATGAATTGGATATTTCAGTTCCACATTTTGCATTGAGGCGTCGTAACGCTGTTGTAGAAGCCGTATTGGAAACTCCACTCGTTTTTTAAAAAAATCAAATTTTGCAATTATTTCTTGTGGTAAGCTATCATCTTTAATATTTTTAATATTTAAAATATTTAATAACATTTAAAATAATCTTTTAACCAATTTAGATTTCCAAATTATAATATACTGTAATAAAACCGAAAATTCATTCTTTGGTCATTATTATTATTATTTAACAAAAAAAAAAAAAAAGAGAAAACAAAAAAGAAAAAAATAATTATCAAATACATTAACATCATTTTATTTTATTTAGAGTTTAAAATTTTATCATATATCATATAAATTCCATTGTTTATATCTTCCAAGTTTATCCAACTATATACATTTCTTACATTTGTTAAATATATTCTTTATAGAAGCACATTTTTTTTTATTTATACATCGCTTAGTTTTGCACAACTTATTAGGTTAGTCATGTCTTGAAATTTTTTTCATAAGGAGCTATTAATGGTCAAACGGCCGGTCCGTTCTGGTTAAGTAGTTTAGACCGTTCTTGAACGAGTTTAATTTTTTATAAATAAAAAAAATTTAAAGTGATTGAAAGATTTCAAGAAAATCAAGATATTTGCTTCCAAGTAATATTTGGAATATTTTTATGAATATAATTAATGCACGCTGCCCTTTATTAAATTTTTTTTTTTTTTTTTCCAATAAAAAAAAAAAATTTCTTTGAAGAAAAAAAAAAAAAAAAAAAAAAAAAAAAATAAAATAAAATAAAATAAAAATTTGCAGAATCATACTCTAATCTTCTTATTAATAAATCCTCCTTCTACTTTTACAAAAATGGGCTAAATGATGCGAAAAATTCCGCATCACTACGCCAGTTAGGATCATTACCATCATAATATCTACGATAAACCTCATCACAACCTTCTGCAATCTTTTGGATCATTATTTTTTCTCTGTCCTTTTCTGAACCTATGATACCTTATGTAAAATTATAAATGTTAAGTCATTTTTTAAAATATATTAAAATTAACAAAACTAAACGTAATACCCGATTTAAGGAACTTATTATAGGCCATTGTACTCATGTTCGACATGACGATTATAATAAATTTCCTAATCGAAAAGTATTACAAAAATGGCTTTTACCCTTTTTACCCTCGTCGTTTATCGTTTCTATCACATTTTCAGCTTTCTTTACTATTTCAACTCTAGCCCTTTTCTTTAGATTGATTTGAACCGCGGCTTCAATGTTATCTTTGACCTGTCGTAATCTCTCTCGGACTATTTGCTTATGATTTTGTGTAGTTCCATTTTTTTTGTTAATGACAGCTGTGGTTTTACTAGTGGGGGTGATCATTGCGTTTTCGTCTGACTTTGTTCTCTTATAAGAGTTCTTAGTTTCATTGCTGGGCGGTTTGAAATGCCCATTTACAAAATAGCGTTCGTATGTGGTGTCAACCATCCAAAACCCTCCTTTTCCTGTAACTCCTTCACCACGAGAGGCTCTAATAAAGGCTGCGTTCAAAGAGAGGTTGTGTCGGATCGAATTCTGCATAAAAATATATACGTATATACATATATATAAAGATATTAAAGGATTAAATAGAAATAGTAAATACCTTCCATCCTTGCTGATTTCTTTTAAAGTACGGGTAAGTGGTGCATATCCATTCATATATTTCCGCAAGAGTGGATTTCTTTTCAGGTGATGCAAAAATCGCTTGACAGATCATCGAAGCGTACGAATAGTCAGGTTTTGGTGTATTATTTTCGTTGTTCGTACCTGTTATTTTGTTGGTCGTTTGCATCAAGACTTGAGAAGGTCCTGGAACAACGAACCCTTGTGATCCTTCTAATTTAGGTAGTAAAATCTTGTTACCACTCTTCATCATTTTTATACCTTCATCATCGAGGGTCTTTGGTTTTGCTTGTCCAGGTATAAAATAACTTGGCCTTATTAAAGACATTGACCCTTGTGGATCTTCTGGAATAACAACTGCAGGCATGACGATGCCTTTTGAGGCTGTTCGACATGATTCATCATTTGAAGCTGAGGAATGAAAATTGGTTTGACCAACATTTGTTTGAACTTTATTAGTGTCTTTAGAGGTTTCCAAGGTATCATTTATAGAATCTTGTATATTAAAATTAGTCACATCACTAAGAGGAGTTTGTATATTATTAAATCTGATAACATTTTCATTTGTAGTAGGTTGAACTTGTCCATTATTAAGGGTGCACAAGGATCGACCAATACATTCGAATCGATTAGATGCTTTGCAATTATAACCATTATTTGTATTATCATCGAATACGCGTTTAGTATTATATATAACATTTCTTGAGAGAGGTCGAACATTTGTGGAAGGTGTGACGTTCCAAGTTGTGAAGACGGCTGTCGAGGGTAGAGTTCTAGAGTTAAACTCCATTTAATTATTTAATTTCAAAATAAAAAAAAGAATTAATTATTGATTATAGAATAGACAAAATAATTTAATAATTTAGTTTTCTATGTCAATCCTCAAAACCGCAAAGAAAAAACTGCGAAAACCTAGGGTTTATATATGGGAAAAATCGCGCTTTTTTTTTTCGTGATGATTATTTTGTAATTTGTCCAAAATTGGAAATCATGATTAAATCATGTATCACTAAAACGCGAAACTTGCGTGTTAGTTTACCTCGTGTTATTTACTTGATATGCATATATTACATAAGTATCATGTAGTAGTTTTAATACTTTTTTTCCTTTGCATATTCGCGAATAATCACAGGGGTAACAAGACTTAAAAACTTGGTCCTTTAAAACTAAAAACCAACCGTAAGATTTTTTAAGTTATTGTTTTATTTAAAAATCTATATTAGTCCTATTTATTTTTATTAATTTAAAATTTTACATTTTTGATAACACTTTTCATACAAGTATTTAAAATAAAAAAACATGCCACTTATCCTGGGACTGGAGGGGTTGAAAAAGCAAAGTTACCAACATGGACAAATCAATGAAAGTTCAATGGTTATATGGATATTATTCAAAAACCTCTCAAAAGTATATGATTCCTCTCGTGATATCAATTAGGGGACTCCCTGGCAAGTAAGTGATGATGGAGTGGTTGTTAAGTAGGAGATTATATTATCATGTACATAGATCGATTGCTTTCCGAAAGATTATGTAGATATAATAAAGATTGATGAAATACTCTATGTTTTACTTTGTTTAGTCAAAGCATAAAACATTCTTTATAGCATTCAGTATTAAGCTTTGTTTGAATTCAATTAACCAATATAATAAATAATTATAATGTTAGGGTAGCGTATCTAAAGGGAGGAATTTCCGGACTTCTTAAGTTTTTATAACAATTAGTACTTTGGTTTGCTGTGACGTCAGATTCCGCACTATTATATAATTTTCAATATAGGACTCTCTAATTTATATACGGATTTTCAAGCAATTGCAGAAATATTTATATAAATATTTAAAATCTTTTAATAACACTTTGTAGTAGCCAGTGTTGTCACGGGACAATGTCCGGGACAGGTTACACAAAAAAGAAATGATTAATCCCTCAAAATTTTATTATGATAACCTATTTCGTTACTCAGCAAAAGTATTTTAATATCTATTACACATAAATACATATAATTTTTGTAGAGTTTTTCAAGTTACAAAAGAGTACGGACAGTGCGCAGACGTGTCCGGGACAGCCAAAAAAAGCCGCGGACATCGAAAATGTACAACACTGGTAGTAGCTAATAGTACTATTCAAAAAAAGGGATAATTAATCTTTTTTTTTTTAAAATAAAACGTATTAAGCAATCACGAAAAAAGAGATGATGCTAAGCAATTTTTAATTTGTTTAATTTATCGCCGTTTTCAAAGTTGTGCTACCACATGCAAATTTAGTTAATAAAATAATTATCAGATTACAGAAAACCCTATAATTTAGTAATCGCACATATATAATGGTATTAAATACATGTACTAGTTTTCTGATTTTCTGTAATAAATATTATGATTTTATTTTAATTTGGGTTGCATGTTATTCATGGTATGACTAATAATTTACTAGCTTCATTTCTGGTCTTTGGTCGGTTTCAAAAATTTACATTTACTGTACACATAATAATTAGTAATCTAACATTGATTGGTCGCCTTTGTGCCTTTTTTACTTTAAACCACACTTTTTTTACGTTGCACAAAAGATCAACCCAATTAAAACTAATAGAAACCGACCAAAAAAATCCAATCGACCAGAAAAAAACTTATTATCACGTGGAAAAAAATCTGGCGATAGCTGCGGGAAGATTTAAAAATTAGATCAACCTTTCTCATGTAACTATCATTGCATGATAATTATGATAACTGCATGATAATTGCATTTCGAACAATTTATAAACCTTCAAACTTTCTTTTCCTGCCGTACTAACGCGATCTCCGTTTTCTTTGATCAAATTACGCGTATGCATCAAAGGTAGTAAGCTTGCACGGAATACAAATTTTAACCTCTTTGTTCTGTAGAATAACTTTTTTTTTTTTTTTTCCTATATATTGGATAAAATAATGTAACATTTTCACTTTTTTTCCAGTAATTATCATTTTCGGAAACCATTTCCTATATAAAGGACTTGGCTTCTTTCTGAACGTTTTAGTTGATATTACGATTATCCTATCGAGAAAAATGAGAACAAATATGGCAAATTCAAGTTATCCACCTACGCACATTCCCATCGACTCATTATCCAATTACCAAAGGCATATGAAAATTGGACGATATATGACATGCATGGGAGAATCAACGGATTCTTCACGAGATAAGTGCTCTTGCAAAGGATGGCGACCAAATTCTGCTAATGGAATTGGATGTATAGATTTGTGCATTTGTGGTCACAAATTAGGTCTTCATGGAAACGTAGATGATATCTATGGTGAAGACTTCTTCAAATTACTGAACATTGCTAATCAAATCGATAAATATTTGGAGAATCAAGGGAAATTATTAGATTTTGATTACGTGGATAAGTTTGTTCAGAAAATGAGAGATCAAATGGCATCTATCACTAATGTTACTAAAGAATATCATCATATAATATGTCATAAGGAACCAGTTAATGAACATGTGGATATCAATGAAATAAATAATTGGGATCATACATTCATATTTAAAGAAGAACGAGAAGACAATATTCGGTGGAAAATTATTAACAATGATGGAACTCGGGAAAATTTATTTTTACTTACTGGTGTTAAGGAATTAATTTCTACAGCATTGCCGAAGATGCCAGCGGAATATATTGCTCGTGTCGTATACAATCATAATCATTATAGTTTAGTGATTATAAAGGATCCAAATAAAGTTATTGGTGGAATTTGTTATCGACCATTTATAGAAAGGAACTTTATTGAAATTGTTTTCTTCGCTGTTCATGGGGATCATCAAGATAATGGATATGGCAGGCGTTTGATGAATCGCTTAAAGCATTTCATGAGAGATGTAGTCAAGATTAAATATATGCTTGTTTATGCAGATGAAAGTGCTATAGGATTTTTTCGAAAAATCGGGTTCACAACCAATATTACGTTAGAAAAAGTAATATGGAAGGGTTACATAAAAGATTATAGTAAAGCAAAACTTATGCAGGTAAGTGTAAAAATTTTTTGCACATAATGTTACATTTACCAAATAGATAATAACATTTTTTATTTGTTATTCGAAGAGTACTTTTATTGCCAAAATAAATTATGCAAAAACCAAAGAAATTTTAGCAAGACAAAAACAAGCAATAAAAGAAAAAATCGCTCAAACAATTAAACCTCCCATCATTCATCAGGGTTTAGAATGTTTCAAAAATGGAGCTAAATCAATAGATCCTATGTCTGTACCAGGTATTAAAGAATCTGGTTGGACATTGGAATTAGAAAAAAGAGCAAAGGAATCGGTTAAATACAGGGCAGATTATCTTGTTATGCTCAAAATCATGGAAGATTTAGAAAACCATAAAAGTGCTTGGCCATTTAGACTTCCTGTCGATCCTATTACTGTCCCAGATTATTATGACATTATCAAGGATCCCATGGATTTTTCTACCGTCAGAAAATATATGGAAAACAATCGATATCTAACTCTTAAAGAATTTGCTATTGATGTTCAAAAAATATGGGACAATTGTAAATATTATAACACAAAAGAGACTTATTATTATAAATCAGCCGAGACTATGGAAAAATTTTTTATGGACTTATTATTAGAAAATGGTATAAAATTACCTTAAAAAAATTCTTTCGTATAAAAAACGTCGATTTTTATTTGCTTAATCAGATGATTAATAATATATACAGCCAGGCTTGAATTTACTGAAAAAAAAAAAAAAAAATAAATGTAAAAAGGCATGCTTATGTAACTAATAATTTTGTATACGATTTTCCAATTGATTTGCCTAACAAAACTTTTATGCATAAAGCTTTATTTTTATTACAATTAAAAACAATCAGCAAATTTTACGGGGATGTACACTGCAATACTATAATAAAGTCCCTGCAGAACTCTTTGGAGTATTTGTAATTTATTCTTTTTGTAATGGATAAATCAGTAGCTTCTCCAAATTCAAATTCAACGAACAATACGAACAATGCAATAAATAACAATAATGGAAGTGGTAGTTCAACAACGACTTTACCTGTTTCTTTTCCACAGCCAGCTCCGCGTTCACCTTCCAATTCTACTGTCCCCACTGAATATAGCAGCACCAACACATTAACGCCTGGTGTTTACGATATTTTATATGAACTTGTACAAAAACGAATAACTACTTTTACATATTTAAAACAGGCTCATGAAGGAAGAATACACTGGTTCAATACTGTATGTCTAAGTAAAGAGGATTTGGGGATGGTATATGAGAATGTTAGGATGAAGAAAAGGTATTTACAACTTTTATGTTAATTTATAATTTAACTCTCACCTGAAATTGACTTTAATTCATACATTTTTTATAATTAAGGACAGGAAATTTTTTTATTCTAGGTGCATCATTAGCTCCAATACTTGATATAACAAATCCTCAAGATTATGTTAAAGCTTTAAATGTAATGTTACAGGAATTTGAATATCACACGAATGAACATGCAAAACAAAAAGTGGTAAAAAAAAAAAAAAAAAATTAAATTCGATAATTATTAAATTTATTAATATTTTTCATTAATTAATTAATTAATTCATTCATTCATTCATTCATTCATTTTTTTTTTTTTTTTTTTTTTTTTTTTTTTTGTAATTAGAAAATGTTTTTTAGAAAGTCAAAAATGGTTAAAGATGAAGATGCATCATTTCAAGAAAGTGGAGAATATACTTATTTATTTGTTCCAAATATAGTATGTGAAATTTATTTTTTTTTTAAATAATTTTTTTCATTTAATTTATATTAATTAGTATTTAATAATATTATTATTATTATATTATTTTTATTTAATGAATTAGCCTTTTGATCTGGATTATTTTCAAACATTTTATACTCTTTGTGATATTCTTGTAGATGTTTATAATAAATTGTTGGTAGGAACTGCAAATATGTTGTCACCGACATTTACAGAAAGTGTAATGAAAGTTGATACAAAATTTAAGGTTCTAATTCAATTCTCTTTTCTTAAAATTTGTTTGATATTTTATTTATGTAATATTCAATGAAAAATTTTCATTTTACTTTCAGAAAATAATTGCTCTAGTAGCTAAAGAAATAGATTCACTGGCTCGAAATACTATTAAAGAAGAATTAAAATCTATTGATCCAATGGTAATGTCAGGAAGTGGTAGTAGTGTAGGAAGTAGTAAGAATTCTATAATTAGTAATGGTTCTACTATCATTGGGAATGAAATTTGGGATGGTGGTTGGAATGCTATTAATAGTATTAATAGTTGAAGAAGATGAGAACAAGTATGAATTATATAAAATAAATCAAAAAAGAAAAAAAAAGAAAAAAAAGAAAAAAAAAAAATTAATGTATAATTGTATTTATTATTATTAATCAGAAATATTATGTAATTAAATTATTCATTTGATCAAATAGATTTAGGGTTAATACAATATAAATAATAATTTTTTAAATAAATAATAATTTTTTTTTGATAAATTTATTTTTTTCTTATGAAGATCATCATTAAATGATCTACAAGCAAGAAATTTATTAAATTATACAAAAATAGATAATCATTGTTATTTAAACTAATATTTCGGCAAATATTTAACCCTAACTTTCTTATGTCCATAATTTTATTGTATGATCTGCACCCGAAGAGATTATCCAAGGTTGAATTGGGTGAAATTCGCAATTCAAAACACCTATAAAAGAAATAAAAATTAGAAATTCGAAGATAACCTTTTTTTTATTTAATCATTGTTATAATTACCTAAACTATCCACAATTTGATGACCAGCTTTTAAAATCTTCACTGGAACAATTAACGGATTTTGAAGCAGATCATTGTAAACCATACCATGAAAGATTTGTATTGATCCATCATCACTACAAGATGCAAATAATGGTAGTCGTTTATGATACACCACATTCCGGATAGCTTTTGTATGATAACTGTAATACAATATAATATATATATATCAGCGAACGTAGAAATCAATAGATCTCATTTACATTTAAGTTAAATGATAATACCATAAAGTTCTATAAGGCCTCGGAGATAGATCCAGATCAAACCAACATAATTTCTTATCATAACTTCCAACAATGACATTGTCTCCTATAAACGGGAAGATATATTAAAGATGGTTCTCAAAAATGCTTTGTAGATTTTCATCAATCGTTTTTAACACTTGCCCATCGGATGAACATCCAAACTAGAAATCCATTTAACTCCAGATTGCAAAGTTCTCGTCAATTCTTGTTTCATTAAATTATAAACTCTAACATATCTCTGTGTCTATAAAGCAATTTTTTTTTTTTTTAAAAAAGAAAAAAATTAAAAAGTTCAATCCACCGTTATAAAATTCATTATCATATCATGTAATCTATTTACCGCAACAAAGAACAGTGGCTTGATCGGATGGAACTTTACACATTGGACAATTCCTCTAGTTTTACGAAAAGGTTGTTGGGATTGATGTTTTGAAAGCTGATGAATTAAAATTCCTTGATTACCAGCTATCAAACATAATATATTATATGAGGAATATATTTTCCTTTAACAAAGAAAAAAAAAAAAAATTATACATCTATTATTTACCATCTGGTGAAATACTTGAGAAATAATCTCCTTTTCTATGCCAAGCGATTTGCTTAATTGTCTAAGACAAAAACAAAAAATTTTAACATTTTACATTTATTAAGAATACAATACTAAAAAAAAAAAAAAACAAACCTTATTATGAGCGTGATGAATGAATAAAAGTATCCCATTTTTATTCTGTTCGTCAGTTGGTTTCATCCATTCAACCAATTTGACCTTTTCATCTATAAATTTTTAGTGGACTGAAAAGTAAGTTTAAAAGTTTATTAAGGATCAATAATCAGATAAAATTACCTTTCCGTTGAGTAATATTAAATCCTGATGTAACGTATTGAGAAGTTGAAAGTGCAACTTCATCATCACAAATACCTGTTGGTAATATTACACCAACTTTATTTGAACTGATATGAGAAAATTTAAATTGATTTAATAAGCGCTATAATTAATTTTGTGATATACTTACAATATCATGAAACTTACCATGAAAATATGAATGCACAAACTTCCCGAATCGGACACCAAGCGATTGAATAAACAATATCCTCAATTTCCCATGTTTTAACACAGCGTCCAGTTATAATTTCCCATAATCTTATTGTTTTATCATCCGAACCAGAAACTAACCATAAACCAGTAGGATCGATTGAAATGCAACGTACACGACCAGTATGTCCATCATATGATAATGTAAGGGAAGTGGGAAAAGGCTGTAGGTCTTTAGGGTTTGGAAGTTTGGGAATCAACGATTCTGGATCAATATTAAGCTAATTATGAAAAAAAAAGTTAATATTACATCAGTTAAACATACGTTAACAATTAATCTTACCTTATTTTTTCGAACACGCGGGGCAAGGTACAAATCAAGGCATCTATTAAATCGTTCTTGAATGAACCGATTATATGCAGGTACATTCCTCAGACATGAATATCTGTAAAATAGGAAATAAAATTCAATTTGATTAAAATCATAAAAACATGCTAAAATGAATTATTATAATAAATAATTACTTTTGAGGTATATAATTTTTCTCTCTATCATCAGGATCCATCTGTTCCCATTCTTCTTTTTCTTTATCTGTTAATAAATATTCCGCAGGCGGATTGTAACTTTCATCATGACCAGGTAACTTCATTTTTGGAGCAGGTATGTGCATGGGATGTTCTTCACGAGGCTGATCGTTTTCATTCCATAAATTATAAAACCGTGGCTTTTGCACCTGAGTTTTTCCAAGAACAATACGCCCTTGTCGAATAGCACGTACAATTTTCATAATCTTTATAAATCGATTGATATATAAAGAAATTTTTTTTTTTTGTAAGTTATTCAACAATTATAACGAACAAAAATCTAGAACTAGACTTACACGTTTTGCTTCCCATTTTGAAGGAATAAATCGACGTTTTGGTTCAGGTGTAGCATTTAACGGCATAACTTCAGGTTTGCTAGTGAACCATTCTACTGTTGGCTCATAAGGATCAAAATCTTTTTCAGGAAATGAACCCATTTGAATTCGACGAATAATTTCCAATTCTTCATCAGTTAATTTCACATTTTGTTGTAAGAGATTATCTTTAGCAGACATCCTGAAAATGAAAGATTATAATAAATCAGGGTTGATTAAATTCTACAGTAAACAAAAGTTACTATATATATATATATATATATATATTACCATGAGTCAGGATCTTCCATATTTTCTAAAAATTTGTCTAATTCATCGCCTTTAGCAGGTTTCATAATTTTTTTTCCGTCAATATCATACCCAATGTGTGGGTAATCATCATACCATTCCATAGGTATATTACCAACAGAATTAATTGGCTGATTCAAAAATAAAATGGAATTTTTTCTTTAAAAATGCTATTTTTAACTAATTTTAAGATATAAGATGATATAAAAAAATTTTTTACAATACATTTTCAGTTGAAGAGTCACTATCATATACTGGTTCAATTTCAGGTAATATTTTACGTGGTCTACCATTTGCACCAACGACGTAATGAGTTTCAGTCTCCCTAAATATAACTGGAAGGTTAATATTAATTCAATTAAATTCTTAAACAAATCTAATATAAAATCACAAAAAAAAAAAAATTAAAATAAAATAAAAAAAAAGGTACTCTGATTCTGATAATGTTTTATTATCTTCATTCGATTCTAAATCATTTTCGTCTAAACTATCACCAGCAATATAATCATTACTTTCACCAACTTCTGATGTTTCATTATTAAAGTTTTCATTCTCTTCTTCATTATCTGTAATATCATCAAGTACAAATTTTTCATTTTCCGAATGTTGTTCAATGGAATCATCATTTTCTTCTTTATCAGCACTTTTTGTGGACTGAGAATCAAGGTCACTAAAATTTTCCTCTTCTTCCGAAAGCATATCTATTTTCAAATTCGCAATAATATCTTCATCACTAGTATTTTCATCATTTTTTTTTATTTTTCTTGTAATAATATCTTCTTCACTAGTATTTTCATCAATTTTCTTTATTTTTGGGGATATTTTCTTAGAAACACGTAATATTTTTGTTTTTGTTTTCTGCATTTTTCGCGTTTTTTTTTTATTGAAAATATCTTTTTTTTATTATTATTATTATTATCACAGTCATCAGCATACCAGATATTGTACCACACCATTTTTTTTTTATGATAATCCGCAGCAAAAAAAAAAACAAATTACAGATTATATTTCTATGTACAATTCTTTATTTTTTTTTTAAAAAACAAAAAAAAAAAAAATAAAATAAAATAAAAATTGATGTTTCTAAAAAAGAATAAAATTATAGGAACTTAAGTTTAAACGAACGCATAGATCGCGTGATAACCAATCGTTATTCTGGCAAATTATTATTAATGGTTTAAAATTAATAAATATTATTAATATTTCGTTTCTAATGTAATCTTAATACCCATACTTGCAAGTTCAGTTGCAAGATATCTAAAGGCAAAAGGAATTTTTATAAGTGTAATATATTTTGAAGTATCACAAATTTTACATATCATGTGGTGTTTCTTATATTTAACATCATTTCTCGTTTCATGTTCTTTGGATATTAATGCAGTAAATATAGTACCGCATCTTGCACACATATGACACTATAAATTACAAAAAAAAAGAGGTCAAACCAAAATTTATCATAAAAAAAAAAAACAATTTTGATTTTTATATTTCTTACTTGAGAATAATCTGAGCAATTCATTAAACGATCTTGAAGACAAAAACTCATTCCGTGAGCCAATAAAGCATCACGTTCCATTTCTCCAAATCTAATACCGCCAGATTTTTTACGTCCACCAATAGGTTGCATTGTAAGATTATGAACAGGACCGGTAGATCTCACTTGCCATTTATCGGACACCATGTGTCGTAATCGTTGATAATATACAACCCCAATATATATATCAGCTCGAAATTCTTCACCAGTAATTCCACTATACATAGGCTCATTACCATGATAATTATATCCAGCGCGTGCAAGTTGTTTACCAAAATAGTCAATCGCTGTATCGTTTTCGTTAAATTTAAATGGAGTACAATCTTGCGCCACACCATATAATGCACCAGATTTTCCTGCTAAACTCTCAACAAACATACCAATTGTCATGCGGGAAGGGAATGCGTGTGGGTTGATAATAATGTCCGGTTGCATACCACTTTCAGTAAAAGGCATATCTACTTGAGGGTATAATTGTGAAAGAACACCTTTTTGTCCATGTCTAGAAGCAAATTTATCGCCAATGACCGAAGGTCTCGGAACCCTTAATTTAATATGAACCTTTTGAACTTCTTCTTTACCAGCATCATCTCCAATTAATCGAACTTCCTCAACATATGCATCTTCTGTCCCTTTATATTTTTTAATTTTTGTAACTTTGGTAGTGTCATCATAATAAGCGCACAAAGGGTCTCCATCTGTCAGTTTAACACCAATTAGAGGTAAACCATCATTACCAAGTTTTTCACGTAAAGTTGGGGATGCATCTTCTCCAAGAATAAAATGGTGTTTAATAGGTTCACCGCGCACACGTTCATCATTAAGATCAACTACTTCAGATTTGTAAATAGTACCATATGCAAATCCTCGCTCATGCGCTGACTTATTTATGATCATAGCATCTTCCATGTCATATCCTTGTTTGTTCAAAAAAAAAAAAAAAAAAAAAACAATCAATTTTTGACATAAAAATTCGACTTAAAGAAAGAAAGAAAAAATACCTGTGTAGGAAATCACAGCCACGATTGCATTTGTGCCACTAACGAATCCATCAAAGCCAAGGGTATTGTAAAGTTCAGATCGAACAATTGGTGATTGGCCTGATTGTAATCGATATAATTTGTTATCTGTTCTATATCTTAAAGCTGTTGATGGTGTACCCATTGTCTGTTTTGCCATCTTTACATACATATATATTTAAGTTATTAAATTTGAAGGTTTTTTTTTTTTTGTGCTATTCTCATTTAATTACCTGACATTGATACATATTACGGGGACTTTGATTACAATCAGAGAATGGCGTAAGGTTTGCAAGGACACTCAGCATATTTGTCGGAGCAAATTCTTGATGAGTTGTTACACCTTTTATTATATCTTCATTCAAACAAGCGATATCCATATAAACCTTTTTTTTTTGAAAATTACAATATTATTAATGACGTATAATAATTAACTAAACTAAATAATTTTACCTGTTCAAAAGAACCAATCATATCAGTTTGATTGTTGAAAAGATATTTAACAGGACGCATCATACGTGATGGAGTAGAAAACAAATATATTCCAGGATATTGTCCTCCATTTGAAGTTGGGACATAACCAATTTCCAAATCTAAAGGAACCTACAAACGACAATTAATATAAATAAAAGAGATCGGAGACTACGTGGTATCAAACAAGAGTATCTTACTGGATTGATTTCATCAAATTTTCGTTTTCTTAATTCATTCGTTATTAACTTTGCTTGTCTACTACTGCAATATCCAATTATTTGTCCGTCTAACTGCACACATAATGGTGGACCATCGGAAAGTACTTGTGTTGAAACATTCATGGAAACTCCTAGTTCTGCTAACATCGTAGGAATCTTATCAACCCTTAATGTTTCGGTAGTTACTCTACATGTGTGTGCAAGATGATTAAGTAATCCACAAGGTGCTCCGTCTGGTGTATGAACCGGACAAAGGAATCCTAATAAACGATAATATAATGAGATATAATAAATAATAAATAAAATTATGATTGATTTATTTACCCCATGCTTCAGGTAATAACTTTCTAACAGTAGTAGTTTTCAATGTAGTAAAGAACGATCCACGATGTACGCATCGAAAATGTGAAATAAATCGGAAAAAATTGATTTTCTCTGCAACAATCGTGTATCCAGTTGTCTAAACAAAAAAAAAAAAAAAAAAAAAAAAAAAAAAATCCAATTCACGTATTAAAAACACGTTATGTTAAAAAGTCATACAAATTCTATATATAACAAAAACCTGCATTAAATCCAATCCAGTATTAGAAATAAGATTTCCCGTAGCAAGAAAATAAGTTAACTTTTGCCCCACAAATTCAGTATTGTTTTTTGTGAAAAGGCTATTCATATATTTTTCTATAAGAATAATAAGGATAATCTTATGATTTTAAGATTCAAAATATATACAACAAATAAAACCTATAAATCATAATTTAACGCTTAATACACGTACTATCATTAAAATCCACTTTTTTTTTTGCATTAACATCCGTAGATACGGCCACTCGTATTGAATTAAGATAATCATAAAGTTTTTCTTTTATAATCATCCCATAAAGATGTCCACCTAAAAGGATTTCCTGATTCTGTGGAGAATCAGGATTATCTTCACAACATTCTCCTGCAACTAATGAATAAAGTTTACGTATCATAAACCTTTAAATAAATAACTATTATTTAGTAAGATCTAAATAAATAGATGAATGACACATATATTAAAAAACATCTATACCTACTTACGTTAAAAGATTAAACTTATCTTTGTTCGTCTTGAGATGAACCAGAATGACTTTTTTTAAAACGTGATCTCCTACTCGTTTATTAGTATAATACGATGGTGGTGAGAATGTGACCCGAAATTTATCACCCAATAAGGCTGCACATTGATCACGTGATTGAACATCGTATGACTTAAAATTGTGAAGCATAAATTCTACGCGATCTGACAAGAATGTATTTGCATGTTCTCCTTGAACCAACATATCATATATTCCTTTATCGGTAATTTCAATAAGAGACTATAAAAAAATAAGAATAGTTAACAAAAAAATTATGTTATCTCTCTTTTGAAACTTTAAATGTTTACCTTCATAATCAACATAATAGGAACCATAAATTCTTGTTTTTTCCAAGTAAATCTTAATAAGCAATTGCCATCTTTTAAATAATGCAAAGTATTTGTCACTGTGGTTTGATCAAGTTTTGCACAACGAATTTGTACTCCATATTCTGTATAATTTGGTCCACGGTTTGCGAATGAAGAACGAACAAGTGCCATCACGTGATGACGTCTCGGTATTAATAAAAGACGAATCATCTTTTCTATTCCATTTATTATGAAATATCCACCCATTTCTTCTGACTCTTCTTTGTGTTGTATAAGTTGTTTTGGATAAAAATTTTGTAGATTACATCTATTTGACTAATTAATTAATAATAATAATTTTAAGGTAATATTTTAAGTTTAAAAATTTTGTGAATGAAATGATAGATAGATGAATTTGATGATACATTACTTTAACCATGATAGGCAACATACCCACAGGTCTTAATGTTGTAAGAACGGGACCATCATTTACTTGCCAACATATTTTTATGGTCATCATTCCTGCATATGTGGTTAATCTTTCTCGACACTTGTATGTAATAATTATATTAATATACATAATTGTATACCTTTACATCAAAAAAAAATCTTTATTACCTACCTCTGCAGGATAAATATGTCTTGTCGTAGCAATACGAACACTATCGGGTAAAAGTGGTTTTGCAACTGTAACATCGTCTAGCCATACTTTTTAAATGTATGTTATATATATATGTTATTATTAAAATCAATTCAAAAAAAAAAAGAAAAAAAGAATAATTACTTGTCAATGTATTTCCTTTTCTAGGACTATTATTAGGAACGTCAAAAATTTCCAGCTCGCCAATATCTTCAATAGCAAAACGTAATAACCCTTTAGTTGGAGACTCCAATAAAGAATTGAACGAATCAATATGAGGTTTAACTAATTTTTGTAATTCTGGATAACCATATTTATTTGAACTTGGATTAAGAAATAATTTTTCTCGTTCTAATGTATTAAATTTAGTGGACATTTTTAAATAGAAAAGTGTTATGCTTTTTTTTTTTGTCAGAAAAAACCGAAAAAAAAAATTTAATCTAATCAAAAAAAAAAAAAAAAAAATATTGGAATGTAGATCATCATTTGTCACGTAAACTCTAAAAGCATCACATGAGTGTGTATGTTCCTTATTTCTATTCTCTTTTCGTTTTGTGTCTTCATAATGTTATTTTGTCCTTGCTGTGGAAATCTATTATTAATTCAACATCATACACAAGGTGAACAATCATTTTTTTGTCAAACTTGTCCTTACGTGTTTCCAATAGGTAGTAAAGAGGTAATAACTATAACATAATATTATTGTTTTATCTTATCATGATATATAAAGAATACTTATCTTTTTTTCAGTATAAGAATCGAACAACTTTGAAACGAAAAGAAGTTGATGATGTACTTGGTGGTGAAGAAGGGTGGAAAAATGTTGATTCAACCGAAGGTAAATTTATTTCCTCACTACTAGAAAATATTTCTTAATTTAATTTTTTTTTTTCAATTTATTTATTTATTTAAATAGTAACTTGTCCAAAATGTGAACATCCGCGAGCGTATTTTATGCAAATTCAAACACGTTCAGCGGATGAACCTATGTCAATATTTTATAAATGTTGTAATCACGAATGTCAACATCAATGGAATGAAAAGTGAAAGGAAAGCTCATGCGATGTTTCCTTTTATAACTCCAGTGTTAATATGGTAAGTCATAAATCAAATTCATGTTAATTATGATTTTCTTTTTTTTTTTTTTTTTTTATTATTATTATTATTATTATTATTATTTAGATTTTGAATTTTGTTCAAATGCTAATTCTACTACTTTAATATTACTCAACCAATCTAATTCTATATTTTCAAGATGTTCGTCAAGATCATATAAATATTCAAAATGTTTTTTACGAATTGATGATGAAACTAAATTAGGTAATTCATTATTATCCAAAGCAAAAGTTGATGATTGTGTTGAATCGACTACTTTTGAAAATGCTTTATTATGAGGACGCCATTGATTTTCCTTAAAAATGTAAGGCTGAAGAAAAAAAAAGGAAAGAGAGAGAGAGAAGTTAGAAAAAGGTTGAAAAAAAGTTTCTGATTATAAATAATAAATAAATAAATGTAAAAATAAATGTATATAAATATTTAAAAAGTTAACTACCACAATTGCGATTTCTGGTTCTTCTGGTGATAATTTTGAATTTTGAACCTTGAATATTTTGAAATTTCATTAATTCATTAATTAATTAATTTAATTAATTTAAAATTATAAAAAAAAAAAAACAACTAAAATTCTAAAATTAAAAAAAAAAGTTTTTTTATACTATACCAAAAGAGAAATTGCATTATTATTAAAATTTTCTAGTATTTTTGATGCAATTTTCTGTCCAAATGGTGGTAATTTATTATCATCTACTCTTTCATTAGCATGATAGTATCCAACTATCTTAAATTTATTTCGTTCAGCGTAAATATCGATCTAAAATCACATTTCGAAACGAAATTGAGTTGAATCCTAAAAAAAAAAAAAAAACAACGATTATTTGAATTTTATTTTCTTACCTGTTGTAAACCAACTTCCAACATTGGGGTTAGAGTATTCCAATGGTGAAATAATGGTACAGAGTCAGCGATAATTATTTTATCTGATTTATCATTATCAAGTTCTTGAGCTAAAAGAACACCATTTACAGTACTGCTTGGATATTTACAAGCATGAAGGATAATTTTTAAATAAGCTTCTTTATTAATAATATATTCTGGCATTATTATTAAAGTATATAATCCTTTTTTTTTTTCAAAAAAAAAAGTGAAACCAAAAACGAACGGAATAATAAAAAAAAAAAACTTACGAATAATCTGTCGCATATCAATATATAATACATGTCGATTTTTCATTTGTCAATCTCCGTTTAGAAGGAATTTAACACTCAATATAAACTATAAAGATTGATACCAAAAATGCAATAGTATATTTGTTGATTAATTTTATAAATATTTCTTTTAAATTAATTATTTTACTTAATAAGGATACATTTAAAATGTTCACTAGCTGATTCCCTGGTTTCAATTATTAAATCAATCCACCGAAGTGCCCAGCATGTGATTTCTCTCAGCAAGTGCGAAGACGTAACATAAAGAAAATTTTATTTTTATTGCTACGTCGATAATAAAATCTTGCTTTTATAATTAAAACATTAAAGGTATATCAAGTTAATTATTGCTCAACAAAAATGATTAATTCAATTTGAAAAAAATTATGGGATAACGGATTCATTGCCGTTTCTTTTTTTCATTATAATAAAGTTACCTTAATTAACAATCATATTTAACTCAAGAAATAGAATGAATAAAAAGTACTTTCTTTTTTTTTTAATACTTTGTATACGATGGCTGTATCGTGCAAGATGGAGGGAAAAAAAAATGAAAAATTCATTACCATTTGAGCTCATTTTTTGTGAGAAATTGGCGGCGCAGAAACCCGGAAAATATTGAGGTTAATAAATTTGGAATTGTCCAATCTTACAATAAATGTCACAGATGTCTCTCGATAAATATTATTTTTATAAAAGGAAAAAAAGGAGAACATCAAAGTTACTTTTCAATATTCCCATGAGTCATACATGTTTCCTAAGCAAATAAATGATAACTTATTAACATGAAGTACATATAAAGCACACGTGTTGATACCCCCTTGTTTTAATAAATATGCTAAAAAATGGTAATGTCATTATTCTTGTCGTGTCCATACCCGATATGCACCATTACTCCATTACTCTGTTGTACAAAATCACTCGATGATTACTTGCGATTCGTCAAATGTAATCTTGCTGAAACAAATCATGAAGACGATTTGTTATTTGTTATGGAGATTAATAACAAATATGCTGAATATGAACCTAATTGAGAAGAAGCAGATAGAAAGGAAGAATATAGAGTTACAAAAGATATCCCAAATAATTTTTTTTTTTTATATATATATATATATAATTGGAGACTGTTAAAATAATAGTTAGTATGTAACACAAATTTTTAAAGCTTACCAAGAAAATGAATTGAGAAATGCGGTCAATTTTGTCTCGAATAGTTAATTCAATGGAATTAGAATGAATATTTACGGGATTAGCCGGTAGGATACCGTGACGCTGTGACAGGATTCACTGGATGTGAACATAAAACGGTAAATTTGTTTCAAAATTGTTTCTATTTGTTCTTTTGTAGATTTTACAAAAGACATTTTCACGTTGAAAAGATTATGTAATCATTCAATTTTTGAATGGTTAAATCACTGGATGACTAATAGATTATGAGAGCGAAACCCATCATGTACTCCAATAAATCTAATAAAATGGTTTTTCTTATCTTAAACAAACGAATGTTCTTGCTGTAACCGTTCTTAATCTTTTAACACCACTTATTATTTAAAAATATATTATTATTTATCTCTGTGACCGAATTATAATTAAAAAGTAACCTTAATATAGTAAATTTCTTGAAATATTTACCTGATAATTTGTGTTGAACGGAAGTTGCGTATTGTAATATTTTGAATTCCATAATTACTGCAGCAGAAATACTTACATTTTTGAATAGGAATCTTTTTTCCGAAAATACCATACCGAAATTGTATGCAAAATTTGTGTTCATGTGGAAAGTAGATCGTTCAGCTACTAGCCGTAAAAAAAAAGAAAATAATCAGTACCAAATGAGGTTAAGTTACACAATAGAGTATTGTCTTCCCGATTGTAATTTATTTTGGTATGGAATAGAAGATTCCCACAGCTGAAAGAAAAATCCGATTAGCATTACGGAAATATGCTGTGTAACATTATTTGAATTTTGGTCCGCAAATATCTTTTAATGGAAAAGGATAAAAGGTATAAAAAATTTTCCAAAATAAAAACACAAACGTGTAAAAAAAATCTATAGGATATAACATAATCACCTGATGTTTTAATACAATGATTTGTTAGAAAATGGAAATGAAATAGTGATTTAATTAGAAAAATCAGGGATTAAGTATTTAAGATAACCTGTTCTCCTTTTACTTAGACTGTCTGATATTATGGTGAGGTTTTGATATCTTGACTAAAAAAGCTCAGTATTGTAAGGATTATTATTAACAAATTTCATTGCCGAGTCAGTGATTTTCAGAACTAAATTCTACCGGATCAATTTAACATTATCACCTGTTAAATAAATGAATTTTAGCATTAATACAAAATTGAAATCGAATATTAAATAAATACTATTGAAACTTTAACAGTTATTATTCGATTGATCTAAATAACAAGCATGTCATTAATATCTAATTATAAAATGTCAACTAGAACATGCATTAAAATAACGTAACAAATATAACACCTACTAGGACATAAATAACGAATATAACGCTTACTAGAACATTACTAGAACATATACAGTACCTATTAGACCCACCAGAACATGCACAAGCAAGAATAACATATTTTAAACATAGACCATAGCTGGTTCTCCATATTTTAAAAGCTAGAATGTCCCCGGAAGAAAAATAAGAGATCTAATAAAGGAACATCCGTTTTGAACAAACGACAAATAACAAGTAGAGCATCTACTAGAACATGAACAAACGAGTATGGCACCTATTAGAACATGAACAAACGACAAATAATAAGTATGGTATCTACTAAAAGATTGTAGCACTTATGAGAGTATGTATAAAACTTAAAATAAAATGATTCAATCAGCCACGGCAGAGCTAGGTAAATATTCTCCTTGCACTGACGACTTCTTTTGTAAATATTTTAAACTTTTACTTTTCCTACATTTTGAAAAAAAGTATAATTATCTCGACAAAATGAAACATACAATCTGAAAATCGAAATGATCATGAAGAATTATTATCCAGTATTTTCAGAATTTTGTTCCACGTCTTTACCATCGTTGTAAAAAATGTCATCATCTAAAAGAAAGAAAGGACAACATTTTAAAAGATCAAATTTTAATGATTTATGCGGATTTAGAATCCATGTGTTCTCACGTGGTGAATTTACGCAGAACGTACCTGAGAATGTTCTTTTACAGATTTCTTGTTTAATCTAAAAAACAATATGCGCGAAATCTTTATTAAGTTTCTGATTATCATTTAGTCGATTAAGTCAGGAAATTTGAAAATTATAGTTCTGACAAATATAACAAATATAACAAATATAAAGAATATAAAGAATATAAAGAATATAAAGTGATTAGAAAAAACCAATTTTATTGAATTATTTTAACATGTAATAATTCCATTCTAAAATACAAATACAAAAAATTATAAAGGATTTTTTGATGTGCAAATTTTTTTGACGTGCAAGAAAGGGATCAAATTTTACTATCTCATAAGAATCGTTCTCGCGAAAAAAAAAAAAAAAAAAAAAAGATGGAAATTGATAAAGAAAAAAAAATAAAAAAATAAAAAATAAAAAAAAAAAAAAAAAAAAAAAAAAAAAAAAAAATAAATAAATAAATAAATAAATAAAAATAAATAAATAAATAAAAAATATAAAAAATAAAAATAAAAACAAAAACAAAAACATGAAATCAATCAAACTAAAATCTCTCTCATTTTTTTTTTATACAAAAACTTTATTTCGTTATATTGATTCCCTATTTCCATTATATTATTTTTGTCACGATTACAAAATTAACCATTTATAGTTATCAAAGTAACAAATTCATAATCATAAAATTTGGCGAAATTTCATGGAAGAATTTAAATGAACCTTTATCCGAGTCTAACATATGAAGATTTGTGAAAATGTTGTCGCGTAAAGGAATCATAATCAGTGTAATTAACACAATATGTTTCGCGTTAATTCATTGGATTGGTTCAAGATAGTAAAGATAACAAATAAATGAACTTTATTTTTTAAAGAACTTTTAGAAGGCGCTTTTCCTCATCCGTTTAAGATTTTGCCATTTTTGCACTTTCTTTCTTATCTTTTTATGAATTTGTATAATTCCTTTTTCGATGTTGTAACTTTAAATATATATATATATTTATTTATTTGTAATTTGTAATTCAAATAAATATGATAAGTTGTATTATCCCTGATTATCAGGTCATTCTCTTCTAAAATATCTTTGATTTCTTGTGAACCTGAAAAAATATGTTACGTTTCACAACTATGATTTAATTTTGTTTTTAAGAATTCAATGAGAACAAATTTGCTTTCGAATTCTGAAATCCAATGGATCATAAGGAGTTGTATCAATCGCTACGTAAAAAAACATATTATTTTTAAAGTTTCATCATTCAAAAAAAAAAAAAAAAATATGTTTTATATAAAAGTAATATATTATTTATTTATTTATTTATTTATTTATTTATTTATATATATATAAATATAATATATATTATATTATATATATGATGCATTATCGTACACAATTTTTCGCGACTGAAACGAACCAATCAAGTAAAAATCTAAATATTATCGGCGTTTCTCCTTCAGTTTTTTTTTTTTTTCCTTATTATTTGAATAGAAATACATTTTTTTAAAAGAAAATTCCGTTATTTATACAACCAAATATATCATCATGTTACGTTAGACGAAAAAAAATTTTTTCGACGAAAAAAAATTTTTTTTTTGAAACTTTAAAAAACTCCTGCTTTTTATTTTTTACTTTTTAAATCATAGTACCATTAATTAACAGTTGAAATCAAAATTGGGGTCAAACCACAAAAAAATAGATTGAAAATTTGTTACATTGATAATCCTCTTCCACTAATATTTAAACATTGAAATTAACTACTTTTTTCGGGTTCTTTTCATTTTTTTTTTTTTTATTTATTTCGATATTTTCATATAATCAATGAATTAATAAATGTAATCATTGAAAGAGTAATTAATAATGAATCTTCAGTCTGAAACTTACTACAGCCGAAATTCCATTGTTATACGCAAAAACCTAAATTTCATATGCATATTGATGTATCAGTTTGTAACACGTGCCAAAATAAACCTGAATATGGCTATATATAATCAATTAGAATTATCACGCAGGAGTTATTTATTTTATTATTGCCACGGAGCAAGGAAAGACTAGAAATGGTTTCAATGGAGTGTTCTGCTTTATTTGGGTTCTTTCTCTTTTATTTTCTGTATTTTTTTTTTGTATATATGTTTTTATTTTGTACGAGTTGGGCTTGTTTGATCATATTGCATCGATATAATTATAAATATTCTCGTATATATTTATTTATTTATTTATTTATTTATTTATTTAAATTTTAAACATAATTTTAATTTCCCATCTTTTCGGATATTGGTTATAGGAAATGCAAATTGTAATTTCTCTTATATTTAATATTTTAATGAATTAAAATATTTTTTTAAGAAATATTTGATTTATAAAAGAACCTATGTTTTTTCCTAAAAATTATCTATTAATTTATTTAATTTTTTTCATACATATTTAGAAATTATTACTTTAGGTGATAAAAATAATTGACAAAATTTTTTTTTTTTTTCGGCAAATTTAACCGGATAAAACAAAAAATGATGTAATCATGATATTTTAACAATGGATGTACATTGCGAGCAATTTAATTGGTCGACTATCAATTTAATAAAAATATATAAGATAAAATAAATAAATATACATACATATATAATAATAATAATAATAATAATAATAATAAAATAATAAAATAATAATAATAATAATAATAATAATAATAATAATAATAATAATAATAATAATAATAATAATAATAATAATAATATATATATATATATATATATATGTATAAAAAGATCAAAAAAAATATATAAGATAAAATATACATACATAATAATAATAATAATAATAATAATAATAATATATATATATGTATATATGTATATATGTATAAAAAGATCAAAAAAAAAAAACAAAAAAAAAACGATAAAATTGAATGTTTAATTAAACAAAAAAAAAAAAAAAAATGAAACACAATAAATTAAGTGTTTTCCCTTTTTTTTTTTTCGTTACTGTAAACCCGATCTACAATACTACAATGGACTTCTATTATAGTAATATTCAATGTAAAAGTTATTTTTATTTGAAATCCCTTAAAATCTTTTTTTTTTACAAGATCTCCTTAAAAGAAAAACAAGTTTCTTTTTTCTGAATAAAAAAGAAAAAAAAAATTTTCTATTATTAGAAACTATTGTCAGCTGTATTGGATATATTGTGGTTTATATCAATCATATTATCTATCAATTTATCATGTCTTTTAATATATTTAAAACAATGAATAGTCACGCGTATGTGTACGAAGCAGCTAATTATGCCAAAAAAAAATATATATATATATTTGCTTGACAATAAAAATGAACAACACAAGTTGACTTATTTGTTTGCATTATTGAGTAACAAATAACAAAGACCTTTTTTTTTCTTTTATTATTATTATATAATATATTATTGGTAAGTCGGGACGAGTTATATTATATAATAATACATACATATGTATATATATTTGTATTTTTGTATTGTAGAATCAAATTATCTATCAAACTATCAAACTATCAAACTATCAAATTATAACATCAAAATCAAAATATCAAAACAACAATTTTTATACAATAATATATATATACTGGCGGTCATTGATGGACAATAATAAACAATTAACTCAGCGAATGATATTGTCAAAATAGAGTACCAACGTACCAAATAATCTCAAATTCTCATTCACAACAGGCGCTAAGGTATGTTACCAATTACCGGTTTTTTTAGTATATTAGTTAGAAAATAAATTAACCAAAAAAAAATAATTTTTTTTTTTATTTACTTGTGTTTCTAAATATTTTGATTATTAATCCAAAAAAAGGCATTTTTAGTACGCGTAACATATTTAAAATTCGTAAACAAATAAGGTATTGGTTCAATAGTTGCATAATAGTAGCATAATTGCATAATCACAATTCAATACAAGAAAGTCCGTTTTATTTAGTATGATTTTATAAGGTTAAGATTTCATGAGACAATAAGATAAACAACAATAAATCTTTTGATGGGGAAGAAAGATAACCAAGCCCCAAGAAAAGTTTAAAAAAAAAACAAGCTTAAAGCAAGAATCCTTTATCACACAAAAGTTATTACTTTTTATGAAATATAACGCCTAATTTTATATGGTAAAAAAAAAAACGGAAATTACCGCGTAAACTGAATACCGCATATTTATGGCAACAAAAAAGATGATATTAAGGTAAATACATACCACATTTATATAATTAATAATTCATAAACTAATTCTAAATAGGTGAAAGGACCCAAGGTACCCTGTATAATCATGTTTAAATTCATGTGCATATGTATAAATAAAGTGTATGTATGTGTAAAAAATTACTTAATAAATATATATATATATATATATGTATATATATATATATATATTTTAAGGTTTAAAATGATAATAATATTTTAAGGTTTTGCACGCGAAATTCTATGAAATTTTGAAAGAACGCGCACAGGTAACTCACAGTCTCACAGTTTAATTCACAGTTAAGCCCATGGGTACATGTATATCAGAGAATCAGAGAAAATTCTTATAATTCTTATATAATTAATTTTCATTGATTTATGCTAAATGTACGTCAATGCTTATATGTTTTCTCGTATTGAGGCGTAAAAAAAAAAAAAAAAAAAAAAAATTATGATTTTCACTCTTTTACGCAAGGGGGGAAGAAAATCCGCTAATTTAGATAAAAAAGAAGAAAATCCTCTTAAATTATATCACAAATAGACCTAAACATTTATTATTAAATATTTCATGAAATGAAAAAGGCTGAATAAAATAAAAAAAAATTTGTTACTGCGCAAATATCGGATCCTAATAAAGGAGTTATCTGGTTTACATATCCGGAAACAAAAAAAGGTATATGCATGTTGTTACATCATCACACATTCCAACTTACTGGTTTGGAATTGATTACAAGATTTCATAGATAATCGCCAAAGATTGATAATTTGGAATTATTGCCTGGTAAAACGCGAAAATTTTATTTCCATAAAATACATCAAAAAAAAAATAAAATAAAATAAAATAAATAAATAAATCTTATTTTTCTTAACTTCTTAACATGAAATGAAATGAAATGAAATGAAAACAAGAAAAAACCAAAACCCTCCCCTCCCCCTCCCCTCCCCTCCCCTCCAAGAAAATCCTGGCTCACATTATTATTTATTACGAATAATTTTACCTTAGTTACCTTAATAATAATAATAATATTTCAAGCTATACATACATACACGAACATAAATCATACTAAATAAAGAATACAGTATAAACACAAAGTTTATGTAAGGCAATGAATGCAGCATGAAACTATAATTAGACAAAGAAGTTCAAAATGTTGTAAAATTTTGATTTAATTTTATGTAATCATAAATGAAAAGAAGTTTATACAAAGGAAAAAGCAAGGGTGATTGTTTCACATACATTAATAATTCGATCTTTTTTCAAACTTGATATTTGATAGCATTTTAATAATTATGTTTATGTTGTTACAATTGGACCATCATGACGCATGATTTTCTGCATGTTGAATGAGAAATGGAGAAATTTTTAAGAAACAAGAATAAAATTTCCATGTTTTTTAAAGAAATATTCTTTAAAAAGAAAATAATTTATACTTTTATATAAAATATGAAATTCCAGAAAATAAATATTTTTGTAAATGCATAGAAAATTGAGAACAATCGTAGAAAACACAATAATGAATATTTGGTAAAAAAAAAATACATTAAGGAAATGCTAACCGACTATACGGAATATTATTTATAATAAACATTTTCATTGTATAAAAACCAACGGCGGGAATATATATATATTGTGCATATGAATTACTTTATCATGCTGCGGTAAAGCTTGAATCGATAACAAAGATGAATCATGTGCATAAAAAACGCCATACTTTCAAATTATACCTTTAAGTTATCAGCTGAAAAGAAATAAAATTAACAAACATTTCATTTGAAGTAAGTAATACACAGACTACTTATTTTTAATGGGAATTATGATTTTATTTATCGAAACGAAATTTTTTTTTTTTTTTTTTTTTTTTTTTTAAAAAAAAAAAAAAAAATGCAATGTATGTAGAAGTAAAGTGTGTAAGCAAATTAACCAACCAAATCTACAAATTTTTTTATGGATTATAAGTTGATTTATTTTCACAAATTGTTTCAAAACTTTTATCTTCATTATATTTTACCTTCCACTCGAAGTAATATTAAATTTTTCAATAACATTCCATATGAGGGATTAATGATTTTTTTATTTATTTATTTATTTGTTTATTTATTTATTTATTTATTTTATTTTCTTTTTTCTTTCTTTTTCTTTCCTGTGTTCAATTGATAACTTGATATTTTTGATAACGAAAATAACAGGTTTTATTCATGCACATTTTTTTTTTTTATGCACAACTCGAGTCTTTTCAAGCCCAAAGAACCATTTCTTTTACATAATTCAGACGTATATATATATATATATTATATTTATATTTTATTTATTTATAAGAATATTTAAAAGATTATATTTTATATTGGTCAGTCAAATTATCTCATTCAAATTCCTTCTCGGTAAAGCGAACGCATTATACTGGGCTGATATATCCCTCATTTCAAGAAAAGATGTTCTTTTTAGATCCTTCTATCCGTATTCTTTTTTTAGTTTAAAGTATTACAAACTCCGATAATGTGTTATAAAAACTCGGTTTAATGTACAATAATGATAATAAGGAGTAAACTAGTTTTTAAAAAAGAACATAATAAATAAATATATCAACATATATATTTATATAATGTATAAGTAAGGAACTAAAGAAAAAAATTTCCATATTAATAGTAAACTATGTTTAAAAGAAAAAAAAGAGAGAGAAAAGATTGCCGAATAACTTTGTAAAGTAAAAAAATCTTATAAAAATAGGCTAAAACCATCCTTTACGGACATGGAATTTTAACTATTGTTAAAATAATCATCCCCTCACGAAAAAATGTCAAAATAATTTGGCTACGGGCATAATCACTCTTTTAAATATGCCCGTTTTTTTTTTTTTTTTTTTTTTTTTATTTATTTTTTTTAAAAAAAAAATAAAATAAAATTCCGAACTTTTTTTATTTTTTTATTAGATCCGAATTCACCGTATCCTTGGTAATTAAATTAACTTCTTTATTTCCATCTTACTTTTGCGGGGATTGAGTTATTAACTTATTATTATTATGATTATTATTATTATTATTTATTATTACGTAGGATAATCTAGATATTTAAGGAAAAGAGACACCCAAGTTATCGTTTTATATTTTAATGCTGAAATAGCCTTAACAAAGAGACCGCAATTCTCTCACCGTTTGAATCCTTTCCATCTTACCGTTTTTAATGATTTTTTTTTTCATAATCGATGAAAAAAAAAGTAAACTCGACTCGTTTAATAAATCGCCTGCCTTATATTAACTTTCCCCCGTAATAACGTAGTAACGTAATAACAGATAACGGAGTTTTATAACAATTTTTTTTATTTTTATATTTTTTTTTTTATTGTTTATTTTATTTATTTTGTCGTAATTTTAAAATTTTTCCCAATTTATTTTATTTCAAAAAAAAAAAAAAAATTATTTTGAACAACATTTGAAACGTTAAATATTATTCAATAAAAAACAATCATAACAAGGAGGAAAACTATATAACTAAGATCTACTTTCCATTTGTTGTTTTTTTTTCTAATGATTTTTTTTTTTAATAATAATAAAATAAATGGGATAAACTAAACTAAACTAAACTAAACTAACTAACTAACTAACTAACTAACTAAAAAAACGGTTTCAGATAAAAAGATTTTAAGATAAAAGAAACATTTCAGATAAAAATAAAAAACGATGATGTAATGGGAAAATGCACACGATATGTAAGATATTGTTATACTAAATTAAACGAAGGGGTACAGGTACATGACGATACACTACGTTAACACTATCGTATAAATAATACTATCATATAATCACAAAAGATGACGATTTCCGATGTTGTGGTAGTGACATTAGTGACATTATACCTTAACATTGAAATTTCCTTTCCTTTAATTTTAACGCGTAAAATTTTCGTACGTATTCGTGTTTATAAGCAGAAAAGAATGATATTTTTTTTTTTTTTAAAAAAAAAAAAAAAAAAATACGAACAGGAATAACGAGAATAGATCGAACTTTTAGAGTAAAGAGTTAGAATCAATAAATGAGGTATGTGAGATAGGAGATAGGAAATAAGCGATAAGTACATAAAGGGTTTTTTTTTTTTTTTTTTAAAAAAAAAAAAAAAAAAAAGTATCTTAATTCAAAATCATTGACGCGTATGTAACTTATAGTTTCATTATAAAAAATTTTTTTTTTTATTTTTATTCTTTTTTGGATTCATAGATGTTGGTTTTTTTTTGAAGGCAAAATCATGGTCTTTAAATAATATCAAGAACGTGTTTTCTTGAATTTCCGTTTTCCGAAATAAATTTGCTAAAAAAAATAAATTTGTTTTTTTTATTAATAATATTGGTTGTACATTTCATCATCGAAAAAATCTCATGAATAAAATTTTTTTTTATTAATAATTATTATAGAAATCGGAGTTTTCTTTTTACAAATTATTAGTTATCAAAGAAATAAATAGATGCTAAAAAATTCTGTTAAACAAATTCCGTCCCGAAATTATGATACGTAAATAAAATTAGTGGAACGACACATCAACTGATTCCATGACGACTCAAAAAAAGAAAATTAAATTTCCGGTCGGAAAAATGTTTTAAATTTTGTTCGTTATTTGCTGATAAACAATTAATTCTTATTCGATCGGGCACGTATATCGGAAATTATAGTCCCGAAAACATAAATCTTTTTCTTCATTTTAAATGATTTAATAGGTTCATATTAAATGTTTCACTACTTTAATATCAAAACTCTAATTTGTCATACCCAACAGTAAAGGATTCGATTGAAAAAAAAAGTTTTTTTTTGAGTGGTGTTGAGTGGTGAAATTATTATTTCTAGAAAAATAAACGGATTCCGTAACATTAGATTGATAACGCCGAATTTGTTTATCGGAAAATTTCTCATGTAATAGTACTGTAAATCGATCTAAGTAAATCCGGGGGGAAAACTTTATATATTATACACGTAAAAAAAAAAAAAATAAAGATCAATTATTGGACATTGAATTATTATATAAATTATTATATAAATAATCATAAGTGTTACAGCATTATAAATTTTTTTTTTTTTTTTTTTTTTTTTTAAATAGAACTATTAATACGCATTACTTGTTATTTATATGTTCGGCATAATAAAGTTTAAAAAAAAAAAAAAAAAAAAAAAATTTTTTTAATATATATATTTATAGTTATCAATTTATCTATTTATCGTGCAAACAAAACCATTCCCTTTTTTGCATACAAGATTCGATATTTAGAACTTTGATGATCTATTTATCGTAATCTCGCGTCTATGAAAGTTCGGTTTTGAATTTCGAGATTTTCTATTTACATGATAATTCCGACATCCTCGTTATCGTTATTTGTTATTTACATCTCTGATTTTTATTGAGATTATTAAATATGTACTCATATAAATTTTTTGCATGCATTTATTTATTGAAAAAAATTTTTTTTTTTTTTTCTCTAACCGAATCCAAAGTCATTCATAAAGGAAAAAAAAAAAAAGAATTTTTTTTTTTTCGCGCAGGATGTTAATTAGCACGTGCTTATTAAATATAATTAATATAACGTGGACGCATATTGCTTATCATTATAAATGAACCCTGAAAAAGATTTATTAAGGGTCTATCTGTTTGTATCACATATATAATAATAAATGAAAGGAAAAAAAAAAAAAATTATTATTTTTTTTTAATTTTTCGTTACGCGTTTCACTTTTTTTTTTTTTTTTACGGTTTCATTCATGTACTGTAAATAGTATAAAATTAACCATCATTGAAAACTTTAACTAATTATAAATTTCTAAACCTTTATTATAATTTTTTTAACCGATTATAATATTGACCTATCAAAATTTAAAATTTCGTCATGTTACCAATTGATTTTTATCAAATATAAACAAACATTTAATGTTTTTTTTTTTAAAACAAATAAAATTTCGAAGTGGTTTCACAAAAAAATCATTCGATCAAAAGTCGGATGAGAAAAATTTACCTTTCTTCGAGAATTCTTGAGTACAAATATTATTGAATGAAAATAAATTTGGTTAATAGCGGATTAAACGTATGAACCAATTCTATTATGGTTCCATTAATGACACTATAATGAAAATGATTATCATTAAAAAGCCAAGATCAAAAAAAAAAAAAAGGATTGAAATAATTAGAACAGGAATTCGATATTTAATTTCTAATTAAAATTAGTAATATGAATAATGCATCATAAACATGTGCCAAAAAGATTGGTTTATGAAATCGATCGGTTTAAAAATGATGAAATGTGGCAGTTTGGTAAAATTATTTTTCCCATTATAAAAATAACAAATGACACCCTTTTTTTTTTTTGATCTATCGGATATACTATCACTTTTTAAGAAAAGGGAGAGATTTAATTAAATTAATTGGATTGGTAAATAAATTAAATGTAAATCTTTATATAGTATAATAAAGAAATAATTATCATGTTAAAGATGATATAATTTATCCTCGATTGGTTCGATTCGCGGTAACCTTGATTATGATAAATACGCCAAATTCATAGTGTTCAGTTATGTTTTATATGCGCATAATTATTTACTAATCATGCATCATTGGATAATTGTTAACAATATCGGAAGGGTCTTTCCGATTTAACCATTTTTTTTGATTATGACGAATTTGGGTGCTTTTTACCTTTTTTTTCAATGAATGATGAATATATCAATATCCGAAACATTCAAAAGGTGTAAACAGTTTCAAATCTCGAAAAAAAAAAGGGATATGTATTCGAATATAAAGTGCAAGTAAACAATACAATCATTAATTTTGATTGTATCTATTTTTATTAAAAAAGTATTTGCATTTATTACGCGTACAGTAGATAATTACTGAAATCGGATATTTTATACGGCCGAATGATTTTTTTTCCTATTGTGATCATAAATAGTTTCCAAGAACAAACATATGAGGTCATCTTATGAATCATTACTTTCATTGTCGTTTTGAAAAAGAAAAATTTCTTTTTTTGGTATAAACATTTTGTTTACAGTTTCGTTGATTCTATATGTGCATTAATATGCATGAAAAACCGATTTAATAAAATTAATTTTGATAAATTACATGCAACGTGACTCCGAATTTAGAACCAATCAATGTTAAGATTATTAATATATGATTTGACGTCACATATGTGGGAATCGGTTCTGGAAATCGGATATGAATTTTCCAATTAAATTTTAGATCGGGTTAACAACCTAATAAAAAATAAACGTAAATCCGTAAATCATTGCAATTGATTTTTTGAGTTCCAATTTTTTCACATAAACTATATTAACAACATTGATTTTACACCAATCATCGTCTGAGCTCTATGATCCACAACCAAAATTTTTAAAAAAGCTTTATACAAAAGAGATATTGTCTAACGTATATGCGTAATTTTCCAATGCATGTAACCTAATTTTCTAATTTCCGTTACATATTTGTGCAATTTAACATCAGTCATATTTAAAACTACCATGAGTCATATCTAAAATAACTTTCTATATTAACTACATCGATTTTTTTCCTTGCATATTCAATAGATTCAAAAGAAACATTATGTTGTTGATTTTCAGGAGACATTAAATCTAAATCTAATCTTTTAAGTGAATTTTTTAATTTATCACATATAATGTATAAATGTTGGTCGGTAAAACTTCTACATATCCAAGCAGGAAATTTTAAAGTTTCTAAAGTTGCTTTAATATTATCTAAAAATTGTTGTAAAATACTTGTATTAATCTCAACTGCATCAATCGTGAGATGTTTTAATGATAGTGGTAATGATAATGCAAATTCTGGTAAAAAATCATATTCTTCACCTAAATCGCATGATAATTCTTTTAATTTAATACAATATGATAATATTTTTGTTATATTAAATGGTGAAATACTTGTATCTTCAAAAACTAATTTTGTTAAATGATTAAACCATGATGGTTCTTTTGATATGAATATATTATAATCTATTAATTCATCACAATCTTTAAATATTAAAGTATTTAATTTTTTACATTTTGATATAAAATTAATTGGAACATCTTCTTCTATAATATCTGTTATACCATATAAATGTGAATTAAAATTTAAATGAACGAATTCCAAGGATTTTATATTATCAGTTTGTGATGATAATGATGATATCGCTTTGGCAATATTACAATATTTTCCACAACAATTTAATTTAATATGTTGAAGAGATTTTTGTCGTTTTATTAATTCACATATATTAATAAAACTTTTATCATCTACCCATTCTACACTCGGTTCTCCTATACATTTTAATTCCAATGTTTCTAAACTTCCATTAATTCCACAAATTTTTGTTAAATCTTTGGTAATTTCTTTCCATTGATCAATTAATAAACTACATTTGAATTTTTTTAAATTTTTTAAAGATTTCTCTGCTCCTGGAAGTTTATTAACTAATAAAAAATCTTTTGGTGTAAATGATGTATCATAAAATGGTATGTAATATGATAATGTAAGATTTGTTATTAAAGAACTTGATCTCATAAACATCTTACATAATTCTCTTGTAAGCAATAATTTTTTAAATTCTCTTGTCTTGGTATTATTATATTCTGTAACTTTAAATCCTTTGAGTAATTGTTCATCTTGGCAAAGCCAAGATGAACTTGATTCACATATAACGTCATATTGTAACTCATGTAACATGCTTGGATAATCGAACATGACTGACTTGTTCCTGTTAATAATTTCAATTTCGTTATCATTAAGAATATTAATAGATTGATTATCCATGCAAGAAATATACACGTTAATTAGTTTCTTTTGATTGATTTTTATTTTAATTATTTCATCCTGTTCGTTGGTCCTTCTTGGCATTGGTTGATCATGTTGTGAGCCCTGTAGATAACGGAATGGGTTACTCCATAATATTGGAATAACTATCTTGCACATTGATCTATTCACCATTAAACACGACCTTAATGTTTTCTTATCTTTAATTGGTACATTTATTAATATTTCTTGCCAACATTCTGTAGGTAACATCATCGCCATAATGAATCGAAATAGTTTTTTAAAAAAAAAAAAAATTATTTATTTAAGAGGAGATAATCGGAATATAAAGACTATATTTGACTATATAGGTAGAATAATAGTTAATCAGTTTAAAGTTTGTAACTTGTACATGAAAAGTATGAAAAGGATAACAATAAAAAAGCATACAGTATATATTTATTTTTATTTAAAATGATTACGTGTTTTTGATAGACAACTTTTAAGAGGAATTTTAGATTACACAATTACTTTATATCTACTAGTCTGGTAAACTTTATTATATATCTATTTTTTATTCGTTCCGAGGAATGTTATTAGTATTACCTACAAGATAAATGTCAAATTTTATATCTATTTATATGTTGAAATTTTTTTTTTTTTTGTTTATCAAATTCAGATGAATAATAATAATATCGATAATATTATTGTTATTGTGCCAACTTTCTTATAATAAGTTGTCAAGTTATGGTTACAGCCTAATAACTTACAGTAAAACTTGAATTAAGATCGGAATATCCGATTTTTGTTTCTTAAAATCTAAAGATTCTTTATTCTTTATAGTGTTAATAATGTTTTTTTTTTCAGTTTGATCTCAAGTTTTTGTCAATAAATTTTATATATTTTAATAAAGAAGGTCATATGTTTATAACGGATCAATTTTATCAATTTTTTAATTTTTATTTCTAAGATCGAAAGAATCATCTAAAAAGAGTTTGTACCTTCATTTTTTAAGAAAAGTTATTATTAAAATGTTAAAAAAAAAAAAAATATTTTCGTAATATAATTTTTGTTACAATAATTTCAGAAATTCCGATGTTTTCTATTTTAATTCAGATCCCGGGAGATAAATAGGATTTTCAAATGATTGGACCAATCCAAATAATCATTAAATAGATATAAATAAATAAGAATTATATATATATATATATATATATATATATATAAAATAAAATAAATATGTAAATAGATGTAAATTTAGTTGCAAATATTTGAAAGATTAATAATCATTACCAAATAATTGATTAGTAAAAATATTTTAACGTGCCACATGACTTTATTATTTTTTATCTCTTTTAACTCTTTTAATAAGAGATGATGATAATACATTAACATTAACCCTATTATTCTCAATAGGGTTTGCAAGTTTTCTTTTATTATTAGACGTTTCTACTTCTTGAACATTACCACTTGAATTTTCATCAACCGATTTTTGTAAGGTTTCATTTTCTTCAATTTGTGATTGTTCTATTATGAATTCCGCAACACCATCATTGATTCCTTTTTGTATACATAAATCCTCAAATATTTTGCTCCATTCTTCACTAGATTTAAGGGTAATTTCTTCATTACAAAATTCCATTTCAAAGAATTTTTGTAAAGTTTCCAAGAATTCATCTTCCTCTAGCATAATACCACCAACATTTTTCTTCAAATTCTCCAATACAACGGTCTCATGTTCTAGGTCTTCGCTTTTTGAACGTTCAACACTAACCCAAAAAAACCCTGCAATTTTTTCACCGGAAAATTCGCCTCCAATACTAACCATCTCCCAGAATTCTTTTACATTGATCTTATCACTTTCATCATGTTCATCATTATCATTTAAGTGATCTAACCATCTGGCTTTGGCGTCATCATCAAATTTTGGTATAACATCATCAACTTTACTCTCATTATTATATGGGTACCCGTAAATCCAATCATCATTATTATTATCTTTAATAAGTGGTCTTGCTTTTGATTTAGCTGCATCTCCTGGAATATAATACCATTTTCTTACTTTCTGTAAATTATTACTAGTTGAAGTGATGAATGCTTGTCCTAAAACTTTTTTCCACCACTTTAATAATCCTAGATCATCCAGTATATGTTTATTTAGATTCTTTGATGATTTGGTAAATAAGTATTGAGGTTGAGATCTGGCAAATACGTGTACATTAATATATTTGTTCCTTGGTTGTGTTTTTTCTTCTAAATGATAATTAATATATGAAGAAATTAATTGTTTGGTAGCACTAATCTTTTTATCTTTTACATTAGTAGAAAGAAGAATACATCCTGTAGTATCAACCTTTGAAATATATATATTTAATGTTTCTTCTTCTACCATATAATATTCATGTGCTTCTATGCTTGTCATAAGTGCTTCTTCTTTTGTTGAACTTTTCTTTTCTGATAAAAGAAGTAATATTTTACGTTCATAACTTTTTTTTTCTTGTGTTTTGAAAAGTGTTTTTACTATAGGTAAAGTTGATAACGCGTATATTTTATAAATATGGTTTCCTGGAACCGTTTTCTTTAATGAACGAACAAGATAATCTACCAAATTACCTATATTATAGTAAAAAAGAAACTTACTACTGATATTTTGCTTATTGAAAGGTAAAATTAGTTTTACTAGTTTTAAATACCTTGTATATTTTCGAAAAGTTGAGTTGAACTATTACCAACTTCAGTTGTATCCATTTAGAAAAACCAAAAAAAAAAAAAAAACCAAAGTTTTACAACCGTCAAATAATTTAAAGTCGCGAGTTGTGGAACGTGATCCATGTATCCATGTTGTGTAACATCCACGCGCAAAAAAAAAAAAAAAAAAAAATTTTTCACACATTTTCATCAATTCAAAAACAAAAAACCATTTTTTCCAATCATGGATGAGTTATTTGCATTAAAGAACCTTTTTTATACTGGTAAAGTAATTTATTACTTTATTTAATTTATTAACGATCGAAAATTTCATAACTTTACATTGTTATAGGCTCGTTTCAACAAGTAATAAATGAAGCGAATTCACGGACTCAAGTATCAGAAACAGCAAAGTTAGAACGTAAAATATATTTATATAGAGCGTATATAGCACAAGGAAAATATAATTTGGTTATATCTGAAATTAAAAGTTCTGATACGGTAGATTTACAAGTAATTAAGATATTAGCTATTTATTTACAAGCAAAAACTTCTAGTAGTGGTGGTGGTAGTAACGGTAATGTTGGTGAAGATACAAAAAAGGAAGAAGCATTAAAAGAACTTCGTGAGGTAATATTAAGTGATCCTTCTAATGCAATTAATTCCACTGTACAAATTATTACTGGGACCATTTTTTATCATGAAGGATTATATGAAGAAGCATTAAAGGTTCTTGTTAGGCATAATAAGAATCTAGAATGGTAATTATTATATAATAAGAGTTTTTTATATTATTAATTAATATATTAATATTTGGATTTTTTTTTTTTTTTTTTATGATAAAAAAGTGTTGCTTTGATTATCCAAATTTATTTAAAATTGGATAGATTAGATCTTGCAAAAAGAGAATTGGCATCCACAAAAACTTGGGCTGAAGATGCAATGTTAGCTCAATTAATTGAGGCTTGGGTTGGTTTAAGAACGGTAAATATATTTATTTTTTAAAGGATGTATTCTTCTGTATATTAGTATTTTAATTTGGTTTGTTCCTTTTTAAATTAGGGAGGAGATAAATATCAAGAAGCATATTATATTTATGAAGAAATTGCTCAATCACCTTCTTCTAATACTGTGAAAATATTAAATGGTCAAGCTGTTTGTAATATTCATCTTGGTAAACATGCTGAAGCTGAAACTTTATTACTTGAAGCTTTAAATAAAGTAAGTTATATAGAGTTTTTTTTTTTTTTTTTCAGGTTTAGAAGCAAAATGTTGAAAATAAAATTTTTTTTTTTTTAA
This sequence comes from Rhizophagus clarus, assembly GCA_015698045.1. Classification (NCBI taxonomy): domain Eukaryota; kingdom Fungi; phylum Glomeromycota; class Glomeromycetes; order Glomerales; family Glomeraceae; genus Rhizophagus; species Rhizophagus clarus. The sequence goes on along the minus strand of BLAL01000050.1, from coordinate 484,476 downwards.
TAGAGTAATGATGACCCGGATACTCTTGTGAACCTTATTGTAGTTTCTAATTTATTAAATAAACCTGCAGAAGTAGTTAATCGTTACATCAAGTAAGTGGGTTTAAATTTTTTTTTCTTTCATTCTTTCTTATAATTATGATCCATTGAAACTCACATAAATCAAATTTTTTTTTTTTTTTTTTTTTTAAGTCAATTAAAAGAAGTATCACCGAATCATGCATTTTTACAAGATCTTGATCTTAAATCAAGTTTATTTGATAGGGTAGCACAAAGATTTGCTCTCACTTAAAGTATTAGTATTTATTTATTTTAATGAAAAGTCTTTGTTGAATTTTAGAGTTTTATAATAATGTTTGTAGGATAATAAAAAATTTAGAATTATTTCGTAATTATAAAATATAGAAATCTTAGTAGGGTTTTGTCAATCGATAAATCATGATACATCATGACAAATTATGAATATGAAACCTATGACGTACGTTAAACCATTATGATAATCAGTAATATTTATTAATCGGAATTAATTGAAAAAAAAAAATTGTATACAGTAAAATACTATACTATATCAATTGTTAATATTTTATTATTTATTTAAACTATTGATATCTGGTCACGTAAAATAAACTCTAGAATAAACTCTAAAATAAAAGTAAAATAAATTAATTAAGTGAAAAAATATGAGTGAAGTCGGCGGAGAAGGAAAACCTCTTTCTAAGAAAGCTCTTAAAAAGCAAGAGAAGAAAGAGAAAAAAGAGAATGAGAAAAAGCAAAGAGAAACGGAACGTGCAGCCAAGGAAGCGGCTGAAGTTGCTGAAGTAAATAAAAAAAAAAAATTATCGAACTTTTATCGTTAAAAGAAAAGTAATATCGAAATTTTTTTTTTTATAGGACTATGCTATTGAAAATTATGGAAAATTAAAATTGAACCAGTCTCAGGAAAGGACTGGAGTTCAAAGAACACGTGTTGCTGATATCAATGCAAATCGTGCCGGCGAAACTGTATCAATTCGGGCTCGTGTTTTTACTTCACGTAGCAAAAGTATGTAAACTTATATCATGGTCAAATAATTTAAAAAAAAAATTTAATCAATATACTTACCAATTTATTATATCTTGGTTTCATAGGTGCTAAACTTGCCTTTTTTGTTTTTAGGCAGCAAGTTTCCACAATTCAAGGAGTACTCACCGTGAATGAAACAAATATAAGCAAAGCCTTTGTAAAATTTGCTGTTAAGTAAATATCGATAGTTTTTGAACACTTTGATTAATAATTTTGATTCATGGCTAATAAACTCTATACGCGTGTAAATAGTGTACCTGCTGAATCAATCGTTATCGTTGAGGGTATTATCAATAAAACAGCTGAAGAGATCACAAGTACTACTGTATCTGATGCCGAATTGCACATCAAAAAAGTAACAAATTTTTTCTTCTATAAATTTGAATATCATAATATATGTTTAAGTCATATTTCTTCATTTAATATTAGTTTTATTTGGTGAGCGAGACTGTTGGACGACTTCCGTTCACTCTGGAAGATGCTTCAAGATCTGAAGAAGAATTCAAAAAGGTAACAAATATTTCTTAGTATATTTAAAAGTTTGCTTATATGAGTCATTAATATCAGCTTTTGTTTCTTTAGGATGAAGCCCAATACAGTCGCGTAACGTTAGAGACACGATTAAATAGTCGCATTGTTGATCTTAGAGTCTGTTCATCTTCAATAATTTTTAATGATTAAAAAAAGTTGTGCATATTACCGATTTCTTACATCCATTTATTTATTTGTTTAGACTCTTACAAACCAAGCAATTTTTCGAATTCAATCAGGCGTCAGTCAACTGTTTCGTGAATTTTTGCTGTCAAAATCTTTCATTGAGATACATACACCTAAATTACTTGGTGCTGCTAGTGAAGGTGGCGCAAATGTGTTTAAGGTTAAATATTTTAAAGGTAGCTAGAATTAAATATCATTATATGAATAAAAAATATAATATAACTTGTTTATTTATTTCTAATTTAGGCGAAGCATATTTGGCACAATCTCCTCAATTATATAAACAAATGTGTATATGTTCTGATTTCGAACGTGTATTTGAAATAGCACCTGGTATGCAAAAGAAAAGAAATTTTGTTCAGATGATAATTGACGATTAACTCTGTGCATAGCATATTGACAATAATTATCATCTATTTCATAGTTTTTCGTGCGGAGGATTCTAATACTCATCGACATATGACGGAGTTCGTTGGACTTGATTTGGAAATGGCGTTTGAAGAACATTACCATGAAGTACTTGAGATTTTGGAAGATTTGCTTGTTTTTATTTTCAACGGGTTAAAAAGTCGGTTTTCCTCTGAAATTGAGGCAGTGAAAAAACAATATCCAAGCACAAATTTTGAATATCTTCAAAAAACGCTTCGTTTGGAATTTAAAGATGCTGTCAAACTTTTAAGAGAAAATAATGTTGAAATTGAAGATCTTGAAGATTTTAGGTATCTTGATTATTTTATAATTTTCTGAGGTTAATAGAAATAAGATGTCTATTATTAATATTATGGTGTTTCTTTTCTTAGTACCGAAAAAGAAAAAGCTCTTGGTAGATTAGTTAAAGAGAAATACAACACCGATTTTTACATAGTCGATAAATTCCCACTAGGAGCACGACCTTTTTATACTATGCCAGATCCAAATGATGATGTATGTTTATTTTATTATAACGCGTCAGATTCTTTGCTGATGTTTATACTTTGTACATATATATAATAGAGATACTCGAATTCATTCGACTTTTTCATGCGCGGACAAGAAATCCTTTCTGGAGGACAACGTGTTCATGACCCAGTGTTTTTAGAAGAACGTGCCAAATCAAATGGTATTGAAATATCTACCATACAACCATATATTGATTCTTTCAAAAGGGGAGTTCCACCACATGCAGGTGGTGGTATCGGTGAGTTTTCATATCTCATTCTCATAAGATTTATTAATTGGTTATTAAATTTTTTTTTTTTTTTTTTATAAAAAAAAGGCTTAGAACGTGTAGTGATGCTTTACTTAAATTTGGATGATATACGTAGAAGTTCATTATTCCCACGTGACCCAAAACGCCTTGAACCATAAATAATAAATTTGTAATTTGGAACATAATTTATTTATTAATTTACAATAATAGTTTATTTGTGATTAAAAAATTTCAATCAACCAAGACATACATACACGCTTTTTTTTATGATTTTGAAATTGAAATAACTAATACATGTGAAAAAAGAATTATTTGTGTTCAAATTTTAAAGTCTATTAAACATTTTTCCATAAATTCTTTCAGCTCAGCTAAGACAAATTATCAAATCAAAAGGTAGAACCTTCTGGAGGTTGAGGTAATTTTTTATTAACTGCATTGGCCATCTCACTATTAATCAAAATATTATAAAAACGCGTTTGGTATAATAATCAAAATAAACCAGGATTAAAAAAGAGTATAAATAAATAAATACATACCGACGTAGATCCACTAAAATGTCTTCGAGAGAATTGGAACTTTTCCATTGGGATAAACAACTTAATCTGGAGGGTTCAACCTTATTAAAAGAATTATGATTAATGAGATTCATTTTAATTTACCCATCTCATTAAAACATGATATATATAAGTTTACTCACTTTTCCCGTATGTTGATTGACGCATGGTAAATTAATTCTTGAAATGAAGTGAACAGTTGGTGGATTATTAGGATAATTTTCATCACAATAGAGTTTCAAACTATAAATACGATTCTCATGAATAGTCTTAAAGGAGAGTAGATCCAATTTTTATCCATTAAAAATGAAAAAACAAAATAAAAAAAATAATATTTTTGATTATAAATGTATAACTTACTCCAGGAGGTCCTATGATCGTGCCATTCCAATCACTCATATATATATCTTCGCCGTTTGAAAGACCATAACTGCAAGTACCATCTCCAATCCCTTTCTCACCTTTTTCGAGTTCTTCAAGTAGTTTAAAATTACGTGGAACTGTAAATCAAACAAAGAATGAATAATTTGAATATTAATCAAAAATGAAAAAAAAAAAAAAAAATAATATGCTTTAGATAACTTCTATAAAAAAATATGTCTAATGTTTATTTTATTTTATTTTATTTTGTTGTTTTATTCTACGATCGTTTTAAACGAACTCAACGTTATAATTGAGACTTTTGTTTGAATTGATACGTTCACGAAATTTCTTTTCTAAAACATTCTTTCTTAACGCAATTATTTATTGTTATCTTGTTATTATACGAAGGGTACCTTTAGCCATTTTTTTTTTGCAATGATAAAAAATGCAAGACGATTTGTCCGTTTCGAAGAATTTGTTGATAAAAGGAAGTAGAGATTTTTTTCGGTTTATTACTCACCATTTCAAAGCACCCCTTTTTCGAATTCGGAATAACTCACGTGATACGATATTATATCCCGATCATGTTTATGTAACACTGTAATCTCTTTTGGAAGAGCATTTATTATTACTTTTTTTGTTGTATGAAAAAAAAAAATATATATTCTTGTAGCAACACCCTAACAAGAAACAAGAAGGGAAAGGGGATATCAGCAATTAGTCATCTAGATCACTTCCTATTTTAGATCATATTTACTAAAAAAAGAACTAATGTAAGATGATATGATTTCTTCTTTCAAAATTTAAGTTTCCTTATCTCTGTCTATCTCTGTCAAAGCAGCCATGGTCAATCCCGATACGTGGAACAAAAACAATGGTTACATCTATGTATATATTGTTACATTTATACATTGTTAAATAAAATAATAATAAACTTTAATAGTAAATAATACTGTAAGATAGTTGCATTTTTTAATTATTAAGAATTAGGATATACTTCAAAACTTGAAATAATTAGTTACAAATTATATGATGAATATTGAACAGATGCATTATATGGATCAAACAATTTGTTCACCACTCGAAATTACAAATTCAATCATCATTTATTCCGCATTCCTTTTCTTCTTAAACCAAGATGGGAATTGACCATCATAATTTTCGTCAAACAGTTTTTTTAGTTTTAAATTAGATTTATGTTTTTTACTTTTTAAATGTTGATTTCGTTCGGAATCTCCATTTACAATCACTGGTATATTATCATTAAATATTGTACAAACATCACATTGATATTTTGTCCACTTATCCAAAATTTCAAAATCACTAATGACAATGGGAGAAAGTTTTGAGTAAGTAATTTAAAAATCAGATAATCAATAACAGAAGAAATTCGGTTTATATATTGTTGAATGACAATACTCCTTATCTTTCTTTGGCCTCAAAAGTTCTTTAGCTCGTGAATTGACTGAACTTGGATCGGGTCCTGTTCCATTTGCAAGGAATTCTTTGAGGAAAAAATTAATGCACCAACTTTCGTAAATGATCACCCAAAACTCAATAGAAGGCTTTGATACATCTAAAATACCTTTAGCGATTTCAATTGCTTTATCCCGCACTTCTTGATTCCAAGCTTCTAAAGCTATATTTAGAATAATAATTTTGCTAAGTAAAATAAATATAAAATCCATAAGAGAATATATGAAAGAAATAAGGATACAGGTTGCATCTAATAAATATATCCTGATGTCACCAGAGTGCTCATCTTGTTGACATCTATATAATAATTTATTCTTTATCCATCTAACTTGAGTTCTCGCATATCGATGTGTTGCTGCTTTCATAGATTCTAAGCCGTGTTGTTTTAACTTATATAAATACGATGCGTCTAAAAAAAACCATATGATCAATGAGCCAGTTTCAGTTTTAATTTAGGAATAACGAAATGTGATTTCTTATTTACCATTAGATTCTTCGACTGCCGCCAAATATTGTTCAAATTCCTTATAACCTAAAATTAATGAAAATTAAAATAAATCTTATTCGTAAAATTAGTTTAAAATGTTACATACCTATGGCCTGCCAAATTCCACGCGTAAAATCTTTATCTCCAAATGGAGTATGTATTTCTCCAGTTCTAACATTATTCCTCAGATAATTTATTTCTTCAAAGAGTCCGCTCTTAAATGTATAATTTCATAATTATAATAATTCTCTCTGAATTTAAGATTAATAAAAGATATTTACCTTAATCATTTTATCTATTCTTGCATCAAGTCTATTATCAAGAACTTTCAAATCAGAATATAACCAGAAAATGCAAGTACGCGGAAATCTATTACGAAAAATAACACGTATTTTAAACAACCGGAAACGTACAATCTATTATCTTTTCAATTTGACCTAACAAGTCACCTTAATGATGAAGCTTTTACCTCTGGAAGATTTTGTTGTTTAATCCATTCACTGTGTGGCTTTCCTGTTTCCAAATATACCTAAATATATAAATAAATTAAATTAACAAATCTATTTAGGGGATTCTAGGAATTAAGATAATAATCACCTGTAAACTTCTTCGAACTCTTCTTGTATCATTCCAATGCCATTTACTAGCCATTACTGGATCAACTTCTTGTAACCGTTCATAAACAATTTTAGGTTCTGCGTTCAATATCTCTTTATCTTCAATATTACTTTCATTATCATCAATATCTATAAGAGAATTGTTCCAAAGTAAAGATTGTATATAATAATTCGTGCCACCAACTATAATCGGAACTCCATGGCGATTATGAATATCATCTATCTTTATAATAATTAACGGAAAAATTATGATGTAAATCGTAATAATTTAAAATTTAAAATAAATGAGCAAAAGTAATATTATTATACAATTTGAAGTGCATCTTTTGTGAAATCTGTAACGCGATATTCTTGGTGTGGTTCTAGGAAATCTATAAGATGATGCGGTATATTTTCTCGTTCATTTAAGGGGATTTTATTTGTTATTATATCCAATCCTTTATAAACCTATAATTTGAATTGACTTAATAAAATTTCAAATAACAATTATTAAATTACATTCCATAATTTACCTGCATTGAATCACCATTAATAATTTCTCCTTGTAAAGTCTTCGCTAACTGAACACCCAGGTCTGATTTACCAACACCTGTTGTACCTACGATTGCAACAATACCTTTTTGCATTATGTTAGTGCAAGTTGAAAAAACTTTAACAAGACTTTTAGTGTAAAATCGACGAACTTCAACAAAATTCATGAACTAATTTATTGTGAAAGTAAAAGATATGTAAATAAATCAGTCATCAGATCAGAGATCTGCCGGAAGTTTTCCGGTGACATACATATTTACTAGTCCACAAAAAAAATATTCCGAAAATATAGTACTGCGGGTTCATCCTTAAACCGGATATAAAATAACATTATTAACTATTATTTTAATGTTGAAAATAATCTTACAAACATTATTGGATGATATCTAAATAAATTATATATATAATTAGATTTTACGCGCTGTTATCATACTGATGTGCGAGGTTTGAATATCACCTATGCAGTATATGAATATAAAGATCCAATCGAACAATGCAAAACGAATAACTTGTTTAGGTTACAACTATTTATATATTACTGATTGATAATCATTTCTTTATCTTATTATTACTTTTTTTGGTAAATAATTTAATTAACGTGGAAAAAAGTTGCGCTTCACAATATATAATATCTTGACTAGTAGTTTGAATTAAAATTAATTATCATTAGGAATATAAACGTTCATTCTATCCTAAATTACCTTTTGGTATAGATGTTTGTATGTTGTATATTTCAATGAATAAGAGATAGGCGAAAGAATAGATAAAACAATTTAATATAATGAACAAAAATTAGTAATTATTAAATAATTATTTTAAAAAGGTTGATTAATGAAAAATGCTAAAATAAAGAATAAATCGCATGAAATTAACTTAAAATAGATAAAATCGAGAATAATTTCTTTCTTTTAAGCTATAAAGTTAGCTCCAAAAGCAATAAATATGAGAGAAATCCTTAATCGGATAGAATTTTCATTCCTTTCAGCAGCAGAAGTATCATTTTGTTCTATGGCTTGATCTTGTTTTTTAACAACCGTTACAACAGTAGTCTGTGGGTTTTGTTCTTTTACAATTTTAACGGTTTTTGTAACACTATCCGGAGATTCAGAGGATTCAGAGGCAGGAGCTTCGGGAGTTTCGGGAGCCGGAACGTTAGGAGGTGGTGGTTGAGCGTTATCAGGAAATGAAGAGGTGTTAGGTGGAGAATTCGGAGATGGGTATGCAGCAGGTGGAGCAGGTGGAGCGGGTGAGGCAGGTAAAGCAGGTGGAGCAGGTGGAGCAGGTGAAGCAAGTGAAGCAGGAGCAGGTGGATTTGGGGGTTGATATTGTGGTTGAGTTGGTGCAGTTTGCTTTTCTACCGGAGCTGGGAGTTGCGTTTTCGATTTTGGATTTTTTGGATTTTTCGCATTCGGAACAATGGGTTCAGTCGAATTAGAACTATTAGAATTAGCCGGTACTACGGTCGAATTAACCGGAGCAGCTGAATTGGTCGGTATTGGTACAGGATTTCCAGTTGGAGTTTCTGCTTGGTCTTTTGGAGGTGTCGGAGGACTTTTAAGTATTTTCCCTTTTCCTTTTGTCTTGCCTTTATCAACATTGTCTGAAGTTTTTGATGATTCGGCTTTATCTTTGGCAACTCCTTTTGGTAAGTTACCTTCTTTTGCTGGAGTTTTGACAGGTTTTTCTCCAGCAGGCAATTTTGGAACGACTTTAATTTGTTCTTTAGCTTTAGTTTTTGGTTCTTTGACTCCTTTATCGTCCTTTGCTGCTTGAGTATTATCTTGTGCTGCAGCTTGACCAAGTACACAAGTTAAAACCAGCAATAACCCAAAAAGTGCAATAATTAGTAATCGTTTCGCCATATGTTGTGACTGGAGGGATTTTGCGGAAGTTATGAAATTCTTAAATACCGTTATCTATTTATTACGGTGCTATAGTATAAAAGAATGTTATAATTAGGCGCAGCCTTGAAGTTGGCAGTTAATGAAAGTAAGGGAGAAGTGTAATTGTAAAAAAGAATGCATTTTGCTATGATTTATATAATTCTTCGTTTGTTTATGCGGTGCAAATACTTTAATAATGATCACCGCATTATTACGAACAATTTTTAAGTAATTTTGGTTAACGATAATATAATTTTTTCGTGACATACGTTTCACGTGTGATTTCATAATTCATGCATGTTTTGTACGTTTTGTACAATACATACCTACATATATAATTTGGGTGACTGAAATTTTTCCGTAAAGAAGTTCGGAAAACCATATCATACACGAACCAAAAGGTTATACCAATATATTGTTTCTTTTCTTATTTACAGATACATATTCATATACATATACACATACATATATGTATATGTATATATATATATATTTTGAATATAAGTGAAAAAACAATTAACTCATACCGGGAATGTTACCATCAATACCTTTTAGGTATTTTAAAATACTATTTTTATGTTTGCTGATCTTTTTTTACTTTTCAGGTTCTGTTATTTGCGTTGACGAAAATGAACATAACTCGGTAATATTGACAGACATTTTTATTTTATTTTTTTTTTATTAACTAATAACTTTTTGTTATTACAGTCAAATAGTGTGCATGTATGTACCTCTACAGAATATCAGAATAAGTATCAGAATTACATAAAAAAAGAGGAATTACGTAAAAAGGCCACTAGTGAAGAAATTGAACTTTCAGAGCCTGAAATACGAGAACAATTAGAGCAAATTAATTTGGAAGTATCGCGTGTAGATGCGCTTAAAACTTTAGTCTTTGGATTATTAGAAGTTCTTGATAACATAATCGATGAGCGCAATACCAATGATTCGTTATCTCAATCGGATTTTCAAAAAGATATATTGAAATTGATTTCAACTTTTCATCATACTGCGTTAAAAATGAATGATACAGCATTTTTGGAACAAATTTGGAGTCAATATCATGTTCACTCAAAAAACAATAAAACGGATGCTCGCGTTTTTATTCATAGAGCTCATGGGGCTAAAGAAAATGTGGCATCTGAAATAGTTGATGATGTACTTCAAGAAGTTAGTAATTCTGCAGATAGATTAGAAGAAAACATGCAAAGACATGATTTTGGTGGAAATTCTAACTTGCGTGGATCTCTTGAGACGGTTCTTAAATTAGAAGAAGATGATGAGCAAACTGATTGGGGTAATGAAGATGAACCTCGTCGTCGGGGTCATGTTAAAGCGATAACAATTTTGGATGTAGATAATAATGAATATGTCTTAACAAGACCTAGTGACTTAACCATGTTTTACGAAGGTAAGAATGAAATCGAAAAAAATAATATTTTACTCTAAATTCTTAAATTATCCATTAACAAAAAAAATCATTTTTTATGAATAGATGCTCGATTAATTCAAGACATAATTTTTATAATAGTTGCGTCGTTTTCATTCGGTTGGGCTTTTAGTAGTATCGGACTTCCAGGTAAATAATAATGATGACTTTTTAGAAAAAGTTAAATCTCCAATACTAAATCTGTGTTCATAATACATAGCGTTTTTGGGATATATAATTGCCGGAGCTGTACTTGGTCCAGCTGGATATAATGTAATTCAGGAACTTATACAAACAGAAACACTTTCTCAATTTGGTGTTATATTTATAGTATTTATGTTAGGATTAGAATTTTCGTTCGAAAAACTAAGATCTATGTGGAGATTTGCTCTCGGAAGCGCTTCATTGATATTTACGGCAACTCTTTGTTTCTTCATTTTAGCCGGATTTATTGTTGGTGCAAGCGTGAATGAATCTATTTTTATAGGAGCATGTGTATCACTTTCGAGCACAGCTGTTGTCGAACGATTACAATGTGTAGAATTAAAACCACTTTACGGATTGCTTGTAATGCAAGACATGTTATTTGGTGTTTTATTGGTAATAATTCAATTTATATCTTTTAATTGTATTTAAAAAATGTTCTTTCTAATATACATTTTGGTATATTTAGGCAGCATTACCGGCACTGTCAAAGTCAGGGATAGATGTTATATTGGCTATAGGGCAATTGTTTTTTTCATTAATAGTTTTCGTAACGTTCAGCCTTGCTATTGCTAATATACCAGTTGGGTGGCTTCTAAGTACGGTCAGAGGTTCCCATAATCGAGAACTTTTCCTTTTAGGATCAATTTCAATGTGTTTAATAATGTCACAAGTATCATATATGTTAGGGCTTGGAGTCGAAATTGGATGTTTTGTAGCGGGAGTACTTATTCATTATCGTAGATCAATATCTGAATCATCAATAAGTGTTGTCGAACCTGTCAGAGATATATTTTCATGTTTGTTTTTCGCATGCATAGGATTACATATATATCCAAGTTTTTTGATAAATGAAGCTCCATTATTATTTACTTTAACGACAGGAGCAGTTGGATTTAAATTTATAATAAGTACAATAACATTATTAATATGTGATTATAGTTTAAATAAATCAAGTACGATGGCAATTGGAATATCACAAATTAGCGAATTTACTTTTGTTTTAGGTAGTAAAGCTAAAAGTTTTGGTATAATATCGCGGGAAGTTTACTATTTATTATTAACTGTTACTTCATTATCATTGATGGTTACGCCTATTTTATGGAATATTTTGTTTAGAAGTAGGAGAGATGTAGGTGGTGGTTTTGGTAGTAGAAATGGTGGCATAATTGGAAATAGATTATAAACATTTATAAAAAAAAGGAAGGATTAAAAGTAATAATGTATTTTATAATAAATTAACATTTTTTTTTTTTTTATTATTAATTTGTAATACAGAAAAAAAGAACTTTTATTATATATAATAAAAAAAATTATGATAATACCCATATTAAAATGATTAGGGTGGATGGTAAACTTTTTTAAAGTAATATTCTTTTTCGAATCATTATCCTTTCAGATAAATTATTAAACAAATTTTTAATTGATAGAGATTTTATAGGTAATAGTATAAGGTATTAAACATACTTGTATTATTCAAGTTCTTCAATAATTTGCTTTGTTACCTTTAATCGTCAGTAATTTGTTTAAGGGAATTCCGTTAATAGAATTGGATAAGACTTGAATCACAAGTCTTATTCATTCGGTATTAAGAACTAATCATATGGTATTTAACACTCAGTGGAGTAACATAATGAAAAAATTTTAAACCCCAGATAATAGGAATAAAAACACTTGTATTTAATGTTCACTTATAAATAAATAATAATAAATAGACTATACCCAATCACGTGGATTTTTCAACACATCCATTAATTTTTCTTCACGACTATTTTTTTCGGGAAAGTGCATATATTCCCATCTTGCAGTTAAGGGTAGTGACATAAATATACTTTCAATTCTCGCGCCTGGAGTTTGCAGTCCAAATTTTGTTCCACGATCCCATATAAGATTAAATTCAACATATCGTCCTCTTCGTAATTGTTGCCAATGTTTCTCCTTTTCATCAAATTTCATATTCATTCTCTTTTTAATTATTGGAACATACGATGGAAGAAAGGCATTACCACATTGCTTTATAAAAGCGAATATCTCTTCAGCAGGCTTTCTATCCATATCGTCAAAGAATATACCACCGACTCCACGTGCTTCACCACGATGTTGTAAATAAAAGTATTTATCACACCATTTCTTGAATTCAGGATAAAATGTAACATCATGTTTATCACATGCATCCTTTAGCGTTTTATGGAAATGAATTGCATCTTCTTCAAAAAGATAAGAAGGTGTAAGATCAGATCCTCCTCCAAACCACCATAATTTTGGAGTTCCATCCTCATTATTAATCTCAAAATATCTATAATTTAAATGTATCGTTGGAGCATAAGGATTATGTGGATGCATAACAATTGAAATTCCTGCAGCAAAAAATGGATGAGGTCCTTTAGATGGATCAATTTCTTTATTGCGTGATTTCATTTGTTGCACTGCCGCTTCAGGCAATTTCCCATAAACAATTGAAATATTTACGCCAGCTTTTTCAAAAACATTCCCATCCTGTAAGATACAAGAAATTCCTTCTCCACCTTGTTCTCTTTTCCATTGATCGATTTCGAATTTTTTACCATCAAGAGATTCAATTTCTTTTATAATATGTTGCTGTAAAGATTTTATATATTCTCCCATTCTATGGCGCATGGGTGTTTTCTTATCATTATTGAAATTAACATTCTAAAATTTATTTACAATATATAAATTGAATTATTAGCTATTCTAATATTGCATCCCCATTATAGAATTTTGAATGGATAACTACTTTTGATTTATCATTTACCGAAGCAGCACAATCAACTTGACTAGTTAACTAATAAAAAATAAATTAAATAAGTTAAAGTAAGAGTAATAACTACTACAATTAAAAATCTTATACCTGAAAATTTCCATTAAGACAATAAAAGGAAAGTCCACTACTTATGAAAAAAATTGCAACAGGAATTCTACTATTTACTAAAAATTTCTTAGAAAAGGTGATATTATTTATAAACGGCGATTTAGTAGCATATGCAGCATTTATTGCATTATTGATTTTAATAGAAGGTAATCGTGATACGAAACGTGTCAGTAAAGGAAGGAACATATTGCCACGAATAAGATGATGAAAAAAAAATTTCTTTGAAAAAAGAAAAAAAAATTTTTTCCGGAAAAAACTCCGGCTTCTTTCCTAATCTACACGTGCTTACAGACTTAGTGCAAATTTAATCAGTAATTTAATCTATATTTGATTTTCGTTTTTTTATTCATATATTCATTCACAATGTCGGTAATTAGTGGTAATACCAATATTATTGTAGAACAGCCTCAAACACATCTATTATCTCTAAAGGTTATGAGACAGTCAAGTTCTTTAAGCAAGGGAACTGAAAAGAAGTCACAAGTAGAGTCCTTGGATTCTATTGTTTCGAAATCGACGTCAAGAATTCTCATGCGTGAACTTAATGAGAACGAACTATTATCTCCAGCTTCAATGAATACTAACGCGATTGAAAATATTTATTTAGGTGCTACTTTTGACAGTTATCTTACCGTAAATAACGATTCAACTCGTATAGCACGTGATGTCAGTATTAGAGCGGAACTACAAACGGATAAGCAACGGTTGCAATTGGCAGACACTACTTCAAATTCAGTCCTTATCATTGAACCACTTAAAACACATGAATTTGTAATAAAACACGAGATTAAAGAACTAGGTATACACAATTTAGTATGCATGGTTCAATATACGACAGATGAGGGGGTCAGAAGATACTTTAAAAGATTTTATAGGTTTCAAGTTCTGAATCCTTTCGCAGTAAAAACTAAGGTTAATAATATGGCAGATGGAACCGTGTTTTTGGAAGTTCAAATTCAAAACGTAGCAGAGAGATTAATGTATTTGGAGAGGATGAATTTTGAACCTGGTGAAGTTTTTAATTATAAAGATCTGAATTATGTGGTTTCCGATGATGAAATAAATGATAAAGAATTTGCAAAAGTTAATGAAAATATTAATGAAAAAAACGAAAAATCTACTATTGAAAGTAAGGAAGAAAATAATGGAAATTCGGACATAACAAACGAACAAGTAAACTTAGGAAATGATAATAAAAGTGAAAAAAATTCGGAATCAAAGATTGTCAAATTATCAAAAGTAAAAATAGACCAAGAGAGTATTTTTGGAAAGAACAGTTATTTAAACCCACAAGATATTCGTCAATATTTGTATATGTTAACATCAAAACCTGAGATAGACAATAAACTTGCGCGGACAACAAATGCTCTTGGGAAACTCGAAATTGTTTGGCGTTCAAACTTTGGTGAAACAGGACGTTTACAGACAAGTCAACTGATACGTAAGCCTCCAATACTGGATGAGATTGAGCTTTCCGTAACATCCATTCCACCTTTAATAGAACTTGAAGTTCCGTTTAAATTAGGATGTCGTATAAGGAATCGATCAACGACTACTTTAAAAATCACAATAACAGCGGTTAAAATTAAAATGGGATCTGTATTACTTAGCGGTCCTTCAACAAAGTATTTGGGCGAGTTAGCATCAGATGCATTTGTTGAATTTAACTTAGAATTGTTTCCATTAAGTCCTGGATTACAGAAAATTGGTGGTTTAAAAGTGGTAGATAAAATTTCTGGTTATACAAAAGAAATCGATCACCTTACGGACATTTTTGTTTTATTTTCAAAATAGAAATTTTTTAATATTTTTGACATTATAAACATCCAATTAGATGACATAAAATCATTATTTTATTATTTTAATAAATCTAATACTTTTAATATATTTAAATAAAATTTTCTTCGGTTATTATTATTATTTTCTATAACATTCTTTATCATTCTCGACCTTGGTGCACAGTCATTTTTGGCGTTTCCAGATTATTTAAATATTCAGTAATCAATTCGTTACGGACGTCCGGCATAGTATTTAATATCAAATAACGTTTATCTTCCTATATGTTTAATATTGTATTAAAAAAATCGTCAAATATAGTAAATAATATTCATATACCTTAAACTTACTTTAAGCACATCATGAATTTCTTCTAGTGACAATGCGCGCGCTTTCTCTTTACTGGTCCCAGTCTCATCAGTTGCACCGTCTTCCGATAATTTAACCATTCGTGTCCTATATTCAACAAATTGATTTTCTCGCAAAAGTTCTTTAAATTCTTTTTTGGCCACTTCAATTCTTTGAATTAAATATTCGTCAAATAGTTCTTCTAATAATTTTTCATTCTTTGAAAGTCGGACGGAGCGTAAATCTTCTTTGATAGTTGATTGAATCTCTAACCAAGTAGTATCAAGCTGAACATGCTGGTCAAGTAGTTTATGATATGATTTTAAACGTTTCTGATAGATATCATTTATATGATCTTGAAATAGTCTTTCTCTATCCTTGTCTTCAAGGCCATGTCCATGAAAACGCGGATCTCTCTGTAAATCAGGCTTCTTTAGTTCCCAAGTGGTCTAGACAATTAAATACTTCATTAAATAAATTAAAGTAGATAACATAAATATAATAAGCTATATTAATTATTCCTTTACCTCATGAGTTCGTACTAAATCTACTAAAAGTGTTTGGAATTCGCGTATAGATTCATCTCGCATAATTTTATTTTTAGCATTATCTTTTTCACGGTTTTGGACTTTCTTCTCCCACCTAACTTGAGCCTCCCGATTTCTTAAGCTTGCCTCCTCTCTTAAAATAATAATATATTACACCTTTACTAAAAAAGAAATTTCTGAAAGTGTGCAAATTTTCAATTTAAATAAAGATAAATCCAAATCAATAAAGTTATACCTTGCTTTACGATCTCTTTGTCTACGTTCATCCTCTTTCTTAGCCATTTCTTCTTCGTCCTCAGCTTCTAATTTTCTACAATAATCTCTAAATATATCTTCCCTAATATCAGAAGATTCTACGGCATCATACCTTGGATCATGATCAATAATTCGCTTAACCTGTAGAATAAAATAATAATTAGATAGGTTTGAAATAAATCTACTCCTATTAAGGTCATTGATTACCTTTCGCCAACTAGAATTATATTTTATTTCCCTCGTTTCTTTCAATAACCTTATAAAATCTTCCTCGGCTTTTTTTTGTTGAGCTCTTTTGCCTAATTGGTCGAAGAAAAAAAATATTTAAGCAAAGAATAAAAATGTAAAAAAAAAAAAAAAAATGTGTGTTATGCAAATTGCAGAGTAAATTCTCACGCTCGGATTCTTTCTCTTTCAATCCTTTCACATGATTTCTGAATATTTTTTCTTTTTCTTTATCGTCAGAAAAATTTTTAAACTTTGGATCACGTTTAAACTTTCTCCTGAAATCATCCCAGTGAGAACGGTGAGTAGTTTCTTCTTCAAGTAATTTCAGGTATTCATCTTTTTCCGACAAATTCTAATTATAATAATATCCACCAAATTACTATAGTAAGATACGTTATGTTGTACAAAAACGTTGTTTACCTTTGCTTTGTTTTTCTTTTCAGCCCTTAATTCTGTTACGCGTTCTTTGCAGTATTCATCAAATATTTCTTTTCTTTGTTTCAAAGTCGGTATCACTTTGGATTATCACAATAAGCGGAAGTGTTAGTTTCTAATTTAAATTTAATCAATCATAACTTATATATGTGGTCTATTACTCTTAGCGTACATGTGTATCTTTCATCATGAATTATTCTCGGAAGTTCTTTCTCCCAAATGGCAAATGGAGAAACTTCCATATCTTTAAGTAAACTCTAAAAAGCAGAAACTGTATTATTTTCTGCATAATAAAAATGAAAAATTTTATACTTGAATGATTTACCTTGAACATAAGTACACGTTCCTCAGACGATAACTCTACATCTTTTCCTTTATCCTGCTTTTTTGAAATGGAGTTTTCTTCTTCTCCTGCTGCATTCTCGGGATCATCAAATTTATCGTTATCATCTTCTGAATCACCATCCATTAATTCTTGATGTTCTTGTTCTTCCATAAACTGAAGTTGGAAGGCTATATCGTCTTCTGTCAATCTATAAGTTTTTTTTGTTCATTAAATATTCTAATTAATTAACATAAAAACAAATAATAATATACTAACTCAGTTCCCTCAACTTCACCATCATCCACACTTCCTTTAGCTCTTTTGAAATCTTCGCTACCAGATACTTCCTCATCGTTTGCCTTTCGTTTTAAACTTGCACTATCATTTGATCTTTGATTTTGTGCATCCTTTTCCTCTTGTTCTTTAAAAACTTTGACAGCCTCTGCAATTTCTTCAGGGACTTCCCAAACAGATTGTTTCGTTTCAGAATTATAATAAAATTCATTTCCTTCAGTTGTATTAACGATATACCATTTTGTATCAGGAATTTGCCTCCTGTACAAGGAAATAAATTAAATAAAATATAAAGCGTATCTATATCTAGATGACATGTTGACCTGGATATACTGACTTTCCTTTAGCCTTTTCTTTCTTCTTTTTATCTTTACTCTTATCCTTTTGCTGTGTATATGGCACGTTTTGTTGTAATTGCTGTGGCATAACTCCTGAAATCGGTTGAAACGAGGGTAGCTGCATATTCACGCTGATTCCAGGAGGAGGGCCGACCGGTGGAGGAGGAGGAACCAGTATAGGTCTCTCCCAAGTACTTTGACCCGTCGCAGCGTTATAATAGTAAAACATACCATTTGGGGCACGATGTTCAGTCCAGCCTGAAGGAAGAAGCGGACGAAAAGGTGGGCCCATATGTAATTGGGGTAGTTGATGTGGGCTTACAGGAGGTGGACGTTGTTGTGGAAAGCCAGAGTGAGGTTGATCTTGTTCTCGAGGTGAACGAGACATGTTATCAATTCGAATAGTGCATAGCTTATAGTTTTTCCGCATTTAAACCATCACGCATCATGTCACATGATTAATTTCTTAATGCCAGCAATACTCGTTCTATGATTTTAATCTTTAATACACAGTAAAATTTATTTGATATTTTATGCAAATAATGCAAATATTTAAAGACACCTTATGTAGCCTCATTTTATATTCTAATTATACAGTATACATATATACACAGTATACAGTATAAATTAAATAGATATTATTTGGTTTAATTTTAATTTTATTTAAATAACAGAAGTTATAATTATACAATTACCATCCCAGAGCAGAAGAACAAAGTAACATAAAAATAAGAATCCTTATGGAATTCAAATTTTGGAAAATGGTTGGCAATCAAGCCTTAAATGAAATTAAAAAATCTTGATATTAAGACTATTATTAAGAATAATGCCTATTACTACAAAAAACCTGTTAATTTCACAATCACAAATCAAGAGATGCGCATTTCTTGAACAAACTTACATCTTCACAAAAGTCTTTACAATATTTAGTATACACTAATAGCATTATGAATATTGAATCACATAAGTCTAATACTATATACAGGAATAACTTAAAGAAAGTAAAAATTAAGAGCCAAGTAGGTCTAACAGATTTATTGTTTTAGGGTAATCACATCCCTTACAATTTTTCTTTATTTTGTTTTTATTTTTTTTATTCTTATAGTATAATAATAATTTCTCAGGTGGATGGTTAAACTGTAACCTTTAGAGGTCTGAAAGTATCTTTGTATGTAACTGTAGTATTACTTAGTAATAACCTTACTTTTACTATTAATAAAGTATACAGTGTCTAATATCTTTAAACTTAAAAAAAAAAAAAAATCTAATGATATATATAAAATATAAACTCTTTTTTTTCTATTAATAAATATATAATTTTTTTTATCTTATTATTTTTATTTAATTCATTTTTATAGCATATTTATAAATTTTTGAAACTGTAATATTTGTGTATTTTTTATTAATTATTTGTGTGATATAAATCTTTTGCTATGTAAAACATAATATTTTTGATATTAAATAAGTAAAATTTTTAATTTATTATAATTTTTTAATATCTTTTACATATATTGGTTGGTTTATACAATGTATAAATAAGTTTTTCCAATTTTAGTATTTAATAATTATACAAAAAGTAAAAAATAAGATAAAAATTAAAGTATATATACTATGTAAATTTACTTTTTACAATATTAAATATATGATTTTTTTTAATATATTATTTTTTCTTAAATATTTTTATGTATACAACTTAAGGGTAGAGTGTATCTACGCCACAACATATATATGATTTTAGACTAAAAAATGTAGATCATCACGTGACCCAAAACGAGTAAAATTTATGATTTCTCGCAAACTACCATATGAATTTTGTTAAATACACATTTAAAAAGAGTATAAACATGCGCTTCATTTATTTATTAAAGTGTTTAACCATTTGCTATTAGTCTTTTTGAATGTATTTAGACTTTTAAAATCAAATATGACTAATAATAAAAAAATAAAATGGTATTAATAAAAAATTTTATTTGAATAAGTAAATGCACAATGATTTTTTGACATAAATATTCTTTTTTATTATACTATTAACTTGTAAGGTTTCATAAGTTTAAAGTTAATTTGAAGATATGTTCTCTAGGTGATTCGCAACTTACCATAGGAGATTCGCAACTTAATGACGACTTCATAGTGTAATATTTCGTTATAAGCCTTATTTGTATTATACTTTACTAAAGTTTATTTGAAAGACAGAAACTCTAGCTTTCTAAAGAATACTTTTAAACAGTTTTTCATAAAATATTGAGTGAGTTTTCCTTGTAGCGAAGTAAAAAAAAAAATGATTTTTTTTTTTAGCCATATGATCAGCCATGTCGATCCCTCTACCCTTAAATTATTTAATTTTATTTATAATTTATAAAAATTTAATATTTACTTATTTATTGCTAAACAGGTATAAAATATTGCTTCAAATTTTAATATGAAAATAATGCTAATTTTAACTAAATTGTTAATTAAAACAATAATTTTTATATTTAATATAATCATTTATATTAAATGTTTTAATAATTAATATAAAAGATTCAAATTAATTCAATTAACCAATTAAACTATAAAATCAAAATTAACTTTTCAAAACTAATATTATAAATTTGTATATATTTTTACTTATAATACTGTAAATAATTAAAATTATTAAAAAATTATTAAAAATTTTGTAGCAAAAGAAGAAGCTTTATTTTAAATATTATTATGCAAGATGCATAATACATTATTATAGAAAAATCTTCCTTTAGCTGGTTTAAATTTATAATTTTTTTTATTATATATATTATTACAATTAGATATTATTAATTATACTTATAAAATAATACCACTTATAATTTAAATAATATATGAGATGTCAAACTAAGCAATCAGTCTTTACTGTTTCTATTTTTTCAATTAAATATTTATAAACCTATCTACATCAAAAAAAAGAAATGTTTTAATATAACCTTTTAATCAGTATTTGCTTTTGTAAATTATAAAATTAACTTTTACTTAATCATGGAATATGGTTCACATTTGACAAATGTGTATGTTTGGCATCATTAAAAGATATCTTGTAAATAAAATAGAATTACTGTATACTTAAGAGTTCAAGAAGTTTTTACACTGTTAAAACAGAATTAAAACTAAGTAATTCAGGTGATCCAGTACCTTACGAAAGACACCCTTAATACTCAGAATTTAGAAATCTGACGAGCAAATCACGGAACACAAATCTTGATTATAAATCCTTTGAGAAAAAATATTTTCGTCATACATAATCATGCTTATAGATCAAGAATGTAAAATTTTTCATATAAAAAATTAAATCACGTGGCTGACAAAATTTGTAAAATATTTATATATTGAATCAATTATTACTAATAATTTTTTTTTTCCGATATAAAAATTTGATACATGATTAAGATTGTAAAAATGGTCCTAATGGTGACCTGGCAACCACATCAGGAAATTGTTGATTAAGTGCTTTTATGAGATCCATTAATTCTTGACGTGTTTGGTCTTTTAATTGGTCTTCAGGTGGAGAAAGAACTTTAGCAAAAATGTTTAAAAATTCCGGAATATGATTTAACACCTAAAAGTACATATTAATTAATTAGTATGTCATATTAATTAATAGTTAACCATCATTTTTAACTTACATAAGAATTATTTGCACGGAAAAGATAAAATATACATTGAAAAACAGGCTCATTTTCCTCATAATCTTGCTTTAATGGTAAAGTATGCATTATTACTTCTAATACCTATAAAAATTAATAGGTTATATTTCAAACATGAAATAAAGAGTAAAAAGAAAATATTTTTGATGATTATAATACCTGGTCAATTGGAATTGCTTGAGAACATTTTACTATCATTCGACATACCGCTCCGCATGCGTTATCAGTAACATTTAATACGGATTTTCCGGTAAAAAGTGGATAAATTCGTGTAAGAATTTCATTATATTTACTGTATTACATCGTACAAAGTTATTATTGGATGATAATTATTTAATAACAAGAAATAGAAAAATTACCTGCTGATATCAATTGTTGTATATTGACAAAGAACGCCAATAGCAAAAGCAGAATTACTTTTCACTTCTTCCTCTTCATCGCCCAAAGCTTTAAGATATAATGATAATAATTGCTGTAAATTAATAATAAAAAAATTTTTAATGATTTTCTATGACTTTTTTACAATATTATTGGAAGTGTGCTTACTTCAGTAAACTCCGAAATACCGGATTTAAGACCAACGGTAGAATCGCCTAAGCATCCAATAGCCATAGACCTATCAGAAACTGGTTTAGACTTTTTCTAGAATCATAATAGATCAACAATAGATCAATATAATTAAAATACATAATAAAGTGTATCGAATTGAATTTGTAACATACATAATATTTGGTTATATGTGGAAGGTACACTTTGAAGTAAGAAGCAAAATCGGGACCGAGAACTAAAGCCAACGCGGCAACAAGGTCTGATGCAACACTAATTAAAAGTGCATCGTATTCTGCTTCTTCGTCTTCATCTAATTCTTCATCTTCATCGTCGTTATCAAGTTGGCATAAGGCTTTTTTCTCATAAACGGAAAGTATGTTTTGAGCAATGGGATCGATATCTTTTATTTAACCAAATAATATTTAAATATTTGTTATAAAAAACTGGGTATATATAATTTTGAGCAAAAAATAAAATAAAATAAAATAAAATTCTTACAATCTGCAATAATCGCGGGTCCACATTGCTTAAGTGTTTCAATAAATACTTGATATAATTGCACCATTACCATTCTGCATTAAATAATAATTATACGGATTAGAATAGTAATGACAAAATTGGTACTTAGACAATATCCTTATGAACGGCAATCAGTATTAAAATGTGATATCATATTTAAATCAAAATGAGCTGGGTTAAATAGCTGTGTGTCTCATCATATTACTAATTATTCAAATTTCTATATATTCCGAAAACTTACTTGCTTTCTTCATCGTTTATTATTGATAATATTGTCGGCATTACGGTCTTTGTCATATTTTGCACGTTCTCGTGGACTGGTACTTTCTAGAATACAAAGATAATTTATTGTAAACAGATAATAAAAAATTTAAAGTTAAATGAAATGTAAATAATACCACAGGTAAACCAGCTTCCCATTGGGTTGGATGCGACATACTATAAAAGGTTGTCAAAAAACCAAATAAAGATGACACAACTGATTTTCTCACGCCATCCGAATGATGACTGGCTAGTTTCATCAATTCTGATATTGATGTTTCAACATAAGGAAGAAAATTAGATCTTGTGTTTTCAAATATCTCCCCAATAACATCAGCTGCTATCTCTTTTTCGTCAACAATAGCCGAATTGATGGCAAATTCTGCATCATCATCGTCATCGTCGTCAATATCTATATCTGCCGAAAGATTTTCTTCAACTATGTACATTTAAGATAAAAGTTATTAAGAAATAATTCGCAAATAGGCGTAACTATAAGCAAAATTACATGAAATTAACACATACCATCAAGTATAAATGGATCAAATTCTTCCAATTGACAACTTTTTAATAATTGAGGCACAATCGTGTCTAAATATATACTAAATTCTTCTCCGAATACACGCGCCATAACTGCAAACAAGCAATAACTACATTCGCGAAGACGTGCATTATCTAGGTGCATTCCTTCAATTGCCAATCGCATAATTTCATTGGCATGTGGCTAGGAAATGAATACAATGTAGTTGTGACATAGTATATATAATATACGGCAGGTAACTATAAATTTCTTATACCTTAATTAATTCCTTGCCAACTGCTTCAGCAACTGAACCTACTGTGTCAGTAGCTATTCCTCGTAATAGCATATCATCATTGTTTTTGTTTAATGTCATTAGTACTAATAATCTACTAATTACCGCAGGAAAATATTGCTTGAAATCCTAATAAAAGATAAGTAAAAGGTTGTTATAATAATTTCGAATATATTATAAAAAAAAACAAAGAAACTTACACTACCGGCAGCATGAGCTGCGCTTCCAATAGCTGCTGTAACTGTGGTCTTTACTTCATTAGGACCATTGTCCAATAAAAGTAAAAGTCTTTCCATTAAAGTAGGCAAGTATTGCAAAATTTCGTCGTCCAATCCTTCTAAAATAGCATCAAGCGCGTTGCATGCTTGCTTTGGAATTTCGATGTTTGGATCGTTCATGAGATCAAATAACAAAGGCAGTAATGTAGCATGATTGGATGCTATTTCTTGATCTAATTCCTCTAAATATACAAATGTCATTTAAGTTAGTACTATAATTGCTGAGAAAAACATAAAATAATCTTACCAACCTGCTAAGCGGCCTAATGCAATACATGCACCTCTACGAACAATTGTCTCCGGGTCACGCAAACCGTTACATACAAGAGGTAATAAGTCATTGAACTTCGGACGCATATAATCAGCGCATCCTTCAATAAGAACCTTTTCACAAATGAGAAATTAGCATTACAAATTAAATAATAAAATATTAAGATAACTAAAAATGTACCGCAAATGCCATCATTCCTGCTTTTCTGAATTTCGGGTCGTGACTTTGAACATATGTAACTACGTTTTCCATGACAGTCGGAAAAACTTGCTGAGGAGGTAATTTAGTGGACAAAAAATTGATAACTCTGAAAGCCATCTGTTTAAAAGCATTAACTCAACATCAGTCAGCTCGTTAAATAACATTTACGATGACAATATAATTACTTTGGAAGGCGACTCATCATCAGGATCATCAGGATCATCTTCGGCCCCAATTGGCATCAGTTGTTGAATAATTGGAGCAACAAGTTTTAATTTTTGAATCTTCGTTTTCTTGCTACCAATGCAAATACCATAAAATTAAGTGCAATTCGATCATTGCCACAATTATACATTAATTCTTACTAATTAGTAACCCAGATAAGAAATTGCAAGGCCGTAACTCGAACTGAATCATCATATTGATTATTACGCGATACTATCAAAACAAATTCAATAAGCTGTTGCAAATGATTAGATAAAAGTGGCGTCTCCTGTATCACAAATAAACATTATATGAATCGATTATAAATAATTTTTATAAATAATATATTTCATTAAATTAAGCTTTACAAACCAATAATAACAATCCATCAAATAATTCAAATCCTTTAATGGCCGAGTCGTTATCGCCTTGTTCTAAGCATTGTTGAATTACAGTTACCATCGAGGGAATTAGGTCGCGAAAGGATTGCTAATCAATATTTTTTTTTTTTTAAGAAAAAAAAAAAGTAATATTTGTAAATTTAGATATAACAACTTCGAAAAAAGACCAAACAACATACTATGTCTGCTTTATTATTAGGATCAATAACTTCGGCAACTTTCCCTAGAGCCCTAAATAAAATTTTAAGTTACAAATTCAATTTTGATATCAAAGCTGTCAGTTATTTATTTATATTTATGAAAGAAAAATATCTTACTGCAACGTAGTTACACGCACAACCTTGCTTTCGGGATCATTAAGAGCTGCGCTAAACAACTCAAAGAATTGTCTTAGGTTATCCTGAAATGCTTCCATGATCACTTCAAATAAAGTATATAATACGAATATTCCAACCTAAATGCAAACATCTTAGACTAGAACTTTACTCCGACAGGTAATAATTTTAAATATTAAAAATTTACCTCCCGGTGTCCAGCGCTAGGACTTTGGCAACATTGATACAAAAATTGAAGGAGATGATTCCACGTGCCAGCTGGTATTTCAATTTTAGCGATAGATGAAATTACATGTGCGGTAGCATGTCTTACGAGTTCACTACAAATTAGTTAATCATTAACCTTAAAATATGCGACTTTGATAAAAATACACAAATATTAGTATATCGCGTAATTTAATTATCTTACTGAGATTCTCGTAAAATAACCTCGAGTAATTGATTTTTTATAGCCGTTTGTGTGTTTGAATCAATCTTTGACCACCATTTTGCTGATCTTTTTCTTAATTCAACGGCTGCAAGTTGTCGCACCTAAAATCATCACTGCAAGCATTATACATTTAAAATATTATTTTTTCGCGAGAAAATTAATTTGCAAACCTGCCAATGCGTAGAGGATGATAAAATTTGTACGAGTGCAGCTACACATGTAGAAGAACTATAAAAATCGTTATTCAAAGTAGAAGTAGCCTTTAAAGCAAAATCGAGACAAAAATGTTAAAAAAACGCGTGAAAGACAAAAAAAAGGTAACGAATTTTAGTTATCAACGTAACATGTGCATACCGTTCTTATTCTTGCTGTATCAGTATCACCAGAAACTAATTGGTTAAGGAGTTCTTCTAGTCTTGAGACAAACTCTTGATACTATGTTATAACGCGCTTTAACAAAGTTAAATAAAATAAATTGCTACAAAAAATCTCGTATCGCTTTTAAACTGAAACAAACCTCCATTTTTATATCTATATACAAATAAATTCGTAGCAGAAGACTTTTTTTTTAAAAAAAATTTTATTGATAAATCTCGATTCACCAATCGACTAAATGAGAAAAAATTAATGTAAATCAATCAGAGTATATCAATCTAACATTCACAATTAAAAGCATGACCAAAATGGTTAGACACAAAGGTTCATCGTTTTTAAGAATTGACTAACTTTTTGTCAAAGGTGATTTTGATTATGACGAAAATGAAACCAAATTTCTACATCATAGGCTAGGTTGATTTCTTAATTTTTCTCCAATGAAAAGCATAGAGAACGACCCCCCCCCCCCCCCCCCCCCCCATTCCCAGAATTAAGAATTTTATTACCCGAAAAATCGTTATTTTTGAGTTCTTGTTGAGCATCTCGAATAATTATTTTTTGCTCGGAGTTTTTGTTTATGTATGTGAGATAACAATTTTATAGATCTTTGCATTAATTGATTAATTGGAACATTTAGCAGACAGTTACTAATTATTATCAATTATAATTCACGAAGAATAGCTGTAGCAAAAAACATGAACCTTTCCGATTTCTATTTTAGATCGTGTCAAAAGTCAAATTCCTAATCTCATTGTAAATTAGGAAAGTTTACCACCTAGTTAAAAACGATGATGATGTAAAGGATTTTTTTTTTCTGGAATTTGTTTAATTTAGAAAAATGAAATATTTCGAATATTTCAAATATCAAGAAAACGTGTTAGTGAAAGATATTGTTTACCATATTCAAATGGTATTTTATTGAAAGATTAACTTTCACACATTAAAATAGTTTTATGGGTTACTCTTTCGTTTGCTTATCTTTTTGTTTTATTATATCTGGAATTATATCTGTTGAAATATTTGCTGTTGTTCCACCTAATCTTTTAATAACCAATCTGGGTCTTGTTCGATGAATATGATCATAAACACATTCTAAACCTGGTTTCACGTCATCAAATGTTGATGACCTGCCGTACTTTTCATCCCAAGTATGAACTAATTGAAAGCAAAAATCGGTTCCGCAAGTTCGTTTCAATCGAGTTTTGCATTCTTCACATTGGATAAACAATAAATTGCAAGTTTTGTTTCTGCAATTCGTATGAGTTCCACATGGTTTGCCACATGTATGACATTGAGAAACAACGTCATTTGTAATTGGCTCGCCAAGGCGTTTATCGAAAGTAAAATTACGACCTTTGTATAATGAAGTAATTGATGGGTTTTCTAAAACAAATCGTCCATAAGCTGTAATTCCTCCTTTAAGCATGTAAACTGATTTAAACCCATTAGAAAGTAGTATAGCACCCGCTTTAGAGCACCGAATGCCACCTGTTTAAACGGGTGCAGTAAGTTATATAACAACAGATTATTTAAATAAACAAAATTTATTATGATACAATTTCGTACCAGTGCAATACATATAAATTTTTTCATTTTGTTTTCCTTCGCATATTTCATTCATAGCTTTGATACTATCACGGAAAGTATCTACGTCTGGTCTTATCGAATTGACAAAATAACCAACCTCGCTGAAGAAGTTCAAGAATTATTTAATAAATATGATTAATAATACACGAAATAATGCATTCTTATACTTACCTCTCATATTGATTTCTCATGTCTATTAAGATAGAAAGTTCTTTGGAATTAGATAATGCTTCATGCCATTCTTCTGGAGTAAGATAGACGGGTTGTTTAGACAGATCATATGAGCCAGATTCTAATCTATCCGCGACAATCTTACAAATCAATTAATTAGTTGAAATTTAAACATTAACTATTGATTTTTTACGTTAACTCATCACAAACCTGTTTCTTAATTTTAACATGTAACTTTCTAAATGCCTTTACATGGTATGTTGAAAAATTAAATTCAGTTCCTTTTAGATTTAATTCATCATCGCAATATTTTCTCAAATCTACTATTTTTTCTTTTGGGCATGAAACCTGTGCATTTATTCCTTCAGTAGCAATATAAATTCTTCCAACTAGTCCCATTTCTTCAAGTTTATTTAACATATTTTCTCGTAACTTTTCAAGAGAGAGCTGAACGTTTAGGTTAAAAGAATAAAATGAAAGGGTCAACCACTCATTAGGTTCTATCGCAATTTTTGTTTTATTAATTGTATAAAAACGATATCTATATTTATAATCAAAGCGTCTAATTAAATCAAAAGTTAAAGAGCAACTTATATTACATAAAGACGAAATTAGACGAGGTTTAGCAACTGTAAATTTGTTTAATAGTATAGTTTTATTAAGTGAGGGTATTATAAGGGAACTATATGAAAAATTATAAATAATTGCGCCACGAAACGTTTGCAAACTCCGGGAAACATAAATGTTCATGACCAAGAATATAGAAGAGTTGTA
Organism: Rhizophagus clarus; assembly: GCA_015698045.1. NCBI lineage: Eukaryota > Fungi > Glomeromycota > Glomeromycetes > Glomerales > Glomeraceae > Rhizophagus > Rhizophagus clarus. The sequence continues at coordinate 455,703 of BLAL01000050.1, read as the reverse complement.
TAAAAAAAACGTAAGGAAGAAAAGAGCGAAAATGTGACAGTTCGAAGATTTTTTTGCTGTAAAAAAATTTTTAGGTGACTTATTTTATTGGTTGATAATTTTATTAGGTAATATCTAATCTTTTCGTGGATCATAGTATAAATCTTTACTTTCGTTACAACTCCTTATTTTTTTCAATATTTTATGCGTTTGAACACATTCTTCAAAAGAAAGATCATTAAGCTTTTTATTTAAATTCGTGAATAATTTAGTGAACCTAGAAATTATTATCCTCGAAAAAAAAAAAATCAGAATATAAACTAGAATAAAGTTCCGTCTCGTATTAATTTTAAATGCATAACGGTTTAATTCTATTTATAAATAGATTCCATCTTCAGGCTCTTCTACTTCCTCATCTTGTACGTTGATAGGAGGAGCATCAACGTTATTATTCTCTCGTGTATTTTGTACGTTGATAGGGGTGTCAACATTACTATTCTCTCGTGTATTTGCATCTTGTACCGCTTCTACATGTCCGATTGCTATACAATTATTTCCATGTTGTTGTCTTTCCTTTAACAAATCCTGAATTATCTTGATCTTCTCTCGATGTCTGTTCAGGAAAAAAAAATGAGGTATTACATTCTAATAACGATTAATGGGTTTATGATTATTACCTTTCGATAAGATCTTCATTCTCCTTTATTGCCAATTGAAAATCTTTGTCATTCTCATCAAATTCTTTCATGTCTTCATTCGATCGAATTAAATGAAACAGAGAATTTTCTAAACGTTGCTTTTCATAAACAAGGCTTTCTACACTAAGTGCATTTAATTGAGATACCGTAGGTTCAAGAGGTGGTAGTGAAGTCATTTTAAGTTAAACGTAACCTTTGAGAACTGGTATTAATTAATTAACCTGATTTCCTCGCATGATGTAAAATTTATTAAATTCTCCAAATAAGTAAATAAACTAAATCAAGTAAATAAATTGAATATCACATTTTTTTTTTGAGTAAGTATAATTCTATAAATTTAGAACTAATTATTATTTTATTTTTTTTACGAATAATTTTATTTTGTGAATTTTGAACTTTGTAGAAAATATTAATTAATAAGAATAAAAGACAAGCACAAGTTAAACTCGACCAAATTTTCAGTGGCTTTATTTAATTAATTCAATGTGTCAGTCCTTCCATTTGCCATGTGGTTAGATGATCAAAGCGTTTATTTGCACAAAAAAGAATATAAATTAATTGACAAATCAAAAAAATTTACTCAATAAAAATTTTTTTCCTTTAAAATTGAAAATGTTAAAACGCAATAATATAAAATATATAGCATTAGCTTTAGTTACACTTGTTTGCTTTCATTGGGTATTAACGATATTTAATCCAAAGTCAAGTTATTCTAAATCGTGGACAGGATTATCAGAATCTGAAATTAATGGTGAAATACTATTACAAGATGACAATAGTAATACCACTTCAAAACAAATCGGAAAAGCAAAAGCTTGTTTTGTTATATTGATAAAAAATGAAGATTTGCATGATTTTAGGTGGACCATGAGACAACTTGAAGATAGATTCAATCATAAATATAATTATCCTTACGTATTTTTAAATGAAGTTCCTTTTAGTGAAGAATTTGTGAGATTGACTAGCGCACTTACTAAAGCTAAAACCGAATATGGTAAGCAAATTGATTGATTTTATTTGGTCTGAAGTTAATATTTCATGTAAAAATTTGTATTGACAATATATTAGGTTTAATCCCCCCGGAACATTGGAATACACCAAAAGATATTGATATGGAGATTGTTAGGAAGAATATGGAACAAATGAAACTTGAAGATGTGATATATGGTGATAGTTTACCGTATCGTCATATGTGCAGGTATTGATTTTCAAGACATATTCTTCGGTTAATTTGTATATTTTGCATTTTAATAATTTTCTTAACTTGTTTTAAGGTTTGAGTCAGGATTTTTCTTTAGACATGAATTGTTAGACAAATATGATTATTATTGGCGTGTGGAGCCTAACGTACAATATTTTTGTGACATTGACTTTGATCCTTTCATGTATTTAAAAGAACATGATATTAGATATGGTAATATAATTAATTTATTTATTGATTTTAGTTTCACTTCTTATTATACAAGAACAAATTAATTAAATCATATTTATAGGTTTTACTATATCATTATATGAATATCCAAAGACGATTCCAACGTTATGGAACTCTGTTAAAGAGTTTATGGAAAAATACCCTGAATATATTGAAAAAGATAATTTAATGGATTTTATCTCAAATGATAATGGTGAAAATTTTAATTTGTACGTAATCACTTTTTTTGATGACTTTGTCGATTTTATATTATCTTTACCTACTTAAAATTGTTATATTAGATGTCATTTTTGGTCGAATTTCGAAATTGTAGACTTAAATTTATGGAGAAGCGAAGCATATATGAAATTTTTCGATTTCCTTGATAGGAAAGGTGGATTTTTTTATGAACGGTAATAAAATTTTATCTTTTATCCAATTTTAAATAGTATAGTATATGATGTACTAAAAACATTCGTATATATATAGATGGGGAGATGCACCAGTACATTCAATAGCCGCAGCATTATTTTTAAAAAAACATCAGATTCATTTTTTTAATGAAATTGGTTATAAACATGAACCATTTATGCATTGTCCATCAGATGCATCTCTTCAACTAAAATGTCATTGTAATCCAAACGACAGCTTTGGTAAGACGACCGTTGATTTTTTTAATCAAGTTCCTTCTCATTTATAAAATTATTTCTTTTAACCAATTTGATATTTCTTTATTTTAGATTCCGAGGGTTATAGCTGTACTACAAGGTTTGTATCGAAATTGTCATTTTATTAACAAAAATATTAATATTACCCTCATACTAATATCTACTTTATTTTCGTAGATTTCTCGATTTAAAAAAGTATTGGAATGCTACCACTAAAAATAGAGTTTAATAACTAAACATTAAAAATTTATAAAATAATTGTGTAATTATTAGTGTATTTTAATTTTCTACTATATTTCATAATTTAACTAATAGCTTAGAGGCCAATTTTCCTGAATAGAACTTTGATTATTATTTTTATTAATAATAGTAGTACAATCTTTGACCTTATATATTATATATATATATATAATACTTACATATATATATATTTTTAATATTTGAAATAAACTTTTTTTTTTTTTTTTTTTTAGAAAAAAATTTGGATAATTTAGACTATTAGAACCACTTTATACAAAAAATTCAAACGGTCTTTGCACATTAATTTTACGTATATAAATCATCAAACGTAATAGAAATTAAAACAAACAAACGCTATTAAAGAGTAGTAAGAAAAACAATATTGTAGATAAATAGAATATTAAATGAGTAAACCCACAATCTATAAAAATTTATTTATTTTAAGATAAGGTTTATCCTGAAATATATTTATAAGCGAGAAAAGCTACAAGTACTCCAACCGGTAAAAGGAAATTAAAAGAACTGCGAGTAAAATATCAATTAGAACATGTTAAATATGATCATAGGTTAATTTTCATATCTATCTTTATATAACTTACGAGGATGATGTTTCAGATTGTGGTGGTTTCGGATAAGAAGGTGTTGAAGGTTTTTGCGTTTGTGGTTGGGAACCCTACTCATAAAAGTAGGACAAAAAGAGTGGATAAGCAGAGTAAAAGAAAAATGGAAAGAAAATCTTAAAATTTTATTTAAAATACAAAAAAAAAACAAACAGTATCTTTTGAACCATAAGCATTTTTCTTTTCTTTTCTTTTTTTTTTTTTTAAAAAAATACTTACTTCCTTTAATACACCAATTTCAAGCCCTTTCAAAAGTCCATGAGCTTCGTCTGAATGCCCAACATCTTCAAATGCTTCAGTTGCGTCGCGACCAGCTTCATCAAGAAGCACTTCTTCTCCACCGGGATGCTATCCAATGCCATAGACAGTTTTAATAAACAAAAAAACACGCAAAAATGGGGCATCTCTACGAATTCAAAACTTACTTCGTCAATGAATTTTGTCACATCGTAAACTATGCCTCTGATACAAACATACAAAGATTTTTTAGTGTTATGTTTAGAAAGTTCCTCAAGAGTAAATTCTTTCTTTTCAGACATTGTGAATGAGTTTTTTTTTTTTTGATAGGGTAATTAGTAAACTAATCAAGTTAATCGCGGAGCCTTTTATAAGATGTAGTCGGTGGTACAAACGTGGCCGATAATTATTGATAGATGATCGGTAAAATAGTTACCACGTAAAAATAAATGCAAAAATACTCAAAATACCCGAACGAACATTGCCAATCGGAACATAATATGACAATAGAAGATTATGGAATATTTCAATCCAATTTTGCTGCGTAATAGACAAAATTCACATGGATAAAATTTTTAATTAATTAAATCATGATTTAACACGTTTAAATTGATTTAAATGAAATTATGTCTAAAAAGTAAATTCGAATTTAGCAGGTTGGAACTTGAAATTGGATATAACTAAATTTGGACAATTACCGGCCAATCATTATCTTTGAATGAATGACTTTCAGTTTCGAGGTTTCCGATGACCGATATACATAAAGGTAACATATATATGCATGTATGTAAAAATAATATGTAATGATTGGAATATTAAAAATTATCACTGGACGCCAAGCTTCAAAGTCTAATTTAAAGGAAACCAAACGGTCCGCTACTTTACCCCCCAACCGTAAAATTTTCCATGGTCTCATTCTTCGTGTTACTACAAACGGTACGGTACGTGTTACGATCAAGAAGGGAGATCAGATCAAGAAGGTAACTTTTTGCGTTTCAAAAAAAATGTAATATTGTTCCAACACTGGCTAGCTTTTTTTGGTAATTATCACACGAGTCCCGAATCACGATTAAGTCGCGTGCATGATTTGAGCTGTCAGCCCATCGATTTAAAAAGATCCTTCCAACTTTCTTTTTTTGTTTTATGTGACCTTCACAAAAAAAATGACGAATATAATTTTTATATTCATATTTTTTACTATTTCATTAATTCAATTTTCCGCGTCATTTAACCCGCAAGTACATTTCAGCATTAATAAAAATGATATTCCTAACGGAAAATTTGTTAAAGACATTACACAATGTCCAAAACTAAAACCTCGTCAAACTCCCCCTAAAAGTGTTCATGATTTACGTATTGACGATATTAAAGTTATAATGGCATTAGGAGATAGCATTACAGCAGGATTTGGAGCGAAAGGTCATCATACAAATATACCAATCGATATTCATAATCTTCATGAAAATCGTGGAGTAAGTTTTTCTATTGGAGGTGACCCTGATGCCGTAACCATTGCCAATTTTATAAAACATTATTCACCTGAGTTGATAGGATCTTCTACTGGAGATCATTTGGTTGAATTATGTTATGGTAAATTTCACGTATGATCAAATATTTTTCTAAATTCTGACGTGAAAATAATCATCTTTTTTCTTTTATTAGGTCTAATTTGTCCACCATATCAATATAAACCTAATAAGGATAGATTTAATGCGGCACAGTCAGGAATGATGATTTCAAATCTTACGGCAGAATTGAATTATTTATTAGATCAACTTTATAAAGAACCAATTGAAGTTGTGTTGAAATCATATAAATATCTTACTTTATTTATTGGATCAAATGATATTTGTTTCAGATGTTCAAATAATCTTTCATGGTTAACATCAAAGCAGTTTGAAGATTACTTAATGTTAACGTTAGAAACAATTAGAAGAGAAATACCAAATACTGTTGTAAATCTTTTGGGCGTGTTTAATGTTTCACAAGTTTATAACTTTCATAAGGAAGAATATTGTAAAGGGTGGGGCCTTATTGCTGAGTATGAATGTTCTTGCGCTTTTGCTCCAGGTAAGTTCTTGTTTTTTGCAAAGGATTGTTACGCAAACTAAAAGTGTCAGAAATCACGTAATCAAATGAGTGCAAGGCGTAATGAACAACATAATGGGCGCAGTTAATTGAAAAAATATCTTTATTAATAAAATAGGGATATTGGGATCTCGTAATAGAATGAAAATGGATGAGACTGCTATGGAATATAACAAAGCGATTAGAAATGTTGTTAATTATTATGCTTCACGTAAAAGTAATTCATTTGCCGTAATGTATCAAGAATTCGATATAGATTTAACAACCTTTCCCGTTGAAGGTTTAAGTAATATTGATTGTTTTCATCCGAGGTACGCGTTTCTTATTTTTATATTATATTTGAATTTAATTATCTCGTCAAAAAATAATTTCATTTTCGTATATAGCACAAAATCTCATGATTTTATCGCTAAAACTTTTTGGAATAATCTTGTGCTTCCTATGAACGAACGTCGTGGTCGTATTGAGTGGGAAGATGATGTCGATATCAGATGTTTTGAAGAAAACGATCGAATTAACACTAACATAAATTCTTAAAATTATATATATTTTTTTCGCTCATAAAATTTTTTTTATTTATTACATTTACTATTAATTTATATTAAATATATTATTGATAATTTTATAATAATTTTGGTTTATATAACATTATTGTTCTTTTTAACTAGTTGAGTTGTACACAATAAAGCTAAATTCATCCCAATCTATTACCTCTACCCCAACTATGCCTTGAAGTACTCTCAGTTCGCGGTACGTTTCTACCAGGATTCAATATAGTACCGAATGAAGTTTGAATACCAGTAGACGATATATTTGTAGGGAACCAATAATATAACCATTGCGGCGTATTTAAAAATCTTGTACCACCACTCGCAGGATATATCTCTTGCAAATAATGGTATACATGACCCGTAAATATACCTATTAATGATGCCACCGGATTTGCTGCTTGTAATATTTCAAATATTAATAATACAAATGGTAAATATACTCCCTACAATAAATAAAGAAAAAAAAAAAAAAGAAAAAAAAAAAATTTTTTTTGTTAATCTTGTAAAAATATTCAACAAAATTTCATAAAACTTATTACATAGTTAACTTACCCTGAATCTTAAACCAAACATAAAAGTCACAGTTGCTTCTCTGTAATGTTGAGACCATATATATATAATAGCCATTACTAAACTTTGATTAAATAATGTTAATCCAAAAATCCATCCTATTATCTATTAATATAAACCAGATGATTATCATTAAAGATAATATTATTTTGTAATTTGTAATTCATATGTTTGAATAAATCAATTGTCTCCGTTAAAATTTGGATTTATAAATATGTATAATGGAGATCATCGAATTAAATTCAAATTTGTTCTACCCTTAATCGTGAAACGAGACAGTTTAAAAAAAAAATTAGAAACTGTTCGGGCAAAAAATAGGGATGAAAATATGCGAATCAAACAAATCATAAACAAAAACTCGAGAAAGGACAAGGATACAAGTATCGATAAAGCCTCGAACAAAAGGAAAAAAACATAATCTGCTGTTCTCCCCGAAAATTTTGTAGTCTCTACTTCTCTAGAATATGTATATAAAAAATATAATTGAAATGCTCCACTTAAACTAAGTTTATAAAAGAAAAATGACGTGTAAAGTCTCCATATCTAATGAAATATTAAACGCAGCTTTGTTTAGTTAACAAATATAATTTAATAATTTAATTAAAAGAAAGATAGAGCAAATACCTGTAATTTATAAAAAGTGTATTGAGGTATGTGAAGAAGATAAAATGGATTTATTATCGTACTACCAATCACTGTTACTAGAATAAAACTTGTAAATAAAAATTTTGTACAAATTGGTATATCATTATACCAAGATACTATTTCATTTTGTGGTTGGCGTTGCTGTCTGTTCATTTTCAGTCTTTTATAGGATGTAAAAAAAAGTTATCTTGAGAACATAAATTGAAACTAAAGAGAATGGAGAAAACACCAAATGACTGACAGTACTATAAATAATTAATAGATAAACGTGTTAATAGCTAGTTCGTTGATCGTATAAAATGATCAACTATTTAACGTGATGTCATCTTTACACGTTCTATGGTGTTATCAAAAATAGAATAAACTTCACCCATATATTTTATTTATTGTAATTTATAGCACATACACCTTAATTTTTGTAAAAAAAAAAAAAAAAATCCTATAATAATTTTTGAAATTTGAAAAGTGGATAAACTATAGCACATAATAAGTCTTTCTCACATCATTTTACTGGTTCAGCAATTGTGTAAGTTAAACTCGAGACATCAATATGTTCTAAAAATTTAATTCCGATTTCTTTAATATCTTTTTCACTTTTGATATGAATTTTATTTCGTCCGATAGTGATCTTGGAAATATTCCGCTCACCGATATCCTCCATGATGACACAAAACTTTTCCAATGGTAAAGAAAGTTCGCAAATCCTTCCATTATATCAATTCCCAAAATCTACATCATGCCACGATCATCTAAAATAAAACAACCATTCCAAGACAGTGGCGAATATTGGTGATACCATATGTACTATTAAGTATTCTTAATCAATTAACTATCCATCTTTCTTACGGAATTCATGCAACTCTGACAAGCCTCGTGGTTTTGAATGGTTCCATCGTTACTCCTGTATTCGATTTGAGAAAATATTTTCTCTCATAAAGGTAAAACCTCAAAAGTTTGGTTTCATTATGCATGTGATGTTGATGTTTGTCTTTTATGCACATAAGGAGAAACTACCGAATTTCAACATTAACCATCCACATCCTTATAAAGGTTAATGGAGCCAATAATTACCACAAATTTCCCTACAAGATGATCTTTGCTACCTCTACAATTCAAATCGTACTTCTAGGTAAATCTATGCTCTACCAAACATTATAATTAATTCATTATTATTATATAGTTGTATTAATATTAATAATTCTATTAGTTTAATTTCATAGTTTCGTTAATTATAGTATAATCACTTGATAATTAACCTAAGTTTCTTTTTCGGCATCCAAACCAACTTCGACAATAAATAACCAAATAGAACACAATCACAGAACATTACAACAAGAATATTGTGGAAAAGGGGCTCCAAAACAAGAGGACTGGAAGTTCGGGAATTGCGTTGCTCCTCCGCATATTTTATTTCTTGTTTTTCGTAACAGCAAAAATTATCTTGCTTAACGTCCATTTTTTCCTTTATCGAAGATAATATCCATTATGGCGTTTTCTTATGATAGAATAAAGATTATATCAGTAAAGATATCAGTGAATTTAATGCAAATTTTTTTGTGCTACACTACTTTCATCCGAATTATTCGTCACATGAGTAATCTCTTAATGTCGTAATGCCGGCCAAAACAACGCCGTTTTAGCAATTTCGAAACATATACACGGTACGCGGGGTAATCGCGTAGGTAGCCAATCAAAAAAATCGATCGCGCTTGGTGTAATTAAATAATCAAATATAAATAGCGGAATGGCCGAATGGGTGGGTATATTTGAATGTAACAATTTTTAGTTAGGTAAGACACCTTCACCGCATTGGGATGGAGGAGGCAAACTTTCATTAAATGACTCAAGGGTCTATAGTAAAACGGGAGACTTTGCAGTTGGTGACCGGCCAAGCAATTCAAACGCATGCTTGCACGGCGATAAATGTATCTGTGTTGGGTTCGAAACTTTGTAATTTATCCGAAGTCATATTAATGCGGTATGTTGCTGGATTGTTTCATTCAGCATAACCTGGCTGAAACCTCGGTTTCTATGCTTTTGATGAAGCTAAGAAATGACATTTTTTTTTATTCATTTAAAAGTTGAAAATTATGATGTATGATTTCTATCTTTATTTTTCCTAATGTTGGCGAACTTATTTTTTCAATTATTACATTAATGGTGATCACAATAAAATAAATGGAGTAGTTCAAAGGAGGAAGTATCTCGAGCTAGCCTAACCCGTAAGAGATTCCGAAATAAATTAACAAATCCCACACATATCTATGCTCTAATATTTCTACTATTACGTCTATCCATTTCAATTTCAATAAAAAAAAAAAAAAAAAATACTCCGACTTACTCTTACCCTTATATTTCGTTTTCACAATATTCCACCATTTAGTCGAATCGATAATTGATTGAATTGATACGCGTGCTGACGAGTGACGATTTACAAAGATTTTCTCAAAGTGTCAATAGATAACAAGAAGAGTAATATGTCCGTGTCGTTTCGGAATATCCTGTCCACTTTTTTCTTTCATGTTCAGGAATATAGACAGCAAAATACTTTGATTACGTGATCTGGCTATGAGAGAAGGTAGGATTTTAAATCGTTTAGCGGTTTGAAATGATGCAAAGGTAATTTGATTGATTTGAATCTTTCATTTGGTTTTGCTTTACTTGTACAAAGATTCTCTAACTAGGGTCACTTTATTTTATGTGATTATATTGGTCCGGGAATCGATTTAAGAATTTATTTTGGAACGCACAACTCTAAATTTATAATAGAAAATCTCATATAAAGATCACTTTGAGAATTTGAGAATAAAATAATGATTTGTTGTTGATATATACTTTTTATTTCTACCGTCTCAATATATCGAATATGTAATATGTAGATTTATTCAATACTTAAAAATCAGCATATTTATAAATCAAATTTAAAGTCTCGTATATTAAATCCTTCTAATACTGTCAGGATGGAAATTGTACCATACTGGGTAAATTGTAAAAGATCACTATATAACGTTTTTTCAAATGAAAAAAGAATAAATTACGGGAAGTTACCCAATTTTTATATTACATCATACAATTGTGGGGTATTTCCACCTAATCGTCAAAAAAAAAAAAAAAAAAAAAAAAAAAATTTAACGGATTTGCATTGTATCTCAAACGCATAAAACACATTCAAAAACGGAAAATGTGATTAAGCCAAACGCGATGTCAATGTCAATGGAATAAAAAATCTACCGTTTATTCTGAAAGATCTGACCTTAATCGCCCAATTTATATTTTTGCTTCATTTAATACCACGATCTGCAAATGTAAATCAGGGAGACGAATGCAATACATCTTTTCCTCTCAGGTTTACGACTGCGGGCTACTGTATATAGCATTTTCTATACTAATTAGAACAAATCCCCCATAAGAATCAATGGAATCAATGGAGGAGAACTTCTTTTAACGCTGTTACTCGTATAGTCGTATTCCAATTGATAGTTCTGTGGTATTAAAGTTACACGAGCCACCTAGCTCATTGTCGCTACCACAGATTCTTAATATGCCAAATCGATGCAGGCGTTCTTCACTTCTTACAAATTCGAGACGTTTTCTGTTATAATCTTGAAATTCGATCAAAGCAATAGTGGACAATTTTTTTTTTTTTTCGTGTAGTCCTTGATCAAGACAATGAGTATAAAACTAAGAAAAACTTTCCTAATGTATGCTATTTGTATGCCATTTGTATGCTATTTTTTGAGTGTCACTAGTGTCATAAGTTTCATATACTAACCTGTGATGCAACCTGTGACACGTTTATTATGCTTTTTGAAATTATTAGACTATTTTATTCCTTTCTTGATTACTGTCACTAGTGTCACAAGTAAAAGAGTAATAAATTCTAGGAAAAAAATCAAAAATTTTCTATGCTATTCTAATGCTATATATGTATCGTGATATAGTATATGTATGATATATATGTATGTGGTGTATATATGCTATAAAAAATAAAAAAAAAAGTTAGGATTTGGCCAATTTTTCCAGTGACGCCTATGCCACCTGTGACACTTATCAAGAAAACTTTCTTTCGGCCTAGAATTCCTAAAGAGCCTATCATCTGTGTCACAAGCTTCTGTCACAAGTTTTTTTTCTAATGACAAGTTGTATCATTTTCGTTTATTTCTAAATTACCTACCAGTATCTCTGCCAAAGCTAAGTCTACCATCTTTTTCCGATGGTATTGTTCTCTTTTACGGTACTTTCTAGCATGATCATCACAATATCCATATCCGGAATAAGATAATTTTCCACATTCTTTGCAAAATACCTGAGAAGGAGAATTGCGATGAATAAAACATCCTTCCGGATGGTAGCATCCTCAATTGCAAATCTTACCACTCCTGTGGATATAAGTACATTAATAAAATACCAGTTTAATAACTATGGATTGTTGATTTATGTATCGATCTATATAGTTCGGAATTAATTTTCATTTTAAACTTTTTTCTCCCGGAGTATATAGTTTCTCTCGAACTGTATATTTGCGATATAATATCATGACCAAACAATCCTCGCTTTCAGAGTTCTTTGACGCTTCCGCCCTGTACTATCAAGGATACAAAGCCTCCGATATAGATGCATCTCTATATAAAATTCGAGATGATAGTGTTAAACCAAGGCATTTCCTTGATGCAGACAATGCGGATGAAATAGAAGCCATACTAACAGAGCGTGAGGGCCACTCCTTACACGAATTTATTGATGGAGATGAGCCACTCCATCCTGTTATAGACTTTGATTTGCCAATAGAAACATTAAATGCTATAACTCCTAAGCTTTCAGACAGTCAGGCAAAAAATTCACTTTGTTGTGCCTTTAGAGATACTTGCCTAGAGGTGTTCCCAAAATGGGATAAAAAACTATGACCATTGCCAAAAGTAGTGATACGAAAAAAATATCTCTCCATATCTCTACTACTGGTATGAGACTTCCAAATATTGCTCAGGTCGTTATGTTCACCGAGCTTGTTCGTAAAAAACTTTCGACAGCTCTACAAGGAAATAACATTATCGATAATATAGCAAACAAATGTTCGTTCTCCTTGCAGATGCTTGAATCATCCAAATACAATGAAAAAACTGGAGAACATATTCGTGTGAAAAAAGCTATTCGTCCCAAAGATGGATCTGTCTTTGACTTCATGATTCGCCCGCCTAATGATGAATCAGAAGTCGTTAAAAGTTCTCTTTTAGATATTCCGAAAGCAGAAATGGAGGGATGTCCTAACACAAATAATGTCACTACTGATGCTGAATTCGAACTAGTAGAGACATTACTTTAAGAAGCTAGCATCGAAGGGTATAATCTCTCATATCCATCTGATAATTTTCCTGATAAGTTTCCACTATCGCGCATCTCTCCATCACACTGCCCATTATGTGATCGGGAACATATCAGTGATAATGCATATATCAGACAAAATAAAAAAATCTTATAGCTTTTTCTATTACCGTGCCAATCAAGATAAACAGCTTGGAACAAGAAATCCTTCATTAAAACTTACTATTAATGAAATAGCTTTAGATAGAGAGAAAAAGCTTCCAAGCCCTACAAAATTAGACCAATCCAGAATTTCTGACCCAAATGATCGTTTCGTATGGGAGATTTAATTAATATGTGTACATCTGGGCGAAAATTTTCTCGTAGTGAAGTTTATGAAGCAATTCAGGCAACGGTCGCCTGTATTCAAACAACATCAAGATTATGGGTGCTCAAAATAGAGGATACGAATGGTGGTCTTTATTTTGATATGGTACCAAAACTAGATCTTGCCAAGTATGAAGTTAACTTGATTGAGCTAGGTGGGGAGGGGGTGAAGTTAATTAATTTAATAGATCAGGCGGTTACCAAAGGTCTAATCCTTTACCACAATATTAATTTTCTACCATATTCGCTGAATAGTCCAGTTCCCAATACAAAGTTCTTTTAATCCTTTACCACAATATTAATTTTCTACCATATTCGCTGAATAGTCCAGTTCTCAATACAAAGTTCTTTAACCTTTTCATAGGATTTTTGGCTAAGCCAGCGGTAGAAATTAATCCCGAAATCATGGATCCTATTCTCTGACATACGAAGAATATAATCAGTAATGAAAATGTGGAGCTTCACGAATATCTTTAGAATTGGTAGGCATATTTAGTACAGAAGCCAGAAAAAAAACCTCAATTAATTTTAGTCTTAAAGTCTACATTACAGCAGTGTGGGAAAAATATTATCACTGACTTTATTGATGACAAAGTCCTAGAAGAACATCTCCATTATGTTACATCAGATTTAGAAAAAATTCTTGGGCAATTTAATAGTGCTATTCAAGCTCGAAAACTTATTGTTATGAACGAGACTGGAATGTCTAGTGGGAAATGGCATAAATTTAACAGACATCTTAAATCCCTTATAATGGAAGGAATGGTGTCTATAGAGCGTAAGGGTATTGAAACAAAGCGAATTAGAGATTTCACTGGATTTATGGTTACAAGCAACCAGGATGCTCTGCTCAAAATAGATATAGGGGATTCTCGTGTAGTCTGTTTTGATGTGTCTTCACGGTGTAGAGGAAATAAAGCATATTTTAAGAGACTAGGAAAAGTTCTTGACTATCCCGATGCATCAGGAGTAGTCATGAGATATCTTCTTAGTTACGACCTCTCAGACTTTGAACCACAAGAAATTCCTGTAACTAAAATGAAGATAAAAACAATGCGAGACCAATTACCTAATCCCATCTGATTTATAATTGACTATATTTCTTCATAGTGTGGGGTTAAAATAGCCAGTCCAAGTCGTACATTATTATATCAGAAGTATCTTGAATGGTGTGGAAAGAATAGTGAAAAGCCATTTTCTAATAACATTACTGGGAAGAAATTTTCAGATATTGGTATTGAGAGCAAACAAGCGCGAACAGGTGGCGGAAAAAGGGAATGGTAATATATACTTGACTGCTTCAAGATCATAGCCAAGCTCTGTAAATCCAATCTGGATGATATCGAAGAGTTCTCCGACACACTTCAAGATGACATACCCACAAACAAGGGATCCCAGAATGAGACTACAGATATACCCATATTCAATATGCCAGAAACGGTCCTAGAGGGACCAACTATTTACCAGAATATAATCCCGTTTCAGCCAAAAAAGAACACGCCTCCACCTAATACCAGTAAAGATAAGAAGGCCAGTAATCAGAACGATTTGACTCAGGCACTTTTTGACTATGTGGCAGAAGATACACATGCTCTGGTCGCCCTAACATCTGGTACATCTGAGACTTTTAAAAGACCTGAACCAGTAATCGATGAACCAGAGACTTGTAAGTCACCTAAGCCTATTAAATCTAGTAACAAAGTATCATCTGCCATTCTTCTGAATAGAGCTCAATGAGAACAACGTCTCAGAAAGTGGGCCACCGATCATGGTGAAGATCCAGACGTATTCGTGACCATCACAGAAAAAGATATCAGACTATCCCATGAATATCGAGACAGAATGATGTCAGATGCGGATGTCATCGACTTTGCGAAAGAAGATGGCATAGATGTAAATGAGATATTTTATATGTCTAGGAGAGAAAGGCTAATAAGTGAAGAAATATATCTCCGCAACTTCGAGAATGCAGGTAAGTCCCGGACATATGTTTATGATGATGAGGAGTGGCAAAAGGGTATTAGCATACTTCAAAAGAATGGTCACCTATGGTCAGTGTTGGCCAGTGATCCAAATAACCTCAAATGACCCAAATGACTGGTCACGTGTCATTTGGAACATTTCAACATTAAATGACAAATGACCTAGTCATTTAAAAATTACGTCATAATTCTGACCAATACAATTTCAATATTTTATGGATAAAAATTTTTATGTGATACTATAAATTCATAATTCTAGTTAGAATCATAAACCTGACTTAAATTATAAAGCATTAATTTTAAATGACTCAAATGACAAATAACCCTAATGACTAGGTCATTCAAAGGTCATTCAGGGGTCATCTCAAAATGGACAAATGACCTGGTCATTTGCCCATCACTGCCTATGGTAGATTTGATATCGACAAGAAATGACAAAAAATATAAGCATAATCAACACAAGCGCGGAGAATGGTATACTTTGGTAAAGAGCGAATAAAAGCGGGATAATAGTATTGGTAGGGATGGAACTTTTTCCTCTTTACAACTAAGCGATATATAATTCCAAAATATTATTATTTTTGCCTATCAGAATAATTATTTATTTTTTTCAAATTGAACTTTTCCCGCATAGTATATACCAAATAATCTAGGTATAACCAAATATCTTACATATTACCAAATAATAACATGGCAGGCATCGCAACTAGATATGTAACAGAAAACGATCTCAATAACGAGATGAGTATCGAAGAGCTACGTCGACATGTATCGGTGTTAGGCATCCTTTTGATGGATAAAACTAAGAGGGATCAGGCACGACGTCATTTCAAGAAAGGATACAACTTTAGCGAAAAACAGGTATTTGCATTAATTCCTAAGCAGACAGCTGGTCGGAAAAAAGAAGGAGCCGTATCCAATACTCCTGATACCACTCAGGAAGTAGAACCAGAAGAGGGGACAGTGAATGTGTGTCAAATTTCACCGAAAGAGACTATTAGAAATTTGGCTGAGCGTATTATCTGAGATAATATTAGCAAAAAAGATGTAGAAGTTATAGCCAAGGTCTTATCTGAAATGGCCTCTAATGCCAGCGCTGGCCTATCACGTCTTACTAGACTTCGAAGAGAACTAAAAGCTCTCGGAGTCTCAAAAAAAAATTATCTCGGCTACATTTATTCCAGACATAACTTGTTCGGCTAATAAAATTCAAAAGGAGAATAGATTATTACGTGAGAATGAAGGGATCTATTATCCAGATCACTTCTCATTAGAATTGGTTAAGGAAAGACTGGATTCATATGTTGTGTCAAATATACCCGATAAACAAGCCCTAGCTGATGTAATGATAATGCTTTGTATTCGCCCTGGCGAAATTAAAGACTTGCACATATTCAATGAAAACGTAACTGGATATGGGAAAAATCAAGATCAACAAGACATTCCTCAAGTATTTAAATCACTAGAGAAGAATGAGAAATGGGCGAAGCAATTGCTTATATGGATTCAGGAAGCAATTTCTTCCGAACAGTTACGAGACCCAGGAAAGCCAGGCGTATTATGGTTCAATACATTCCTAAAAAAGGATGAATTTCTCCCTGAAATAAGTAAACCGCTACTCCCTAGTTCTTTGCGCAAATTAGGGGCGGTATTTGCAGTTGTATCGCATGGTTCAAAGAATTTATTAGAGGCTATGACTATCACTAGTGAAGCACTTCGCCACAGTGCAGACAACCATGTCTCTCCTGCAAAAAACTATACTATAGTCAATTACAGGCCCCATAGGATACCTTATGATCAGGCAAAAGTATTCGAGTTCTTTGACAAAAACTAATCACATACTGTAAACAGGTTAGATGATTAGGATCGGGAGAGCGTTACCTCTGGTAACCCTGATATCATTTATTAATTTTATTTTTTCGTCCAGGCAAGATATAGCATATATAAAGTATCATAAAAATGGTAACCAACCAAAACCACTTATCCGATAGTGTACCCATTGAGCAGGAAGTGTCCCTCATGCTTTAGCGCCTTTGGCTAAGCAACGAAGAAGGGTGTGACCAAGAAAGGTTAAGTGGTTTGTAGTTTGAAGTGGGCCAAGCCAGGTGCTTTGCTATTTTTTCGATCAGAGATATTAAGTTTAATATATAAATAATCAAAATGGAAAGTGACCAACCGGTTGGAGACATTTAAAAAAATAAGGCATTCGGGGTAAACCATCTGACGGCCTTAACCAATATTCCACCCAAGTCTACTTTGTCTGAGACTAGTTCGTCTGAATCAAGCTCATCTGACATTAGTTCGTTATCTGGGAGTAGTTCCTCTGAGACTAGTTCATCTGAATCAAGTTCACCCGAGAGTAGTTCCTCTGAGACTAGCTCATCTGAATCCAGTTTATCCGATTCTGATATTGATGAAATAGTAAACATGATTAAGCATCAAAGAATTCGGAAGTGCCAAGCCCAAAGGAAAGATCAGGAGAAAAATGCATATAATAAAAATAAGGCTTAGTCTGGAGCAGGCCGTGAGGCGATTCTCATGATCTTCAGCTTGGAAGAATTCGCTGGGCCACACAAAAATAGGCTGATCACATAATAGGTCTGTGCGACATATTAATTTCGCATATATATATATTCGCTAACCAGTATCTCTATTTTTTCCCAAACAATCATGAGAAAATGTGAAAGAAGGTCTACACGTAACACAGGACCAGCTCTAAAAGTAAATATTAACGTCAAAAGCATATGTTATGAAGGGCTGAGGGACTCGCAATTTTGAGATCGCCGGGCGTAAAACCAACTGTGTGTCTTTCCGGTAGATCTCCATGTGAAAAGGTAAGAGGATTCCGTTTACATGTGCTTTCATAGAGCTTTTGGCATCATACGTCAATGCTTATCATTCTTCTTATCTCCTTAACTTTTCCCAGCAATATATAAAGCATGTAGGGGTATGTGGAAGTTCAGCCAACTTTCCGCAAAAAACTTTCCCAGAGAAAATAGTTTCACTAGCGTAGCTAACGCAAAATAAGGTATGTATATGCCAAAAGTTATGTATGTATGGGAGCGAGTTTTCTCACTATGGGCTCTTGTATTTAGGAAAGCAAGATGTCTACCAGCAACAGTAATAATATTTTAAGCCTTAATTGCATTATACCTGGTGATGAATTCGAAGATATTTTCACGTTGGAGATATCTGAAGATAAGCTGGTCAACCAGCTCAAACCAATGATCAGAAAGTGGTGGCCAAAGCGATTCCAACATATCGATCCAAGTAAACTTATTCTCTACAAAGCACTTAGTGAGGTTATGGCTATAGTTTTCATCGAAACCTTAAAAAAGGAGAAGGAGGGTAATAATAATTATGGACAACGCTTGCCTCCATTGGAAAAGATCTGTATGCATTTTAGTAATGATAAAGAAAAAAATCCCGTTAGCGTTAAGCCAAATGAAAATAGAGTCAGCATCGTTGTATGCCCCCCTGATAATAGTTAGAACTTTTTATTCACATGTAACAGCGACAGGCCTTAGCCACAAAGTATAGTCGTGCATAGCGCCTTCGACCAATTTTTATGTATTGTAAGCCGGCTACCGGCAACGTTTTTTTATTTCATAAATAAAGTATTCTGTACATGAGAAATGGGTCACGTGTAATGCCTGTGCGACATAAAAACCTATATTAACACTTGCGTTCCCACCAGAGATAAAACTCTATTTTTCCTCCGAACGTAACACTGTTTTTTTATCCGAGCCCTAATATCACTATAAAAACGTAACACTACGTCTTCTGAAACTAGTACACCTTATACTCCAGCTTCCACCTCCACTTCAGCTACCACCACTGGAAATGACTCAGTCACGCTTGCGGACGAAATTAAGAAATATAAGACGGCTGAGCTTATCGAATATTTGCGTAAGGAGGAGGACTTGGGGCTTGACGACGATGACTTGGAAATTATTCGCAATGAAAAGGTTAATGGTTCGAACTTCCTTGACATGACCAAGCAAGATTTTCAAGAATATGGCATGAAAGGAGGACCTGCTATGAGACTCATGAAGTTTGCTAAGGCGTGTAAGGAGAAGAAGTTGAGGTCGTTCTCCTCGTACAAGACTAAAAAAGACTTGAATGAGGTGTTGGGCAAGTATGGGATCGTGAGTGGGGATATCACTCGTATTCCTCAGTTCAAACCAGTTCCCCATCCCATAGACGAAAGTTCCAAGGAGTTTAAGCTATGTATTGACGATATTCTTCGCAGGATAAGAAACATGGGGCCTGTCGTAGATAGTAATGAGGCTATGCGTTGCGAGTACATCTCTACTATCTTGCACACGGCAGTAAGTCTTCTCGAAGGTTTGGTAATCACGCCTCAGATGAATGTAACTGGTGAAGAAAATACCGGCCGTGTCGACTACGCTATCAAGAAGATCCTGGACGACTTGCTCGAAGAAATAATTTGCATAACCGAAATCAGGCAACTATAGGTATTTGCCAGAACTTATTACAATGTCGAAGTGAGTATACTAGCTCGCTTGCTATAAGATGATCATGGGCTATTGCTAACTTACTACTTTATTCCCTCAGATGAATATAAATATGAACAAGAAAAAAAGAAAGGTGGATGAGCCGTTCGATCCCGACTACGACTACGTCTATGGTATAGTCAGTACTGGAACTGACTGGTACTTCATTCTTCACAGCACCGAGGGTCGAGCAGGACTGAATACCGAATTTCACTAACAGAAGACGCTCTCAAAGATGATACAGAATTGCGTAAGAATGTGAAGAGGGTTTTAGAGGTTATAGAAGGTTTATTAAAGGATAGAGCAGTAGGTAGTGAGGAACCCGCAACTAAGAAGCGCCGTGTAGAAGAGATAATCAAGAAAAAATAATTGTATAGAACACTAGCATAGAATTATTATGTATCACGGGCACAGTCCCGAGCTATGTATTTATTTTTTGCATGTAATAATAAAAAATTTTCTTGGCAAAAACCGTTCCCTCGGGGAACGATCAGCTGAAATAACCTATATATTTTACTTGACTGTTTCTATATATACTAACGAACTTTTGAATATTTCCGTTCTTGTATAAAATTTATCGATGTCAAACACTCAATCCAACGATTCATTAAGGGAATTAAATGCCAAGCTCTTAGCTGAGATTGGCGAACTTAGGAAGAAGTTTGCTGAGATTAAGGTCGAAAATGATGAGCTTAAGGATAAGAATACTGAGATCCCTGAACTTAGAAGGAAGTTCGCTGAGATTGAGACTGAGAGAACTGAACTTAAGGCCAAGATTGCCGAACTTCTAAAACAGGGTGTGGAAGAGAACAAGAGGCGTGATGCCGAGAACGCTGAGCTCAAGATCAGAATCGAGGAGTTGGAGAAAAACAAGGCAGATTCTTCAGCTGAAAATGTTAGGCGTGATGTTGAGATTACTGAGATTAAGGCTGAAATAGTGAAATTAAGGGACAATAACGAAGAAAACAAAGAGCTAACCTTCCTTCAATCAGATAATATTTCTAAGGAAATGGTTTCAGGAAATGGGAAGAACAATAATACTATAGATTCGAACAATAACACAATGAATTCAAATACTAGCGAAGCACCTTTTGGCAATATTCAGGTATCCGATTCTGTAGTAGACCAGCTAAATAATGAAGTAGGATGAGCAGTTACCTCTGGTGATGCACCTAGTGATAATGCCAACACCGAGTCATTGGAAGATAAGGAAACGGATGGTTTCTTGGATGAGGTGCATAAGAAAAAGATTAGTGATGAGATTAGAGAGAGAAAGCGGGAGGAGAAACTTCATCGTGAATCGATTGCTCAGGACTCACTTATTTCTCGCAATATAAAAACCGTTCCCTCAGGGAACGATCAAAGTCATGTGACTTCGAAAACTGAAGTATCTGTAGAGCAAGACGATGACATGATTCCAGGGGAATCGCTTGATGAAAATCAAATCGTAGAACAAGGCCTAATACATGAATTATGTTCATCCATATCACCTGAAGATAATGTCAGCTCTACCGAAATCATCAGCTCTTGCGTTAGTTTAGAGAATTTGATTTCGGGTTCTGTCCAGCACTTATCTTATTTATTTGAAACAGCAATAAAATCCAGTCAGCAGGAAATATTAGACTGGTACAATTATTCCTTTGAATTTGAGAGCAAGGTTGATGCTCTTATGGCTGATGGTAGAATTAAGGATAAAACGGCAAGATCAATGATTTACAAGGAAATGAAACCATTTCTCCCTACTAAAATCACACAAGCTAACTTGCGCAAGAAAACTCATAGGGCTAGAAAACATCTTATGTTATTTGGGGAAAATGGGATTGGACTAGATAAAATTAAGCTAGTCTCATATAGCGCAACTGAGATTTCGAAACTGACTAACGCACAAATCCAAAATGTCATAGATCAAGTAAAAAAATATACTAGTGATCATCAGAGTCATATGACTTTAATAAAAACCGTTCCCTCAGGGAACGATCAGATTAAGGCTGAGGTAAGTACATCAGCAAATGTATTATCTGTATCTTCCTCCAGTCAATCTAAGCCCGATCATTCCTATTTTCGCAACAAGATATTGGATCAATATCCTAATCTATATAGAGAATGTAGTAGTGAAAATTTTGATTATTATGGGATTACCGATGAGACATCATGCGGGGACCACATCTGCCCATTATGCAAATTAGGTCATGATGATGAAGAAATAGAAGGTAGGTATAAAACCGGATCTTACTTTATTAAATGTGAACAGCGTGAAATTGAGATAACTGCATAGTCTTACCCCCCAATCAAAGATTTCGGGGTGGGAGAAAAGTGATATATTTCTTACTTGCAGGCTCGCAGGCTCCGTATAACAGATAGGTTTTTTTCTCACCCTGCAGTTCGAAGAGCAAAGGGGCGGGGATTTAAATTGTTTGCAGTCATATAAAAAGGAAAATGACTGAGTCTAATAAAATACTAACCCCCGAATATCTAGATTGGCATGCCAAATTAAGTGGGCTACCAAGCATTTTGACAGATAAAATTCGCTCCAAATTTTACAAAAGATATAAAAAAGAAACTGGAAATGAGCCATGGCAATTATCAGAAGCCGTGATAAGTATATCAGAAAAATCTCATTTCAAGCCTATCACTTTCGAAGCTAGACCCGATCCAGAATTAATTATCAAATCCGTCTTAGAGCACTTCCCATACTTGAAATTCAGAAATAGTTTCAGAGGGATTGATAATTATAATTTTGCATCACCTCAGCCATGGAGCTCAACATGTCCTATTTGTGATGGAAAACATGGAAATTATGGATTACATGGCGAATGGTATAAAAATGAAACGGAATATTGTCTTACTTGCTTCACTTCAAGCAATAAATTCAAATTCGCGATCGTAGCATAGTTCAGTCATGTGAGAGACGATCACCTGAAAATGCGCAGTTGCAAACTTGATGTAATTATCGTCTTACTGATCCTGATTTGTGCGACAATAGATTTCTTATATAACACTGGCACTTTTTGCAAATTTTTTCTTTTTTCTGAACTGTACAACTGTCGACTGCACGTTCCACTATTTTTTAAATCGAAAATGTCTACAAGTACCACCACTGAACCCTCGGTAGAAGAAGTTGAAGGATATAATACGGACGCGCTTATCACTTTCTTAAATGGAAAAAACTTTGGCCTTAACGAAAATAAAATTCAAATTATTCGTGATCAGGGGATTGATGGTGCTAGCTTTCTTATGTTAAACGAAGAAAGGTTTAAGGAATGTAACATTAGAATGGGACCAAGAGCTAAGCTTGTCAACTGGATTAATAATTTAAACAACCAAAGTAAGTTCTATCGTAAAATAGTTTAACGTTTGTACGTCTCGTGTGTTATTCAACAGACGTCTTTCAACACAATTATTTTCGTAGTATTTATTACTCGTTTCTATGTTTTGCTTGTCTTTTATATAATCATATAATACCGAATACTTACTTATTCTTGTGCTTTTCTTTCCTGCTTCTTATCGTCAAACCCGCCCAAAAAACACATTCGCGTTATCGCAGATCAACCTGGTGCTAGTGGTAAGTGAAGTCATAATAAATTTGATCAACGCGAGTGAACGCGAAATTCTGATCATTTTTTTTTACTTTCGAACAAATGTCAATCTTTTTGTAAATACATTATTATTTTCGACGTGAATTTACATTTATCTGTAGCAAAACGGAGATATGATGAGATGCAAATTGACAGGACTGGCACAATATGTGACGCTCTCATTCAACCATTCGATACTGTCCCAAGTCAAGCGAGGGATCTTATGTCTCTTATTCACATGCCACTAACTCGAAAACTGCCCGTATCCTTCTACGAAGAGATAAAGTTTCCCCTGCTTGCTGATTTTATCGAAACAAAAGATGATGAATGCGGAAGTGATCTATCAAAACACATTTCCCATATACTTACTGACATAGTTCAAAAGCAGAGTTTAAATAACACATCAGAGGATATATTGCACTATGGAGTGGATAGTATGATTAGAGTCCCGCTCCAGATTTTTCATGAGAATCTTGGTGGAGGTGTGCTTTCGATCGAAATGGATCGGAACAGTAAAGATCAGGGAACGACAACGATAGGTAATAAAAGACCAGATTTTCTATGCTGGACAAACAATGTACTTCTATTTAAAGGCGAAGAGAAGGCTGAAATTGGGAATTTTTCTGAAGCCATGGATGAGCTTGAAGGAAAATTCGATAAGTTTAATCCTATGTATTTTGGAGATATACAGTTTATGATTTGTTACGCTGTAGCAGGACCAAGGTTGCGTTTTTACGCAATTGACAGATCACCAAACACAAATTCGCTAAGCCGTTTAGTTATTCTTTCAAATCAATTGGACATGAGTAATCGCCGAGATCGTGTTTCCATCCTCTGTGCAGTAGTTAATATTGCACGCATAATGAGGACCGTGAGCAATACTATTCCCGAAATGATTGTCCCTCTTGGAAAACGGTTGAAAACTGAAAAATCAATAATTACAATATTAACTGACTCAGTAGAGAAAAGGGTCCCAATGGAATATCTTCCATTTGCTGGTAATGTGAGTGATCGTATCTATTTCTTATCGAACATGTATGAATATGCAAGAGGTCATCCAGGGCTTGTTCAAATAAAAGAAGGCCCCAAGATTAGTAGACAAGGAATTTACAAAGTCGTGTTAGAATCGCGAGGACATGTTTGTCGATTGAGAAACGAAGACGATGCACGTGCAATGTCACAGAGTGTGCTTACCGGGTTAACTTAGTTACATAAAGGGGGTTACGTTCATCGTGACATTCGGTTACCAAATATTCTCTTTGTTCCTGGTGTTGCAAATTATAAATATGTTCTTATCGATTTTGAACATGCTAATATGGGTGGACTAGTAGTGTCTGATGAACGGTTGAAAGACTGGGACAATAAAACACTCACAAAGGGTAAAAAGTATACATCACAATCCGATATGTATCAATTTGGAAAGATGCTTGAGAATCTTAATATAATAAATTCAGATGATGGGAAAAGGTTTTTAAACAGTTTAAAAAACAAAAATATTAATTCAGCGAATGCACTTAAACATGCATGGTTTAAGTAAATTACTGCGTCTCAGGTTATGACTTTCGAGAATGCCAATGATTTAGTGCGGATATCTACTTTTACCTAAACCATTTCTTTCGTGTACTGTAACATATCAGGTTATGCGCCTAAAACTTTGTAATATATTTTATTCTTGCTAATATAATAAAACAATACATTTGCTTTTTTTGCATTTATTTCTAATTCGGTCTTACAAATTGTAATGCAACTGCACGGTGGTATTCCATTAACTCGTGTCTCTAATTCTTCAGGCGAATCGGTTCAAAAAATTCACCAGCATCATCTCGCTATTTCTGCAGTGCTCTTATTTGTAGGTCTAGATATTCTATTTTCGTAATAATGGTTAGGATATACTATTTTTGTAACAATGAAGCCAGAGCCATGATCTTATGAAATGCCGTCAAATCTATGGGGGATTAGATTGTGGGACTAGATCAATAAAAAATTAATCCGGTAGTGATATTCGCTTTTTTCCGGAAAGTTCTGGCATAATTTCTTGCCTATCATGATTTTTTGCTCGAAAGTTCTGGCATAATTTCGTTAACTGTAATACCTCTGGTTTTGTGTGGTTAAGAAATTATGCTATTTGGATCTGCCGTTAAGACGCTTTGCAGATCTCCGGATAAACGGTATAGCTTATTGGGATTAGCACAATGACGAAATAAGGAGCCCAGGTGCGTGAATAGATATTATTGGTTTGAAGTCTGGTTGAACTCTGGGTTGAGACTGCGCTTCAGAAAGTAAACTCTCATTAACCACACTTTTTTCTCATATTTATTCGAGAAAGAAAAGCTACCAGGGCAAACAAGTTGGATATGTTATCTTCTGCATATTGACAGATCAAGGGAACCATAAAAAGTGGAACAATAACGAAAAATGTGAAGTCTGGTTGAACTCTGGTTGAACTGTGGTTGATATGCAGTTGATCTTCAGTTGTACCCCAGTTTACCAAATGATAAAGCCCTTATTACATAACAATGTTCTAAAGTATCCTATCATTCAGGCTTACACTCTAACACCCCATCTCAAAAAAATCTGTTGTTTAAAAAATGGCTGAATGGACTGATCCACTTATTCGTACCCTTATTGACGAACGTAGAACCAGAAATGATGAGTTCCATGACCTTGGAAGAAATCGGGAAAGATTCTGGGGTACTATTGCAAGTAAGATCAATCAAGAGAATGGGACATCATTCAGCGGTCACCAATGTAAAGAAAAATTCTCGAATCTCGTCTGGGATTATAATGTAAGTTATCAATCACTATATTGGAGAACTTTGTTGTTAGCTCTACTAACTATCCTTCATGTCCGGTTAGACTATGTGTGATTTTATGTCTGGTAAAAGTAAAGCCAGAAGTCGAACAGGTGCACGATATTTTGATGAATTTCGTACACATTTTTGGAAGAGAGCTGAGGATAAATTCGATAGAGTCCGCGGTATTAATACTTTTAACCAAAGACGAAATAGAGGTAGTGGAAATATTACATCTGCACCATCTACCAGGGAAGTCGAACGCGAATTGAGATCATCCGAAAGACGGTTAAGTCGAAGTTCATCTATTAGTCGAAGTCAATCACCACCTATTAGCCGAAGACAATCACCATCTGTTGGTCGAAAACAGTCACTTCCTGTTAGACAAAGACGCTTTTCAACTATTCCGCCTGTTAGCTCGTTAACCAACAACGATGAAATGGATATTTCCGATACAGAGCAGTTGGTCGGTCAGAGAAGAACTTCCACGCATGAAGAACTGTTCTTATCTCTTCATCCACCACCATCTTATGATATTGCCACTGCCCAAGAATCGTCAAATGTGAGGGGTAATATGCAGTAACTACATTAGCCATTATGGTGTTTCATTAGGCTCTTCCGCACACCACTGTTATTGTTTCATTAATCAGTGCATTTTTTTTTCTATACTGTATTATACCATGAATGTACTTTGAAAAATATAATAAAGAGCTTTACTTTGATTTTTTAAAAGTGTTATGTGTTTATGTCCTCCTTGAATCTCGTTTAACAGTGGCTTAGCTAGATCAGGGGAGACGAAATTTGATTGGCCAATCATCTCGTGATTTGAGTTGCGGGAAGGTTGCGAGGAAGTGCCAGGAACTGTCTGGGAGCTAGGGTGATACAAATTTTTTATGTTATACATCATGCACATGATTTGATAGATCCCTTACCAGATGTGACGCAACCCGCGATATAGGCGCGTAAAAATGGTACCACTATAGGTGAATTTTGCATGCAAACTTTTTTTGCGCAAAACTATATCTATTATAATGTTCCATTCTGATTATAAACATATTACTGATAGACTTTCAGATAGCCTAGTCAAAAGAGCATATCAAGGTCTTTTAAATCACTCTAAAAAGCCTGTTTCATTAGAAATGATTTCTGGGAAGTCTGGTCAAATTGAGTCATATCTAAGGCATAAATTAGAAGTTTATGAGAATTCGTTAAATAGGAAATGCAAATCTATGGCTCAGACAAAATTATTGCGCCCTCAAAGCTGGCCAGAATGTAATGTATCCCCAGCATTATTACTGACTATACATGTTGTAGATAGTGGGTCCCAAACTATTAATATCACTTGTGATCATGAAGAAGAGAATAATCGCTGAGTTATGAACGAACTTAAAGTATTCCGCTAGCATCTCCTTGATTATAATAAAAGAACTTTCGAAAAATTCATGCAAGATATAGAAAGGGAATATAGAGAGCGGGTTAGTACGAATAAGAAATTGCGATGTGAAAATGAGTATCTGAAGATGCAGTTACTGAAGGCAGAAAAAGAGCTGGCATCTATGAAGTCAGATTCTATTCACTAAGAAATGGCGTATCCCATACTTTCTGAATCCTATGAGGATGGTTTGAAGGTACTGTTAAATCAAAGACAATAAAATTGTGATCAGTCAAATAGTTAACGACATCTTTATATATGCTACGCCAGTCATAGGCATATAGGCGGAGAATTCTGCTCAATTCTTCTAAAGTGGACCCATTAAAGAGTATAACGTAATTTGCGTTTTTTCTTATCAGTTTTGGGCAGTCAAAAAAACTCTGAGAGACGTAAATACTGCTAATATTATTATGTCGTCCTCTAGAGAAATAAGGTTTAATCTTCTCCTGAACTTTCTTCGAATTACCACATACATCTTCGAATATGGCCACCATACCTCTCTCCGGAGAAAAGGAATCAGGATTTGGAATTTTATCAGGCTTTAGAGCCTGAAATGTAATATCTTCATAATGTGGTTTTAGGCTATTTGCAATTATCTGATACGCTGATTTGAGATATAAATATTTTGGCTCTTTGAGATAATGACCGATAAGGAGCAAATCGTCATTTTTTATATAGCGGGTTCCTCCCTTTTTACCATTAAACATGCGATAAAGCTTATTTCCCAATAATAGCTTCACAACTTCATTAGTTTTTCCTGAATTGGTACGACCATTAATTAGTAATGTAAAGGGCCATTGAGGAGTTGAATTCAATCTGTTAAACCTCTTTGCATCTTTAATCTCATCAATATGGAGAATAATTTTTTCTACTGGATCAAGCTTTTTGACTTTATGTTTCTTATGATCTTTCATATTGCTTAATATCATACTTAAAAAATGTATTATAAAAATTTGCGGTCTTGGAAAAATGCTAAGAAAATAATACTCTCTGACCTAACTGGAAGAACTATTCAAGAACCCTTTCTCAATTAGAGTATGTCTAATATACGGATATAAATCCGCTGTATGAGGTACTTCAATAAGGCATATACCTTGATCCTTGCATATATCCTGCTTCTTCTAATCGCGCATATTTTATGATTTTAGATTTTCATTCTCCCAGTGGTAGAAGCTATTGTAGTGATAGTGTTGAGAACTCTGGAATTCGAATGCAAGACGCAATTCCTCATTATATCCATCCAAGTGTAGCCCATCTAAGAACTTAGCCTTACATGATGGGAATTTCTTACCTAGTAGATCCTCAAAAATATATCGGCATTTACGCTCTTGAGTGTGATGGCATAGAGGACACCATTCAAAGTTTTTCATGATATATTTTAGTGGATACTCCCACTGATGCGCATCATTTTCACAAGACCAAAGATATATATTATGACCATTTATTCGTCCAGTCTTTCCTAGACATTGGCCACCACGCCTTCTAGCATAATCAGTAGCTTGATCTATCTCTTTATTAGTAATATAGGCAATATGTACAGATAATATGCTTTGTGGTGGATACCCAACTTTCTCTGGATTGGCTATTAGCATGAGCTCTTCTCTTACAAACCTGTGAGATGGTGCATATTCCCCATCGATATAATATAAAACTGGCTCATTCTTTATAACAACAACTTTTTGGACTTTATGAAGATTTGGCGACCATATAGGATCAGTGCTTCTACGCATTGCTTCCATTCCACCTTTCCATTTCGCATTGGCAAGTAGATAGCGGACGGTATCTCCTTTCTTTAATTTTATTTCATCTTTACCAACTGGACGCTTATACTTTGTAGATGGTCTAGATTCGACTCGCTCTAAAGCAATGGCTTTCACTGGCTCAAGTCCCCACTTTTTTGATCCCAGTTTTCAAATAAGACGTGTGGAATAGTTATTCAGATAATCAATAGCTTCCGGTAAATACCTAACCCATGCTCTTATTAATCCAGGATCGGAAGATATAGATTTAACAGCATACTGGATCTTATATTGAATTTTTGAGAGTGTTTAATTGAAACGCTCCACAAAAGCAAGTCCTCTATGACTATATGGACCAACCACTCAAATTATGACATTATGCTCTTGCATTAGTCGGGAAGTCTCATCCATCCATTCTCGCCCATTATCTGTTTGAAGTAATTTAGGATAGGTAAGAGGATTATTTCGATCACCATAAATGCTCTAGCAACTTCTGAGCTATTCTTCGATGTGAGTGGAACTGAAGCTTTATATCGGGAAGCGCAGTCTATAATGTTAAGTACTGCTTTATACTTTTTACCTTTATAGTGATCATGAGTAAGAAATAGTATATCGCACTGGTGAACACAATTGGGGTGTGTTATTCGTCCATAGCTGACTCTAGGAATATGCTTAGAAGGGTACCTATAAATCTGGTATGATTCTTGTTGATTTAACCATTCTTCCACATCTTGAAGACTGAAACGATACCCCTCTTTTTTACATGTATTTCTTAGGGATCTAGGGTTGGAATGATAGCCAGTCAGGCAATAATATATTCCACGCAATATGATATTTTTTTCAATTCTCTGAGCCTCATTGAGATCTATCAAGATTTGTGATTGGCTCATTCCTATTCTCTTTTATAATCACAAAAAAGAATGGCATTTCAGAAGCCTCATCTAAGGCAGAGAAAAACATGTGAAGAATATAAAGCTGAGCTGGAGGAGGAAAACTACCATCTTCATAGTGAATTGCAAACAGAGGTAGATCTTAATCGTCAGAATAAAAGTCGAATTAATCAGCTGAAGAGAGATTATTTCCGGTGTGAACAAGAAATCTAAAATCTTAATAGGGAGATAGAGCGCCTTGAAAATGCTTCAGAAGAGGAGATGGTAGAGTTAAAATCTGAAATCTCCAGCCTAAAAAATCGGCTATATCAAGCTAAGAAGGATATACAAGATAAGGAAAAATATATCTCTAATCTGGAAAAGCGGTTGGAAGAATCTGAAGAGCAAGTTGATAGACTATGATGCCAAATCAGAGCCATCTCATCATGAAAGAATACGCCTGAATGAGGGAATTCTCCAGACTTGTATAATCCTAATATTAACTTAGAAATGGCTACCATCACAGAGCTTGCAAATGCTATAGATGGTTATGTGGTAAATAGGACAACAGCCAGGGATATTCTAATAGATCAAATAAAAAGGGCGACAAGGCAGGTACGCTGAAAAGAGAATACACTGGTCAAAATCAATTCTATCGGGTACATATCGGGGACTTATATATCGGCGGCTAATCGGATAAATATCGGGTATTTTTACATATCGGGTACCCGATTTATTACACTTCAAAATATGCCTAATTACCAAGACCCCGATATCTAAACTATTGGTCACCGATATGTTATTTAATATATATCGGGCACAGTTCTATCTTACACATATCGGGTACCCGATATGTGATACAAATTTTAATACGTTAGATTTCATATTATATAACGTATTAAGAAATTTTTTAGAGTTTACTTTCTTTATAGATTTTTCTTTTTAGAAATTTTTAATTCGTTTAATGTAGTTAAAAAATTTTTATTGTCTTATTTATTGAATGCATTATCAAGTTTATAAATTTTTTGTAAAGTGTTTAAAAGTATAATTATTATTGTTAATATTTTTATTTTATTACGTATTTTATTACAATAAATTAATAAAAAAGTTACAGTCATTTATAATACAATTTTAAGAAAAGTTTGCTCAAACTTTTCTTAATCGTGATCACGTTAGGATCAAGAGGAACAAGGGAAACTGCAACCTAAAATAAATAAAAGAAACGTTAAACTGTTTCTTTAATATTCAAAAAATATCCCTCCCTCTCTCCTTACATTTCAAGTCCGGAGTCCAGCAATCTGAAAAAAATAAAGAAAGAAATGTTAGTAACGTTTCTTTAACATTAAAAAAAAATCACCACCCTTTCCAACTTACATTCCCAAGTCCGGTTCGTCCAAGAAGGCCGGCAACCTAAAAAAAATAAAGAAAGAAACATTAGTAACGTTTCTTTAATATTAAAAAAAAATCCCCCGCCCTTTCTAACTTACATTCCCAAGTCTGGTTCGTCCAAGAAGGCCGGCAACCTAAAAAAAATAAAGAAAGAAACGTTAGTAACGTTTCTTTAATATTAAAAAAAAATCACCACCCTTTCCAACTTACATTTCCCAAGTCCGGTTCGTCCAAGAAGGCTGGAAACCTAAAAAAAATAAAGAAAGAAACGTTAGTAACGTTTCTTTAATATTAAAAAAAAATTCCCCCCACCCCTTCCAACTTACATTCCAAGTCCGGGAGTCCAGCAACCTAAAAAAAAAATAAAAAAAAAATTATGGTTTAGAAAACCGTAAAAATAGATTGATCATGATAATCAATGATCGTCAAATTAAATTAAAATGCCGAAACTATTGCATGTAAACGCCAAAAGGTTTCGGCAGTTTAGCAAAAATGAGTTTGATCACGTATTTTGAAAATGTGAAAGATTATTTCAAGATTTTATATTGTAAATTGATAGATTAGTTCTCTCAATTTGATCTATGGAAAGATTTTAGTAACATTTTGGAAGAATCAGCGGTATTAGATCTGTCACGCCTAAATGTACCTTTTTTAAAAATTTATTGGGGACATTTCATCATTACAATATATTATATAATATATGACGACAGATTGTTTATTAAATTAATACTTTAATAAAAAAAAAAAATGAATGTTTATTGAATAAAAGCAATTTATTATAATAAGCTTTAATTACTTATAATTGAGGTCGAATTTTTTAATTTCAGTTGAATATAGGCCGATATTAAATCAAATTATAAAATAGTAAAAATATTAAAATAATAATTAGATGACTATATAATATATATATTTATTTAATAAAAAATAATAATAATAAAAGATAATAAAAAATAAAAAATAATAATAATAAAATAATAAAAATATAAAAATATAAATAAAAATAAAAATAAAAATAAAATATAAAAATACAAAATAAAAAAAAATAAAAATAAAAAAATATAATTTACGGATTCCGAGGCCGCCGATGCGCAGTGTTTCTACGCCGCCTACGACTGTGGTGGTTCCCTAAGAAATATATATAAATTTAGAATTTAAATAACTTAAATATAAATTAAAAAAATTCTTAATAATTACCAGGTCTGTCCCAAAACCTTGTGCGGAACTGCCTATAATATCTTTCTCCTTCCCGGGACCACCTTCCATTTCGCGCACCATTCCTCCATTCACAGAAATTCTAAAAATGTTAATACTATTAATTTTTTATTTTTTTTTATTTTTTTTAATTTTTTTTTTATGATTTATTATTATTTTACTAACATTAAAATTCCTGACCAAGTTTCTCCACTTTCTTTCTACCTGTTGGCCAGTGAACCTCACGCGGAACCGTCTCCGAATTCTTCGAGCTAGGCTCTCCCAGAATTCGGAGCGGTCCCTCCCGGGTATGTCATGGTAGTAGTTGTTCCTTCTCCTTTACATTATTAATTTAATTTTTAGATCAGGAAACGTAAGAGAAAAAAAAACTAGAATATGATCAAAGTTATTTATTAGTTTTCATTTAATTTTTTACCTCCTATATCTTATTAAATATTCAGTTATTGCATCAGTCCAATTTGCGGGCATTTTAAGAAAAAGAATATATAATAATAAAAAATAACGGCAACAAATTTTAAGAAAAAGAATATATAATAGAAATAACGACAACAAATTTATTGTAAGAAAAAAAAAAAAGATGAAACCTCTTTTTAAAAACAATTTTTTATCACCTTGTATTATTATATTAATTACCCTTCAAGAACATTTACGTAAATTGTTCTAATTTCTCAAATATGTCATGATTGTTATGATCTGTCTTCTTTATATTAATTATAATACAGATACGGATCTACAATACAATCAATCACAATGAACAAGTTAAACTCGACCTAAAGTCAATTGTTATGATCGTGATTCCAAAATATCAAGATAAAGGTCTTCTTTTTAATTATATATCAAATCTAAAAAAGGTAAAATCTAATAATACAGATACGTAAATAAATAGTGTTTTTTATTTTGGTTTATAATAAGCTTTTGCCAATTATAGACTACAAATAAAACAATTACGGATCTACAATACATTACACAAAGATCTTGAGCGAACAAGTTAAACTCGAGTTGAACTCGAGTTCAACTCGAGTTCAAAGCGAACAATTTAAATTCAAAATAAAATATCCAAGATTAACAAAAAAGTTGGTAACGTTATAATGAAATCGGTAGTAAAACTTAATTTAATCATCTTTAATTAGGTATAAAAATTCTGATAAATTTAATAAAATCAGTGATTTTTTAATAATTTTATCAACTCAAGTTGAGCACGAATAGTGAATAATCAAGTTTGTGCTTCTTCGCTAATATTGACTTGTGCATTCGATAGGTGACCGATTTTGTGGCTGATGTGGCTGAATATAATATTACCCAAATAACCAATAAAAATTGATAATTTTGTTGATCATGTGATTGCACGATCATGATTTAATTATTTATTTATCGTATTTTTTTTTTTTTTTTTTTTCAAAAACTTTTTCTCTCTCTCTCAAATTTTTACTTTATTGTTTTGTCTAAAAAATAAAGATAAAGGTATATTTTTTGTTGAAATTTCTTTTCCCATTATTATGTTATTTATAATATTACCCAAATAACCAATAAAAATTGATAATTTTGTTGATCATGTGATTGCACGATCACGATTTAATTATTTATTTATCGTTTTTTTTTTTTTTCAAAACTTTTTTCTCTCTCTCTCAAATTTTTACTTTATTGTTTTTGTCTAAAAATAAAGATAAAGGTATATTTTTTGTTGAAATTTCTTTTCCCATTATTATGTTATTCTTAACACTCTTATTAATATATTTTTCCAATGTATTTCTTCTCACTACCGTCCTAAACAATGTTCTACTATCGAGTTTTTTACTTTATTGGTTTTTCTAAAAAATAAATACAAAGGTACATT
Source organism: Rhizophagus clarus (assembly GCA_015698045.1). Taxonomy (NCBI): domain Eukaryota; kingdom Fungi; phylum Glomeromycota; class Glomeromycetes; order Glomerales; family Glomeraceae; genus Rhizophagus; species Rhizophagus clarus. The sequence goes on along the minus strand of BLAL01000050.1, from coordinate 420,970 downwards.
TTTTGTTGAAATTTCTTTTTCCATCCTGTTAACACTCTTACTAATATTTTTTTCTAATGTGTTTCCTCCTACTAACGTTCCTACTAACAATGTTCTACTGTTAAACATTTTTTATTTCTTACTTTTACTAACACTTCTACTAACATTAACACTAACATTAATACTTATACTTTATATTTTTTTTTTATTGACGTTCCTTTTCTACTTCTACTAACTTTCATACTAACATTAATACTAACACTTTCTAATGTAAAAATTTTTTTATTAACGTTCCTTTTCTTTTGCTAACACTTCTACTAATATTCATACTAACACTTTTATTACTAACATTTTACTTTCTTTCAAATTAAATAGATATAATGAAATGAAAACAAGCAAACAAGTGAACATTAATTGTAAATTTGTGTAAAGAGTAGTGAATTTTTTTATAATATTTTTTGTATAATATTTTTTTTTATTATCGATTGAAAATATAAATAAAACTTTCAGTAATTACAATTAAATGAATTAAATTACTTTTAAATTACAATTGTATTTAAATTATAAATCTACTACTATTAATGCCCCATAAATGCTATACTTTTCGGCTATCCGATATGTGTGAAAATTATGAAATTATGCTTATATTTCAAATACAAATAGGATACATATCGGGTATATATAGGATACTTATTAGCACTATCCGATAAGTGTATAATATCTGTCCGATATTTTTTTAAAATATATCGGGTACCCAATAAATCTATGATATGTAACCGATATTTAACTACCCAATATGTATGAGAAATGTACCCGATATGTACGTTATATGTCACCGATTTTCTGCATCCGACGGGTACATATCGGGTACCCGATATGTGTAGTATTATTAAATAGCATACACATATTTCACACATATCGGGTACATATCAGGTAGCCGATATGTACCCGATATGTACCCAATAGCATCGATTTTGACCAGTGATAACTTGCATCAGGATTTAGTCCGTTAACAGAGAAGGCGATATGATGCAGAGGCTGAGCGAGATCTTGCTATTATGCGAAGAGATCTTGCGGAATGAGCAATGGATAGGGTTGTTGGTGATCTTTAGCAGTTGCGAGCTAATGCCCAAAGTCAAGTAAATAGGATGATAAATAATACGGCAAGAAAGCAGGCCCGTATAGGTGCATTGGTACAAGAAAACTTTGCTTTACGACTGCTATATATGCCCACCACCTACAGCGAAGTAGAGGGGATATAGGTTTATTAGAGTATAATCGGGACAGGCTCTTTGAGTGATATGAGAAATGGAAAAATAAGACTCGAGCAGAATGACAGAATATTTTAATTTTGCGGGCACAAATATTTGCATTACAAAACAATCTTCCACATATTGGAATAGCAGGATATGCTCCCAAAAGATTCTCAGGTAGAGCGGATGAAGATATAGATGAATTCATAAAAGATTACAGACTCTATCTTATGGCGGCTAACATCACTACTGCTAATGCAGGTGGCAAACAGAGAGCTTTAGAGCTATTCTGGTCTTGCTTGACAGATGAGGCATCACGTTGGGCTGAAGATAAGCTTAAAGGTAAAAAATGGCGATTGAATCATGTAAGATGTGGAAATGCTTTAGCAAATATGGGAGCCGTAGTGGCCCTAAATACTGCTAACATAACGCTCGCCATGATTAATGCGCCTGATGGTACTCCACCACCAGGATTGCTGGCTGGAGCTACTGGCGCTACAGTTATCCCAGAGCATAATGTTCACGCAGATGAGGATTGGTCTCTTGCTGGTAGGTGTCCCGTCGATGCTGGTACACCAACCAATACACTGAATGGAGTTTTAAATAATAATAACCATATAGTTTTTCCTGATATCAATATTAGTCAGGTCATTTATTGGTTTAAAAGAAATTGTCCTACAGTTGTTCGAGAGCAACAGGAATTGATCTTTGGTACTTTGACTCAAGGATCTGATTCAGTTAGAAATTACTATAGAAAGATAAATAAATATGCTAGCTAGGCTCAAATATCTGATCGTAAAAAAAGAATACAATTTATACGTGGCTTGACTTCTGAAAATAAGTTGGAAATGAAACGACTGGGTTTAAACAGACCTTTAAATGATGAATTGATTGAAACACTGGAAGAGATTGAAACAGAAAGGAATAATTTACTTCTGGGTGAGGATATTTATAACTAAGGATGGTGCCGCAAATAAGCAATTGCGGAATAATTGCGATTTATGGTATTGCGGAATATTGCGGATTTTTAAACCTAAATATCCGCAATTCCGCAATCCGCAATTGTCCGCAATTCCGCAAATATTCCGCAATTCCGCAAAGTACCGCAATTCAATTGCGAAATAATTGCGGAATTGTGGCACATTTGCGGAATTGCGATACATTTGCGGAATTGCAATTTTGCTAAAGCAATCCAAAAAAACGTTGTGAAACGTTTTTTTTAATTAAATATACTTTGAAAAAACGTTTCGCAACGTTTTTTCTTTAAATTAATTAAAAAACGTTGCAAAACGTTTTTTTTTAATCAAATATACTTTGAAAAAACGTTTCGCAACGTTTTTTCTTTAAATTAATTAAAAAACGTTGCAAAACGTTTTTTTTTAATTAAATATACTTTGAAAAAACGTTTCGCAACGTTTTTTCTTTAAATTAATTAAAAAACGTTGCGAAACGCTTTTTATTAATTAAAATACTTTGAAAAAACGGTTCGCAACATTTTTTCTTTAAATTAATTAAAAAAACGTTGCGAAACGCTTTTTATTAATTAAAATACTTTGAAAAAACGGTTCGCAACGTTTTTTCTTTAAATTAATTAAAAAAACGTTGCGAAACGTTTTTTATTAATTAAAATACTTTGAAAAAACGTTTCGCAACGTTTTTTTGTTAAATTAATTAAAAAAACGTTGCGTAAACATTTTTTTTATTAAATCGGTTCGGTAAACTGCCAAAACTGATCAGGTGAATTGCGGAATTGCGGTTCACTAATCGCAATTCAACTCCAAAATCCGCAATATTGCGGATTTGATAAATCAATTGCGGCACCATCCTTATTTATAACCAGCCGGCCACCAAGTCAAAATCAAAAACATCTTCTCATCAGGGTATTACTACAGAAGATGTTGATAGGATTGTAAATAGTAGGATTCAGGCGTTACAGCAACCACCAACAGTTCAATCGCCAGCATCTTCGTCTGGTCAGGAAAATGTTACTAAGGCTGACTTACAAGCCATGTTTAAATCCTTTCAAGAGACTATATCCTGGGAGAATAAAACTCTGAATAATAGTAAAAAATCAGTCAGAAAGAAAGCAGAAGATCTTGCTATTAGACGTTTTTTGAGTGATCTACTAAGAGAGAAAAGCAATGAAACTCCTGACATAGATTATGATCCTGTTGATGATATTACTGACAGTATGGCCGGTATGACACTAAACAGTGCTACAATAAATGCTATTAAATCTGTTGTTAGGAATGCTATTAAGAAATGTACCAAGTGTGGTAGATTGGGACACACTTCTCGTAAGTGTTCTGTAAAGAAGAAAAGGAAAAGCAAGGTCAATCTCGCTATAGAATCAGATTCAGATTCAGATTCTTCTTCAAACGATAGTTCCTCTGATTCTTCCGATTCTGATGGTGATCTTAATGTTCATATAGCTAAGTCAAAAAAAAAGTGAAGCAGAAGTCTAGCTCCAAGAAATCGTCCTCTAAAGAGATGTCTAAAATACCACTAGAGGATACTATTCGTAAAGTCCTTTATAGTGAGCTTAAACTAATTTTTCCTCTACATTTTTTCCAAGATTCTAGTTTCATTGTGCCCAAACAGATAGTGACGGAGAAGATAGTATCTTGCTTTAGCGCCTCCGGCCAAAATGATCTCTCATCATCTTCCAAAGATTCGGATGAGTCCAGTCTAGAGGAGGAGTCTTTAGATGATCCAATAGAGATCGATTTCGTCAAGAAGAAGGAGCTGAAAACGAGTGTTGCTACTGTGGAATGTAAAATCAAATGCTTAAAGATTCCAGCCATGACTCTTGACTCCGGGACAAAGCCTCTGATTATATCAAAGAACATTGTTGTTCGTATTAAGGCTAAAATAGATGAATCTGAAAAACACGATCTTAGTGGTATCGCTACTGTCCCTATTGAATCTATTGGTATTGTCCGCAATTTGCCAATTACTTTAGCTCCTAGGTGCATCATTCATGAAGATTTTGTAGTTGTAGATTATCACAAGCCAACGCTAATATTTTCTAATCAACTCCTGAAGAAATATAAATGCGCAATGGATTGGGATACCAATGAGCTAAAGATCTCTCTGAATGGAAAAGATTATATTATTCCAGTCACTATGCATAAGGTCAAGAATAAGCTCAAGGTGAATTGTGCGAGGACTACTCCTAAATGTGATGATCTGCCAGCTCTGGACTGCATTTCACATGACTTGCAGGACTTGCGAAGCACCTTAACGGCAAGCGAGGATGATACATTTAAAAAAAAAGTGAGTTATGAGGAGCTCGAAAAAATGCTATATAGCACTTTTAAGTATAATGCAGAAATCAATGAGTATTTTGAAAGATTACAGACACGCTATTGTGAACTTCTTAGAGAATAAACAAGTTATTTTTCTACTATATTCTTAATATTCGATACAGTTTTTATGCTTTTTTCTACCACCTTCTCATGCGATGTGGGGATCGGTTGAGTCTGGACGGGAGATGGTGTTATTTCTGCTAAGGCGGATTTGGACTTCGATTTCTTCCCTCCAGTCTTTTTTGCCTTCCCACCTTCTTCTAAAACTGAATCAATAGATTTGCTAGGCTCTATCTTACCATCACGTATTTGTTTTTCCAGTTCTGCAAATAGAGAAACATCTTGGTCTTGGATCTCTGGCTTGACCTGCCCACCCACAACATTTATATTAGAAAGCGAAACTGTTGGCATATGAATTGGTTGATTCCACGCAACCCTATTTTTTTCTTCACCTCTCCAGATCTGATAAATACGTTTTTGTAATGTGCGATATTTATCTGTTAAATTCTTTAAAACTTTATCTCTAGGCTTTTTTTCAGCACATTGCATAATATGATCATAATCGGCTGGTGAAAAAGGAGGGGCGTCACATCTCATGCGTTGTCTGAGCATGGTAGCAATATTTTTTTATATCTAATATAATATTCTGAAATAATTTATTAAATAGGATATATAGAAAGTATGTATTATTCCGAAAATATATATAGGAAGATAATATTTCAGACGTATAGGATATACGGGATAAATAGGATATTTAGAAAAAATGTATTATTCTGAATAAACAGAATAGGTCTATTATCTCAAAAATTTATTCGTGCATTTTTTTTTTCTAATATATAACCATGCTAATATTATGTCCAATGTGTATACATTGAATGATATAAAAGATAAAGAGGGTGGTTCTTATAAAAAACCCGGTCATAGGCTGGATAGTGCATATGAGCAAGAGCTTGAAAAAAAAATAAGATCCGTTACCGAATTTAACTCTGAGATTAATGATCTCAGTGAAAAGCTGGTAGATACTGTAAGTATAATGAGCGAGAAAAGGAGTTTGAAAATAAAGCTAGCCAGTTAATTGTGTTCACCGCTAAAGTTAGATCCCAACTTATTTCTGAACAGAAGTCTCATTCTGAGAGTCAACATGAGTTTGAAGCCAAATATACTGCCGAAATCAAATCACTTAAATCCAATATTAAAACATTAAAGAGAGGGGCAACTTTGGCCCAGAAAGCTTCATCCGCCGACAAGATCAAGATTTTTTCTCTTGAAACAAAAGTACGTGAATTGGAAGGTAAGTTGGATGACTTGGAACTAGAACAGATGCTCCATGATTCGAATGCAGTGGGAGGGATGATAGAGGAGCCGGCCCAATCTGATCCTAAAGAGATCGATTCTCTCAGGCTTGAATTAGAACGAGTAAAGAAGGACCTTAATTCGAAAGAATATACAATAAAATGTATGAAAAAAGAGATAGAAGCAACATATGAGATAACCAGTCGGGAAATAGATGCTTTGTATTCAGCACGATCAAAATTAATGGAGAAAAATAGGTCTCTCAGGGACCAGTTAGAATTGGAAAAAAATAATAAAGTAGATCCTCAACCCCTACCTATGAATGATTCATTACAACTTGGTCCTGAAGGAATCCCTTCCACTCTTAATCCTTCTCAAATAATTTCTGTAGGTGGCGCAGAAGCGGTGCCTTTACTAGCAACTGCTCCTATCGTCACAAGCTCCTCGATCCCACCTATATTAATATATTCTATACTTACCCTAGTACTTATTATGATTATATGCTTCATGGCTAGGAAATGGTGGAATTTATGGAAAAAAGATGACTGACCAGGTAAGATTTTTTTGGGACAGGCCATCTCGGAAATAATACCTAATCGACTACCGCATAAGTACTGGTGCTAGTGAGACTCCCGCGAATCTTTTTTGAATGTGGACTAATACCTTTTTTGATAAATCTCTTTCGGCTTGGCGCTCAGGCGAATTTATCAAGACTTTTTCTGCGTTGACCACTGTACATCCTAATAACCATCCAATATGAATCCGGTCACCTCCCTTGCCATTATGCCCATGGTTTTGTAAAAATTGATAGTCTTCCATTACAATATCCGTCATTTTCCCTTGATCAGCTATTATTTTTTGAAATTTCTGTCTATCCTCTTCTGTGATTGGGAGACAGATTTCACTTGATTTTATGCCTATATACTGGGAAAGTTGGTCGCGTAATTCAGCCATTATACCAATAAAGACTATGTTTAAAATATGCAGATTTTCAGCTGATCATAAACTTTGATATGCAAAATACTAATGATTATCTCCGGACATATCTGAAGGGTCACCCTGTGACCAGGTCAGGCTATATGATCAGAGACTGGGGAGATGTTCGTCTTGCGAACCTAGATCAATTATAGGAATTGAAGTTAGCCAGTATTATTGCAAGCGAAAAAATATATAAATAATATTATAAGTTTTCTTAGCTGATTGTGAAAATTTCGGCTAAGAGTACTATCCATATAATTCATTTAAGTGCTTTGCTTTAACACCTCCAGCTCGACCACACCTTCAAGATGGAACACCATAAATTAGTAATGTCATCTAGCGCCTCAATTTCTGATATGTGAGGTAAGACTAGTAAGTCAGCAATTATCTCATTTTTTTGCATAGATGAGACTGGGCCAATTTTTTCTGCATATGATAGACCAATTTGTGTAAGAATAAATCATACTCTCCAATACATTTTTCAAGATCACTAGGGTATCGAGCAAAATCAGAGCATATTTTTTCCTTCATTTCGTTATTTACTAAGAGGTTTTTATCTTTTGTAAGCTTTCTTGCGCATTTCATAAATTTCTCCCATATTATCTTGACAGGGTTATTTGCCATGAAAATCTTGTAGCTAAGCCATTCACCATGAAATATTTCGTATGAGCTAAGGATGGTGCCGCAAATAAGCAATTGCAGAATAATTGCAATTTACGGTATTGCGGAACATTGCGGATTTTTAAACCTAAATATCCGCAATTCCGCAATCCGCAATTGTCCGCAATTCCGCAAATATTCCGCAATTCCGCAAAGTACCGCAATTCAATTGCGGAATAATTGCAGAATTGCGGCACATTTGCGGAATTGCGATACATTTGCAGAATTGCAATTTCGCTAAAGCAATCCAAAAAAACATTGTGAAACGTTTTTTTTAATTAAAATATACTTTGAAAAAATGTTTCGCAACGTTTTTTCTTTAAATTAATTAAAAAAACGTTGCGAAACGTTTTTTTTTAATTAAATATACTTTGAAAAAACGTTGCGAAACGCTTTTTATTAATTAAAATACTTTGAAAAAACGTTTCGCAACATTTTTTCGTTAAATTAATTAAAAAAAACGTTGCGTAAACGTTTTTTTTATTAAATCGGTTCGGTAAACTGCCAAAACCGATCAGGTGAATTGCGGAATTGCAGTTCACTAACCGCAATTTAACTCCAAAATCTGCAATATTGCGGATTTGATAAATCAATTGCGGCACCATCCTTAGTATGAACTACTTATCTTTTGATACAATATTTCTTGTGTCTTCTTAACTGCTTCCCTATAGGCTCTTTTATAAATAACTCCACGAGATTTCATCATCTCAGAAGTAATGCCATTCACTACGATATTCTCTTTCACAAACCCCTCAAGCCATGACTTGGCTTTCTTTTGAGCATGGTCATCTATTTGCTTATATTTCTCATCCGGATCCTTAATTTGCATTATTTTATCTGAGGGGGTCAGCTCATGTCTTTTATCATACATGATAAATCGGGCACAGAGACCAATGATAGTTTTTTCGTAATAATAATATAAATCTAACTCCTTACCCAATTCCTTAGCTATGTCCACAAATTCCATTTTCTCACCTTTAGTTGGGTCTAACTTTCTGCCATACAAATCGAAAGTTGTATCTGGATAAGATACTACATAACTAAAGCGCCCACCTGGTACCAGAATCTTAGTATCATATTTCCCTTTCATTCGTCCTATAAAACGCTGAACAGATTTGTTATCTTTATCAGGTTTCCAGGCATCGGTCTCTATAAATTGTTCAAAATTCCACTGCTCGTGATTAATTATAGCATCCCTGAGAACGTTTTCAACAATCTCATGGAGTGATTGGACGTTATTAATATCCATAGTCCTTCACATAATATGATCCCCTATAGTTTTGAAAACTTGGGATTTATCCTGTTTCACAGTATCTATTCCCCTTATAAAAAGCTCTCTTGGTTCGAAGTTGGAGGTCTCTTCATGGTCAATGCCAAAATATTTTTTCTTTCTGGTAAACGCTACTGGAAATAGTACTTCCTCGTAGGCCAATTTAAGATAATCTGATCTAGTCTTGAGCCTGAGAAAAGTGTTCACATCATTGCGCAATTTTTCCATTACACCCATAGTAGTCTTGACTAAAGTTGCCTGCCGAAACTAAAGAGTTTCGACATGTCAAAATTGTCAAAACTATTTCGTCACGTGATATATATAATATATACATATTGTCAATTTAACGAAAAAAACCGTTTCGCAACAGTTTTTCAAGTATTTAATAAAAAACGTTGCGAGACGTTTTTTATTTTTTAATTTTTAAACAAAAAAAACCATTTCGCAACGGTTTTTCAAGCATTTAATAAAAAACGTTGCGAAACATTTTTTATTTTTGATTTTTTAAGCGAAAAACGCAACGTTTTTCAAGCTTTTTTTTTTAACTTAGAAAAAAAAAACCATTTCGCAATGGTTTTTCAAGTATTTAATAAAAAATGTTGCGAAACGTTTTTTATTTTTGATTTTTTAAACAAAAAAAAACCGTTTTGCAACGGTATTTAATAAAAAATGTTGCAAAATGTTTTTTATTTTTGATTTTTTAAGCGAAAAATGCAACGTTTTTCAAGCTTTTTTTTTTAACTTAGAAAAAAAACCGTTTCGCAACGGTTTTTCAATTATTTAATAAAAAATGTTGCAAAACGTTTTTTATTTTTTTAACTTAAAAAAAAACTGTTTCGCAACGGTTTTTCAAATATTTAATAAAAAACGTTGCGAAATGTTTTTTATTTTTGATTTTTTAAACAAAAAAAACCATTTCGCAACGGTTTTTCAAGTATTTAAAAAAAATGTTGCGAAACGTTTTTTATTTTCGATTTTTTAAACAAAAAAAACCATTTCGCAACGGTTTTTCAATTATTTAAAAAAAACGTTGCGAAACGTTTTTTATTTTTGATTTTTAAGCGAAAAATGCAACGTTTTTCAAGCTTTTTTTTTTAACTTAGAAAAAAAAACCGTTTCGCAACGGTTTTCAATTATTTAATAACAAACGTTACGAAACGTTTTTTATTTTTTTAACTTAAAAAAAAATCGTTTCGCAACAGTTTTTCAAGTATTTAATAAAAAATGTTGCGAAACGTTTTTTATTTTTGATTTTTTAAATAAAAAAAACCATTTTGCAACGGTTTTTCAATTATTTAATAAAAAATGTTGCGAAACGTTTTTTATTTTTGAATTTTTAAGTGAAAAGAACCATTTCGCAACGGGTTTTCAAATTTTTTTTAACTTAGAAAAAAAAATCATTTTGCAACGATTTTTCGATTATTTAATAAAAACGTTGCGAAACATTTTTTATTTTTGAATTTTTAAGCGAAAAAAACCGTTTCACAACAGTTTTTCAAGCATTTAATAAAAAACGGTGTGAAACGTTTTTTATTTTTTAACTTAAAGAAAAAAACCATTGCGCAATAGTTTTTCAATTATTTAATAAAAAACGTTGCGAAATGTAACTTATTTTTGAATTTTTATTATAATGAATGAAACCCGTTGCGAAACATTGTGATTTTACTTTCAGCAGTTTCGACATGTCAAAACTAGTTTCGACAATTTCGACGTGTCGAAACTATTTCGGCATTTTGGCATTTCAACATATTTTAGGTTTCGACATTTCGACATTGGCCAATTGAGTTTCAGCAGGCAACTTTAGTCTTGACCATCTCGGTCCAATACTCTAGTTTAGAGATTTCTCCCTTCCCATCATTATAAGCCAGATCGTATTTCTCATAACAGGAATCTGGACCAGTGAGATATAAGGAATCGGTATCACCATATTTTATCCTAAAGCCTTTCTTTCTAACGTACTTTGTGACACGTTTGATAATTTCTTGTCCAGCCGAAGTAACACCTCCAGCAAGTTCGAGTATGTAAAATGGGGAGTCACTTTAGCCAGTTACACTATAGAACGAATTCATATACAATTTAATGGCTTTCTGCTTCGAATTTAGAGAATTATAATCGAAGCAGGTGGAATCATATTCTTTCCTAAAATTATCATATGACAAACCAATGAAAGGATTCAGGATGCTGGCTATTTCAGCACGCTTCTTAGGTTCGCTTTACGAACAAACATCTTCGATTGCATTTGCTATTGAGATAGATCTGCCAGCATGAACCTTTTGGGATCCATCTATTCTACTTTTAACTAATCCCATATATTCCTTTTTCTTTCCAATGGGCTTTAGCTGGACTTTTATTTCATTTCGCATTCTTCCCAATCTCTCCAATATCTTTGGGAAAAGACCTTTCTGATCAGGCTTATTTCCATGCTGTATAGTCCAGGCTCATATAGGTTTACCGCCATATTTAAACTCGATACTGTGAAGCACTTTATTCTCTCTCTTTAGTTTATCCGCTTCTGAAAGTGTTGAGACCATCTTCTCGGGTGAGAGGTTGTAGGTCATGATTATGCTAGGGTATAAGGAAGCAAAGTCTAAACCTGTGACAGGACGTTTATTTTCAAGACCTTTCTCCGGCAGGAACACATACGCTCCTGGAAACTTTCCAGATGCTTTCTGATTGGAAATTTTTGTGGTGTATAGAATATCCTGCGCCCAAGCTTCAGCGCCTAAGAGATTGAATACTTTCATTTCTATAGCATAATAATGTGAGTCAAATAATGATATATGAGCGATTAAGGCCACCTCTCTGTAATCATTTATAACATTAGATTTGACCATGAGCTCCTGACAACGTAAAGCATCTATAACACAATAATTTGCGATTTCATGCATATGTTTTTTGGAAGAGTCAGAAGCCCTGTCTTTTGCTTCCGAATAATACTTCCATAATTTGCTCATGGGCATGTCGGCTTTACCATCGAGACCATATTTTTCTAAGAAATATCTGAGTGACCATTTCTCAGAGCGAGGGTGGAGTTGTAAGAAGCTCGTACAAACATCGATTGGCACACATCCCAGAAGTTTAAGAAAGGAGGATTCAAAGGTCAAAGAGGGATTGATTTTGATATTGACGGATTCTCGTCCTAACGCTTTTTTAGATCCTCTATCCTCTTTCTTTATGTACTGTCCCTTTGGAAGAAACCATTAGTTAGTGGCTCTCCTTTTCCACCAAAATAATTTCAAGTGAGAATGGAATCAGCATTAGCTTTCTTATGTGGGTTTGCCGACATTCGCTAAACCATCCACTCAAGAACATTTAACTTGGTGGCCTTTTCTACGATAAAGGGCCAATCATAACCAGAGTCATTAAAACCAAGCTGGATATCTGAAGCAAAAGATTTCCAGCATAAAGCGAAAGCTTTTAATACATTGGCTTGATTTCCACATATAATAGTAATCCAGTCCAGATCTAGTGCCGTCTCAACGTCAACAAGGTATATCTGTTCTAGTGGTTTCAGATCATCTTTTCAATGTAGAGTCATACAGATCGTAAAAACTTGAGATGTGTCATTTTTAGCTTCTGGGAAGTTTCCTGACCCACACGAATCGTATGTTTCTATGTCCCATGTTAGAACCAATGCTCGATCGCAAGTAAAGAGAGAAGATGGATAGATTTCGCAAAGTAGTTCAAAATCCTCTATAGGACGAAAGTTATCAATCTGGACATAAAACGCATGTGGGCAATGTTGGGATTTCGTATAATAAGGTGCACTAAAATTATATCTATAATTACTTATTAATCCCCACCCAGAAAGTGGTATTCTATATTCTCTTGCAACTTTATGATAATATGTGCCTGTATCGTCTGAAGCTGTCTCTATTTTACATTCAGGATCAACCTTTGAATTGTAGCTTGAGATAATATCAAGAGCAGTGAACCTTAGATCTTTATTAGGTGTGACAATGCGGAGATATGGCTTTTTTTCCGCATGGTACTCACGGATAGGATATGCCTTTATATATTCCATCCAGATTAGATTCATGTTCACAGTTTTTCCACTACTATCTTTCCCAGTAGCAAGAATACCCTTTATTTTGGACCAGAATTTAGGGGTGCTTACATTGTTAGGAACACGAATATTGAAAAATACCTTGATGCCAGTAATGGCGACAACTGCTTTCTGGCCATTAACGAGATACCCATAAAGGCGGAGAATATAATGGGGGTTTTATTAATATATTCTTTTGCTTCTTCTATATCGACTGGCATGAATGGAATATCTTGATAGTTTGCTATCTCATCTTTGAGAATTGAAGTCGAATCCTCATCGTTTCTCATAGCCAATTCATCACGAGATGGGATACCCACCAAGTAATCTTCATTAGAATAACGAATCACCTGACTTTTCTTATCTTTTTCAGCCTCTGGATGAAAAAGGGCAGAGGCGTCGAAGAACTCTGAAAGCGAGGATTGTTCGGTCATGATATTATATCGCAAATATACAGTTCGAGAGAAACTATATACTCTGGGAGAAAAAAGTTTAAAATGAAAATTAATTCTGAACTATATAGATTGATACATAAATCAACAATCCATAGTTATTAAAATGGTATTTTATTGATGTACTTATATCCACAGGAGTAGTAAGATTTGCAATCGAGGATGCTACCATCCGGAAGGATGTTTTATTCATCGCAATTCTCCTTCTCAAGTATTTTGCAAAGAATGTGGAAAATTATCTTATTCTGGATATGGATATTGCGATGATCATGCTAGAAAGCACCGTAAAAGGAAACAATACCATTGGAAAAAGATGGTAGACTTAGCTTTGGCGGAGATACTGGTAGGTAATTTAGAGGTAAACGAAAATGATACAACTTGTCACTAGAAAAAAAACTTGTGACAGAAGCTTGTGATGCAGAAGATAGGCTCTTTAGGAATTCTAGGCCAAAAGAAAGTTTTCTTGATGAGTGTCACAAATGGCATAGGCGTCACTGGAAAAATCGGCCAAATCCTAACTTTTTTTTTTATTTTTTATAGCATATATACACCACATATATATCATACATATACTATATCACGATACATATATAGCATTAGGATAGCATAGAAAATTTTTGATTTTTTTCCTAGAATTTATTACTCTTTTACTTGTGACACTAGTGACAGTAATCAAGAAAGGAATAAAATAGCCTAATAATCTCAAAAAGCATAATGAATGTGTCACAGGTTGCGTCACAGGTTAGTATATGAAACTTATGACACTAGTGACACTCAAAAAATAGCATACAAATGGCATACAAATAGCATACATTAGGAAAGTTTTTCTTAGTTTTATACTCATTGTCTTGACCAAGGATAAACAAAAATGATACGACATAACACTAGTGGATCCCAGCCAAAGGTACTCAGGGTAAGGGATTGTGTCACTAGAAAAAAAAGCTAGTGACAGAAGCTAGTGACGCTCATAAAAATAGCATACTCATTGCCTCAACCTATTTTAGACCATAATTGGACCTCGGAAGTGCTTACAACATCCTGCCAATATGCCAGCAACAAATAGGCAATAGTTGAATTGCAAATAGTGCACTTCTGGTAATCAAATAGGCCAGTCAAAATCTGATCGCAAATATACTGCGCCACCCGATACCATATTTTTTTACCACATTTTGGGATCTAAAAAAAGCAACCAAATAGGTGCAAAGGGTAAGTACTCCAATATAGAATTCAGCACCCAATCAGGCGCAGGAGGTCAGTACCTCGACATAAAACCAGGTATCTAAACAATTGCAGACAGACTGGACCTTCACCATAGAATTTAATAACCAATCAACCGTAGAGCTCCAATTTCATAAATTATACTAGAAAGCAATTACTGGCGTACAGAACCAAATAAAAATGGATACACTTTGATTATTTAGTAATGGTAATATTTAGGTTATTTAATCACATGATCGCAAATGATGTGTAGAAACTAGTGAAGGAATTTCGATTACAAAGACAGTAAATATAATAAGAAAAATAGCTAGGCATACAAAATCGTCATAAATAGGTTATTTAGTTAGATTATTTAATCATATTTAGGTTATTTAACTTTAGATTATTTAGTTATAGTTAGGTTATTTCATGAATGATTTGGTAAAATGTCGATTATTTAGTTATATTTAGATTGTTTAGTTATATTTAGATTATTTAGTTATATTTAGATTATTTAGTTATATTTAGATTATTTAGTTATAGTTAGGTTATTTTATTACTAAATAACCTAATCTAAGCCAATTATGCCTAAATAATATAATTATATTATTTAGGCATAATCGGCTTCTTGGCATTTAATAGTTCAATTTAAACAAACTTTTTTTATTTTGTAAAGCTCAATAAGTAAGTAGTACATAAGAAGGCCCATTTTTGATACGAATGTTTATTAAATTAAATAATCAAATTATCATATAATAAAAAATATTAGAGTGCCTGCTGTCCTAGACACCTTCCCGTTACATAGTTCGTGCTATTGGAATCACTTCCGTCATAATAAAAATCTTTTCGCAGTATTCCTTCTAATTAATACATACATAAAAAAGTTTTTGAAAAATATCAGGAAAAGCTTATTTGAAGTTTGGAACATGTGAATGGAAATCTATAAATTTTACCAGAATTTCCCTGCAACATGATGATTTAATTGGCTGAGGACTTTTATTTGATTATGCCGATCAGGAGGGACGCATCTGTTCCTCTTTAATAAATCAATTTTTAACAAAATGAAAATGGTAATTTCATATTTAAAGAGAATTTTTTTTTTTTTGACAAATCACTTTTAATAACCGACAAGTTTTAAGTGATAAAACGCGTTTAAATATAGAAATATTAATTGAAAAAAAAAACTTACTTAATAGCTTAACCAGGAAGAAGAAGTTGATGCAGAAGTAACATGGGAAGATCAACAAAAAATAAATTCTTTTAGTAAATTAAATACAAAATATTCTGATTTAGAAATAACTTTTGAATCAAAACAGGTTATTTATTTATTTATTTATTTACAACTTGGAAAGGTTAAATTATTCAAATTTGATATTAAATTCAATTAAACTTATTTTATTTTAGCAAGAAAAAGAATACCTTAATGATTTGACTGAAGAACTTGAATTAGCTGATGAAGATGATCGTATCAAGTAAGTTAACTAGGATTTACTTAAAGTGAATATATAATTAATATTTAGAATCAAGATATTGGTCTTCGATCGTTCGATGATAAGTTGTTAATGTATTGATACAATTAATAATCCAATCTCGATCTTATAATTTACTTTATAATAGTTTATTGAGAGAGAGAATAGAGATATCAGTCTCCGACCGATATCTCCAATTCAATAATATAATATCCATTTCAATTGAGAAGCTTATAATTTTATAACAAAACTAATTAATTGATTTTGTTTTTAAAATAGATATAAAATAGGAGAAGCATTTATTAATATTTCAGTAGAACAAGCTCAACAACGTATAGAAAAAGATAAAGAGATTTTAATACAAGAATTAGAACAACTTAAAAATGCTATGGATCATATAAATGAACAAATGTCTCAATTAAAAGTTCATTTATATGGAAAATTTGGTAAAGCCATTAATTTAGAAAAAGAATAATAATAGAAATGAGGAAGTGGGTATAAATCATATTATGAGAATAATTTTTTAGATCAATAATATGGTTTGTGCGATTTGTATGTTACGGAACTTGAGAAATTATTTGAGTAAAATGATGATATGGATAATATGAATGAATGAAATGTATTCTTTTTTTGTATTCTTTTTGTATAATAATAATAATAATTTTTATGAATTGTTTCGCATGTATGATAATATCACGTGGAATCCCGTATATAAATGGAAATTTAGGCGCGTAAATTTTTGATATTTTCACGCGCGTTGACAGACGGATTAATAATTAGTGCGTTTACATCTCATACATCTCATTCATCTTATATTGCATATTGCATATTACTTCTTGATGGAAAAAGACAAAGAAACATGAAACTTTATCATATTGCTTTAAAACATTTATATTATATTAATTTTTTTTTTATTTAACAAAAATGGAATTATTGATTAAACCTTTCGAGAAAATCTTTCATTCACGTATTCTCAAATTTTTTAATTTACAATTACTGTTGATAAGTTGGTAACCACGGAAAAAGATAAAATTGTAATATCTGTGTAAATAGTAAAGAGGAAATTTCCAAATATTTTTAAAGAAACTAATTTTGGTATAATCATTAATGCATCGATAAAGCATCAAGTACATATATATACGTACAACTTACATTACAATATATGATATAATATAATAAATTTAATAAATTCACCTTTCTGCATTCGAACTTTCTTTAGAATTCAATATTTTTTAGTCATGTATCGACATTCAAACACCTCGGATCTTTCAATCATCGACGACCGCAGTTAATTTTAAAAAAAATAAATCACATGACCGAAAAATTCATACGACATATCATGTGAGCAAAACTGCCCCCCCCAACCGCCCAACGCAACGCCTTTCCGTAATAATTAAATCATTTCCGTTAAAAACATTTTACAATAAGTTCCTTTGTTTCAAAAATACCACGGGTTTTCTTTGTATCTTGTGAAAAAGGCGCTACAGAAAAAAAAAACCCGTATGATTCCATAATTCTTTTTTTATGATATTGTTTTTCCGATATTCAACGAAAAGGTAGAAAGATAAGGAACATATTGTCATATGTTATACATTTATTTCAATACGCATGATATGATAACTTATGATATGAATGAATATATGAACATAACAAGTTTAGTACTCAGGTCTTAAATTAAAGTACAAAATTCTTAATAATTAAACCACATGTTTGCACCTTTCTCCTTAAAAAATTAGGCTACAATTTTAAAATATTTATTTTTCCTAATTCGTTAATTATTAATAACTAAATAACTAAAAAAACTTTTAATTAATAATAATTTTTTGCATTATAAAACCAATTACAAAGTATGAAATTCCTAAATTTATTATAAATGAAACAAAAAAGCAGGTGAAACTTTTCAAAGTTGTACGAAAAAAAGGTACGACTTTGAACCAAAAGTAAACAATTACCAAAAATTTTTTAGCAAAAAAAGTAACAAATAAGTAACAAATAAGCCGTTGAATTCCTTTAGATTTTTCTTTGTTAGCTCAAATTTTTTGTTCATTGAATCAAAATATATACATAATAATATGATCATATGGGGGGAGGAGGAGGGGAAAGGGGGGAGATGAGGGAGAGGAGGTACCGTGTGTTAGTCGATAGATTTACAAAATAGATTTGCATGACAAGATTGACTTGATTTTTTGTTGTTGTACATTTTAAATAAGTAAAAGAGTTGCGCAAATAAGATCTTCGTTGGCGCGCGAATTTTTAATATTACATGGCGGAATTTAGTACAACAAACATCATCGTATACAATTATTCTTAATAAGTAATATTTATTATATTGCTATGCCCATTTTTTAAAATAATGATATCGAGAAACTTTTCACTTAATAAGGAAAGTAAAATCACAGCGGAGTAAAATAAGTTTTTATGCTTAAAGTTTATGCTTTACTGTCTGTGCCTCTTTTTTTTTTTTTTTTTTTTTACTTGTGCCTCTTTTAGATTTCTGATGGATAGGATAATTGCATGGGTAGATTAATTAAATTTCGCGTTTTTGTTTATTACGCCAACAAATCAAAAAATGGATCCCGGTTTTTTGATCGGAAGGGTTTTGTAATAAATTAAACATACATTTCTTTCAAAATTTTTATTAATTACAAATTAGTATTACAATTTATATTATGATATGGATGGATGAACATTAAAAAAAAAAACTACAACGAATCATCGAATCGTTGCTACACAACACACAACACAGACCACATAAAACACATACTGGACACACAATGTGTTTGATGATCAAAAATATATTACTTTCAGTTTGTTTAACAAACATGTATAAGTATGTATGGAATGTATGAATATTTGAAAATTTGGTTAATAACAAAATTGAAACGGGACACCTTTTTTTCAGGGTTACTGATATTACTGATAAATTACTGACATATTACTGATATGTTATTAATACATCTGATATTAATTTTTTTCTTGCTCGTCAAAAAATACATGAAATACATTTTGTGATCTCTGTATTTTATGGGTACGCGTTAAAAGCATTACAATTGATCATTTGATTTCTCTCTCTCTTCTAAATTTGTAAGAGAAGAAAAAATCAGTTTGTAACTCACATGACATAATAAATTTGATTGGAGTTGATTTATAAATAGATTTCAATTTGGTGTATTTGGTGTTCAATCGATAAACGTTTTTTTTTTTCTCTCTCAAAAGTAAATTAAAAGAGTATAACAATAACAAATAATATAAAACTCATGTATTTCATAAATTATAAATTTATAAACATGGAAACTTTATTAATAAATCCCGGGAAAGGTCACACCCAATCTAAAAATAATTCTTTACTTAATAAAGATTATCCGACCGGAATTATCCATTATTTCCAAAAAATACAATAAATTACAGCAAATCATAAATTATTAAGGTAAATCATAACATCCCAGCATCAAGTCAATCAAGTTCATCACCCGGGAACCACCTTTCGGCTATTCGGCCCATTGCGGGGAAATATCTCCTATGATAAAAAAAAAAAAAAAAAATACCAACATTTTCAACATATACGTTGATAGAATACTCTTTTTAGAAAATAGACTAAAAGAACTTTTTTTTACCTTACTAAGTTCTTCAAAGGCAATTATAAAATAACGAATGAAATGTTCACATATGATTTTAACCAATAAAAATTTCCATTTTTAAAAAAATTTCAAATTTCATTCAAATCACAATCATCATCGTGAAGGAAATGAAATTAGGAAACTGATACTCTTTTATATACTTATTTTACTTATTTACTTTATTACTATATTTATCATATTCACTGTTTTTTATTGCTGCCTTCTTTACCAATATAATTTCAATTAACATGCATAACTCGTGCAAATAATTCATTTCTTTGTTCAAAATATCGGTCATTTTTGTGTTACGTGAGGCAGAAGATTATAATGACGAAATAAAATTTTAAGGCTTATCACTTATTAGAAATATCAATACGATAAATTCTATAATAAAATTTCCATGTAAATTTTTTTTGTTTTAAAAAAAAAAAAAAACTTTATTATTTACTATTATTTATTTAGATTGCAATTTATAGTATTTGAATCGCCAATTTATTATTGACAATGCGATTTGTGATAGATCACAACATGTTATCAAATGACTATCTTAACTCCACCTTATTCATCTGAAAAAAATATGATTACAGATTAAAATATTATCATTATCATCATCTAAAATCTTTTTTATCAATTTATTTAATTTTTTTTTTTTTTTTAAAAAAAAAAAAACTGTGTAGAAGAATCAGAAAAACTTTGATAACGAAAAATTTGTAATTTTCAAAAGGAATTTGTAATTTTTAATAAGAAATTTGTAATTTTTTTTTTATTTTCCTGAAAATTCTGGAAAATCATTGATTAAATTGATTAAAAAACGATAACCGCATTGAAACGTGAGAAAATATTTGAAGGGAAATATAACTTTTTTAGTGCTTATTATATTTTTTTTTTTTATAATTATATATTTTAATACAATGAAACACTTTTTTTCTTCGGTTTGCACTTTTCGTTGTTTACATTCATAAATATTAACATTGTTTAAAAATTTTAAAGTTTAATTGAAATTATAGATAATATATAATAGTACTACCAAATGTGATCATTTGCATAATGCATTTTCTGTAACGCGATACGGCAATGTAATATTATGTATATATAATATTCTAAAAAAGTTAAATTAAAAAAAAAATTAATAAAGTCATTATTATCATCAATGAATTTAAAGTTGGGAAGATTTTTTTTTTTTTTTTCTTATCATAATATAGTACAAAGAAAAAAAAAAGAATAATAATAATAGTAATTTTTCGCGGTACGTGATGCAACAACGCATACAATACAATGACAAAGAAGTTAGAAACATTTCGTGAGATTTGTATCAAAATATCAATAAACGTCATAACTAGTAACTAGTTTTAGCCTACATCTTTTATTACGCTAACCCTTTATTTAGAAATTTAATTTAGTCTGAAACTCTTATTTAAGTTGGATTGGGTCCCAACCGACAACCTACATTCGGTACAGGTCCCCAGTGGGATGTATGTTATTATGACTCATAAATTCTGAGAATTATTATTCCTATGGGCTTATATATTACTTAGATAAGTATATTAATATAGAATGTCATTTTTCGATTTTTTTGGAGATCTACATTGCATATTATTTTTATTATTTATCGCATCTTTTTTAAAAAAAGCTGTCATGTGTCAAATTCGGAGGATTTGTTCCAAAGAATTTTACAATTAAATGAAACTAATTTAAATTTGATTAGATTATTACTTAATTAAAATTCAAACGATTTGATAATATAGTAGCATTATAGTGTAGTGATGGTGTAGTATTATTGTAGGAGTGTAGTGGTGGTGTAGTATATTGTATTATAGTAAGAGTGGTGTAGTATAGTAGTATACAGTATATATAGTATTATACTAATACTAAAATTACACTAAACTCTACACACTACACACACACTACACGCTACACACTATACACTACACACTACACACTACACACTATACACTATACAACTATACACTATATAATATGTACACTATAAGTCGAAACGGCTTTTGGGACGAAAAAAGATTAAACATTTGATCAGATAATCCATATTTTCAAACTTTGATCATTGTAGTTTTTTATATATATATATATTTTACAATCAAATTATTAAATGCATCATCATTTGAGCCTTGTCAGACCAAATGTAAGGGATTAAAAGTGGGCCGTGCATCATTCGCTAATAACCGAATTTTTAGCTGTTAAACGTTAGTTTAATCCTTAATGAATTAAAGAAATTACTTCATGAGAAGTGAAACCATGTTTCAGGTTTTTTTACAAGATACTTTGGTAAATAAATACTCGTTAAAGAGAATGATTCGTACAAGGAATATCATGTTTATGTTATGTTTTTTTTACGGATAAAGTAAGTTTTGGCTTTGCTTTTTGTTTTCCGAACGAGAAAAGTTAAAAGGATGCCTTTGAGCCCGTTTAAATAATCATTATCGATAAAATTTCTTTGTATAAAAAAAAAAAAAATTCAACCCCCCCCCCTTTTTTTTTTATAATTCATAATATAATCACATTCATTTTATTTTCCGGAAATAGATTTTCTGATTACAACTTTTTTTTCCCGGTTTTTTTCTTTTTCTTTTTCTTTTTCTTTCATGATATAAAAAAAGTTGACAAACAAAACCATTCCGTAATTAGTAGTTCTTCGGATAATGAAAGCTTGAAAATAATGTAACATTTTAGACATAAATTAGTGATTTTTTGTAACATATAAAGAATTAATTAAGTAAATGCATGTAAAATTTGGGAAATTTAAATAAAAAAAAAAATTATTTTATAATAAGGAGGGTTAGGTACAATCATGAAGAAAAGTGATTTGTATCACTCTCGCTCATAATATGTATCACAATTTATGTGCGTAACATATAATTTGCGTAGTTTAGGCGTAATTGAACAATATATTCGGAATTTGACGATGATGTTAGTTTAACATTACCATAAAAAGGATTGTACAACAAGATTTACATGTACAGTATACAACAAATAATTAAAGTATATGATCTACAACGCGAGAAAAAAGAACCTTAACTAAATTTAACCTCTCATTTAATGATAATGTTATATAGAATTATGTAGATAATGATAAGTATTTTCTAATAAGGATCGGTTATTTATTAGATAATATGTTTCAAAAAGATTTACATTTCAAATAATTTCAAAATTCACTAATCCTTTTTATTAAATTTTCAAATTGGAATTTTTTCAATCGATTAAAGTCATAAACTGAATTAAAAAAAAACGGTATAAATTAGTTATCATATTCATTCTTATCCGTTATCGATAAAATGATAAACATGTCATTTTTTCAAAAAGAAATTGTTAAGTAAAATTGACCTATCCTCGTCTATCGTAATCTATTCAATAGTTAATTTAATCTACGGGTTTTTTATGCGTATTAAACTAATATAGATTTTATATAACATAATCAGAGATAAGATTATATTGATTATTATCTTTCTTTTTTTTTAAAAAAAAAAAAAATTCTTTGGATTAAACCCTTTTGTTTATAACCATTACTTAAAATAATCGACCTAATATCATTAACCAATATTGGTAATGGTGGGATGATTTTTTTTTTAGAGTGCCCGACTAGACTTAATTTAATAATAACATTAACGCCTCAAATAAATTTATCGTATTATTTACATATTAATAACGTGATCTCATTATATCAAAATAAATACAAATATCTCTTTTTTTCATCCTTTAAGGGTTATCCGAGAAACGTTTTTTTGCATATGAATATATTATTTTTGTTATAAAAACATAATAAATCGAAAAAAAGTAATTCATAATAATAGATAGAATATATTTTTTTATTTTTTTTTATTTTTTTTATTTTTTATCGTGAGAAAAAAATTCCGTAAATGAAACCAAAAAGTGATTAAAAAGGTGCCATCATCACTTTTTAGCCCAATAATGAGTTGTGAAAAATTGATTGGTTAAATAAAGTTATTTCGGCTAAGCTTATAATTGAAATTTTTCTGGTTTTGTTTAATGTTACGATATTATTATATGTTCTATTTGTAAGGTACTCAAAAATTTAGAGGCTTATATGTTAAAGAGGCAAAGTTCAAAAAATAAATATTACTCATAATTTTTATGATAACGAATTAAACAAGGATTCGTTTAGGAAAGGATACAAAGTACATATATATTGGATCAGGGAAATGTTATTTTTCTTTAAACGAAAGAGGAACGAATCTTCCTTGATTTGGACTCGTTTAGCATTGCAAAGAGATAAAATATTTTTGAATTAATAAAAATTAATTTAATTTAATAGTTGAATAATAATGAATTTAATAGAACCTACCTTATTTGAACAATTGATTGTTAAGGAGAATGATAAAATAATTTTTCATGAGCGAGATCAATTAGAATCATTTGAAAAAAAGGGAATTGATTTCTTTTTTACCTGAAAAGAAATCAAAAAAAAAGTGATCAATTAGTGGTTATTATAATAATAGTATCATTTATTATTAGTAAATAAGCCATGCGGAATTTATCAAGTTTGGTTGTAAATTGATGACGGGTAATTCGAATGGGACCTCAATCAAAAAAAGTAAATAATCCTCTGTTATACAACCCTTATTTCCTGTATTTTTTTTTTTTTATTGAATTGCCTTTTTTTTTTGCGGGATTTTTTTTTTTTTTTTTTTTTTTTTCTTATGAAAAAGACGTGTGAAATTATAAATTGTAAAAAATATCAAAAAAAAAAAAAATTTCTTTTGAACAATATTATTATATAATATAAGCCCCTTAATTGTTTATTTTTTATTTTATTTTTTTTTTTTAAAAAAGAAAAAAAAAAATTTGTTTTCAGCCAAAATAAAAATTATTTATTTTATATAATTGAACAAGAAATTCAAAATAATCCAATCCAACAATATTTGATATAAGGAAACCGATAACCGTTTTACCATCGGCGTGTAATAAGAGAAATTCCTTGAAATAAAAATATGTCAAAAAGAATAATTATATTGTATCATAATTAATTGTATGAAGGAAGTGAAGATCCAATTTAAACAATATAATTGTTGATCGATTATATATCTCACTATTTATAGAATCGTTTATTGTAAATAAATATATATAAATAAAAAATATATGAAATATATGAGTTTGATAAAAGTCCGATAACCCCGAATTACTACTACTGTAATAATATATCTGATACCTGTGACAAAAAAAAACAAGGGACCTTTTTTCTAGTGGATAGAATATTTTATAAATTTGGTGAATGTAAGTCGAATTATTTCGTTAAAAAAAGTATCCAAATTTTTTTTTTTTAAAAAAAAAAAAAAATTAAAGAGAACTTATTTTATAAATTTGTTTTTTTTTTCCTTTCAAATTGTTCGCGATATACATCAAAAACAAAAAAAAATCATACACAAATATATATACAATATATATTTAATTTTTCCTTTTTAACTATCCTTTCATTCTCCTTCCCCTTTACTTTTTTTGTTAATTATTTTTTTTTTTCACGCACGGAATTTTAAAAAAGCAAAAACATCCCAATCAAAAAAAAACAATTTTTTTCGAAAGAAAAAAAAATTGTTTTTTTGTTTTTTTTTTAAATTTTATTATAAAGAGTAAAAACTCCAAATATCTTCCGATAAAATGGAGTCTGGGTCTACTATATTCTTGTAGTAGAAAATAAAAAGAAAAAAAATTTTTTTTTTTTTTTCTAAAAATTCTTCAACTATTTCTTTTTTTTTTTCCCTTTCAAAAAAAGAATTTTTTTGTAATCAATCACCATTTTTTTTAGGATTTACCTTTTTTTTTTACGGAAAAAAAAATAACAAAAAATCAACAAACTCGGCCCCGCCTTGTTTATTCTCAAAGGTTAACGTGACTTTTTAATAGTAAAAAAAAATCATATTATTTTTTTGTAGATATAATATATATAAAAAGGACTTGGAAGCGTAACAAACTTTTTTTTTAAAATAGGACAAAAAAAAAAAATCATCATTATTATCTCTTATCATATTACACTTTGTATAGTAAAAAAATACTACTTATTATTGAGAAAAAAGACTTCGTTGAACGAAAGTTAAAAAAGATTCATCATTAGACTTTGTTTTCCTACTTAATAATTATTAATAATACACTTCCTTAATATTACCGGATACTATCATTTTTTTTTTTACTATTATTTTTTATAATAGTAATCAAACTTAAAAACCCAACAAAAAAAGTCTATCACATAATCCATTCAAGTCATGCCTTTCACTTTCTCAGCAGGTTCTTTCTCTTTTCTAAAGAGTTCAACAACTTCTCAGTCTAATATAAAACAAAATAATAATGTAGATAATGTAAATAATAATAATAATAATAATATCATCAATGATAATTTAGACATGGGTAAAAATATATCGGCTTATCATCCATCCCTGAATAATTTTGTTATTCCGTTGGATAGAAGAGTTCGTTCTTTAGATAATTCTGAAACTTCTACTAAAAGTAATCGTCGTAGTAGTAATGCAAGTAATTCAAGTAGTTCAAAGAATACTAATAATAGAAAGGCTTGGTACAAGTCAATATTTGTTCGTATACATCAAACCTTTTCACGATCGAACGATGGCGATACTGATAAAGATGACAGTAAAAGTAACATTACTAATGATTATGATGATAATACTGTTGAGAACAATAGTAATAACGAGGTTGTAACTGGAAGTGAAAGTGATGATGATCCTATAATAATGAAACCAAAAAATATTGAAGCTGGGACAGAAGCAAATTCTTTTATATGTCATGGGAATACTCACGATTTTTACGTTGTAACGAAAAATGGTTCTATGTCAGATGGTTCTATGTTAAATGGTTCTTTGTCAAATGGTTCTTTGTCAAATGGTCCTTTAAAATCTCAATCTTCCCCTAATTTTATTCCACCTTCGGTATTTGAAGAATGTGCTAAAACTCCTCGTCATTTCGCAAAAGAACCTGAAGTCTTGGGTAAAGTTGGTAGATTTACTATAGTAAGAGAACGTGAAGATTTTGATACCACTTATTTTGATCAATGTCATTGTCAACAAAAACCTTGTCGTTTCTCTACAAATGGTTGTTCTGGTACTCATCCTGTATTACCTCCTGGTAAAGAGAGCGATCGTCCTTCACGTCATTTGTCTCAAGTTTCAACTTGTTCTAATAAGAATGATTCTTGGTCCTCTTCAAAATCTCGTCGTTCCTTTTATAGTAATAATACTCCTTCTTCTAATTCTTCAAGATCTTCATTACAACAACAAAAGTATTATGGTGTTTGTCCCACTCCTATCATGGTTTCAAAACCTATCACTCCTAACTTTTCATCTTCCAACTCTTCTTTTCCTACTCATTGTCGTGTCATTTTACCTCAATCATCATCTTCACCTAATCTGGTTCACCTAAATCAACGTTCCAAATTTGATGGTGTTCAAAACAAAAACACTTTAAAGAACATGAATTGTTATCCTAATTCAAATATTATTGTTGGTGGTAATTCTGGTAAATATCCTAATCCTCCAACTAATAATGGTTCTTATTATCCACAATTTAATAACTATTCTACTACTGTAATTAAAAAATTTAAAAAATCTTCGTTAGTAAGTATGAAATCGACTGAAGAAGAAAAACGTAGATTATCAATGCCTCCTACCACTACTCCTCCGACTCCTCCTCAACCTTTGAATTTAAATTCCTCTTCAACTCCTACTACACCTACAACTCTTCAAAAATTCCATTATCACCATCCTAATGAACCACATACTACGATAAACTCTCATAGTGGAAGAAAATTTGAAGTTGAATGGAATACCACGGCAAAAAGTTCGTCTTCAAGTTCTACATCATCATCTTCTTCTTCGGATACCGCTTATTCTCCTCCTTCCACCATAAGTAGTGCATTTAGTATGGCTTCTAGTCCTGATAAAAAATCCACAATTAATAATACCTTGAGTAGACGTTGTAGTACTCTAAGTAGTAAATGTGGTAGAAAATTTGAAGTTACGATTCTCTCCTCCTCTTCCTCTCCCGGTAACAATTGTATTTTAAATACTTCTCCACATAGTACCATAGGTAGTGTCAATAGTATTATTGTAGACGCTACTAATACGGACACTCATCAAAATAATTAAGATCTTCACTCGCATATTTATTTATATAGGGGAGAGATGTGGTGACGTGTGCGGTTTTCGTCACCTTTTTAAAAAAAAAAAAAAAAAAAATTTGATTTTTTTTTTTTTTTTTTTTATTTTTTTTTTTTTTTTTTTTATTTTGATTTTTTTTTTTTTTTTTGAACAATTCCTTTGATCCTGTTTTCACGAATCCTGATCTTTTGGGATTCAATTCACAATATCTAAAGCAGTTCTTAGAAGTCCCTAGATTTTCCTTTGTGGTTTACATCCAATAAAATTGGAAAATAAAAAGACAATGAAATTTGAATTTATGATATACATATATATATTTTTTTTTGTAAATGTAAAAAAAAATTTTTTTAATTAAAAAACGCATACATGAATCATCAACACACTCACCCACCAAAAGTAATACTATATACCATAATTTTTTTTATCTTTTTTCAAATTTTTTTTTTCTAATAGATTGATATTTCAGCTAAAATTTTTAATTTATTAAATTTATTACAAAGAAAAAAAAAAAAAAAAAGAATTTTAAGATTTCATTTAAGATCTAAGAAAAAAGTATGTAAAATGTAAAATTTTTTTAGTGAAAAATCAATCGACTTGTAAATATTTTCTTTTTTTTTATTTTTTCATATTTCTATATAATTTTTTTTTTTCAACACAAGTTTTTTAAAATAAAAAAAAAAAATTTTTTTTATCCAAACAAAAAAAAAATCGTTGTTAAGTTTTTTTTTTATATATATATATATTGTTAGCTACAATCCCATAAATATGTCGAAATAGTATATATACATACATATTTTTTTATTTTGATTATTAATTTTTATAACGATGGTTTTAGCATTATTGCCCATATATAAAGGTGGACATTTAATGTGTATTACATCGTAATAAAAATATATTTCATTTAATTTTCGTCTGCGAATCTTTACATTATTTTTGTTGTGAAGATTTAGGAAAAAAAAATGAATACAATTATTTGTTTTTTTTTAAAGCGGGTATTAAGTACATGATTATTTGCATTGGAAATAGAAACTAATTGTTAAGCGTTTTGCGAGCAACACTTAACCTACAATTTAATTTAACTATAAACAATCAACTTTTTATTATTTTAAGATAGTTTTTCAGTAAAAATCCTGGTGGTATTCAATACTATTAATAATGATAGATTGAATAAACCTTAAAGATAATTATTACAAACTCTTTAAAAAATAGTACTATTTGTCCATCTTATAATTTAGCTAAATACTTATAAAATTTTCTTTTTTTTTTTAAACTATATAACCTAATATAATTGAAATGATTTTTAATAATAATATTTATAAATAATTACTATTTATAAAAAAATTATTTACTGAATAATAATTTGCTTAAATTATTTGGTATTAATTAAATTTTTATTTAATAAATTACTAATAATAAATTAATAATAAAATAAGAGAATAATATAACAAATAAATATTACCTATTAATTTATATTACCTATTAATTTAATAAATTTAATATGAGTAATTTAATCACCTATAATTTTATATAAATAAATTTAATTTAAATAATATTATTTAATTTAATTAAATAAATTATTTTTATACAATAATATAATTGTTTACATTTGATTATAATACTTTATTACTATTATTATTTATAAATGATATAATTAAAGTCATTTTTTTAAAAATTTTTTTCTTAATACTACTTTTTTTTATTTTCATAAAAAAAAAATTTATATTTTTTTTATGTTTCTAAAAAAATTATTTGTAAGATAAAATTAATATTACTTATTGCTTTTGATTATATGGGGTCTTTGCAATAGAAAGGTATGAAACTCAAAAAAAAAAAATTAATATATAATTTTTTCAATCTATTTTTTAAAAATAATAAAATAAATAATAAAATTCAAATAAAAAAATAAAAGTATAGTAAAAAGATTATTAGAAAAAAAAATAGTAAATATTATAATCAAATGAATTTAACCTTTTATTCAAATAACTTTTTTAATCTAATAGTTAATTTTCATATATTTTTCAATTTATTTTTTAAAAATTATAAATAGATAATAATATTTAAATAGAAAATAAAATTATAGATATTATAAAGGATTATATAAATGATTATCAAAAAGAAAATAATAAATAAAAAATATTATGATTATTTAATTTTAATTTGTTTGTTTTATTATATAATTTATCTGATTTATTATTTGATTTTTAATGTAAAAATTATAAACAAATAATAAAATTCAAATAGTAAAATTAAAAAATTGTTCAAAAAATTACTTTAATAAAAATATAATAATAATAATATATATAAAAAAAAAAGAGAATGAATTATTAAAATTAAATAAAAAAATAAAATTTAAAATGCAGATTTTATTTTTGTAAAATAAAGTGTACATTAGATTTAAGTAATAATACAATTATTAAATGCAAAATATATAAATGTACATATAATCAAACTTATAAATCTTAAAAAAATATTTTAAAAAAAAATAAAAAAAAAAGAAATTCTAAAATAATTAAATATTCATAACTTAATTTCTTATTTTTTAAATTTTTAAATAATATTTAAATTAATAGTGATAAATATAATCATATAGAGTCTTTGCAATAGAAAAATACAAAACTTAAAAAAAATTTTTAAATTTACTTTATATGAGAACTCCCGTAACAAAAGGTAGGAATGGGCCAAAAAATCAAATTTGAGATTTTATAATAATTATATACTTATTAGCCTAATTTTTCAAAAAATACAATTTTTTATTAGTAGTAGATTAATAAAAAAATTGTAAATTTACCATTTTTTTTGTTAATTATATTTTACTTTTATGATATTAATAAGTTATACAAGTTTATTAGAAAAAAATTATTACTTTTAACAAATTCCTTGCAAAATTTTATCCTAGTTTAGTATAAAAGAATTCTAAAAAATCTGAATTCTTTATAATTAAACAATGATCTGCAAAATTAATCATATAATTTAAACTGCAATTTTTCAAAATCTCGCAGTTGGCTCATCCCCTCCTTTTGCTACAAGTGTTCCCATATGCTAATTATATTTTTTATATTAAAATAAATGTAAATTTAATATTAATTAAATTTTTATTTTTTTTTTAAGTTTTGTACCTTTTTATTACAAAAACCCTCATATAATAATTTTTTTTATTTTTAAAATAACATTAAAATTCTAAAAGTTAATAGATAAAATACTTGAAAAATAAAATTTTAAATAATTTAAAAAAAAATAGAAATATTAATATAATATAATTTTTTAATAATCTTATTTTTAAATAAAATAATTAATAAAAAGATTTAAATAATATTATTTAATAATTTAAGAAATAAGTAAACTTTAGTAAAAATAATATATATCAAATATTTATTAAAAAAAAATGATAATCTATAATAAATTATAAATTGCACTTTAATATTAAAATACAAAGATTAAATTCACTATTTTAAATATCTTTAAACTATTAAGTTAATATTTATGAAAAATATCATAATATTGTAATTATTAATATAATATTAAAGATTAATCAATTTTTAGTAAATGATTAGACTGATTTTTTGACTGGAAGTACTTATATCTAGTTGAAAGTGATTATATTTTGTAATCTTCTCTTTACTTAATACACAGGTCAAATGGAGTCAAACCAGTCATCAATCGGTCATGTGACTGATCGGTAACCGATTGGATACCCATTGATAACTGATTCTTTCAATCGATCATCAATCAAGTATAAATTCCAAATCAGTTATCAACTAGTCATATGACTGATTGATGACTGATTAGTGTACAGTTGAATTTACCAGTTATCAATAGGTTACCAATCGACCATATCAGATTGATGACCGATTGGTTGCTAATTGGCTTATTATATATTAGCAGATTTTTTAGATTTTTTCAATAACGTCGTTTTAAAATATTTAATTTATAAACCATTTTAAAACTCTAAACTCTGATAGAAAATTTTTTTTGATAGATTTTCTAAAATTCATATAGGATATTTTTGATAAATAGAGATATTTTTATTTTTTGAGATTTCTAAAAGTTTGTATGGAAAGAGTTCATATGGGATATCTGATAAAAAATTTTTTTTATTTTCTAAGAGTTCGTATAGAAAGAGTTCGTATAGGGATATTTGATAGAAAAATTTTTTTTAAGAGATTTTCTAAAAGTTCATATAGGAAAGGTTTGTTGGATATCTTTGATAGAAAATTTTTTTTAAGAGATTCTCTAAGAGTTCATATGGGAAGAGTTTGTATGGAATATCTGATAAAAAATTTTTTTGCGAAATTTTCTGAGTTTGTATGGGAAGGGTTCGTATAGGATATCTAATAGGAAATATTTTTTTTGAGAGATTTTCTAAGAGTTCGTATGGGAAGGGTTCGTATGGATTCTTTGTTAGAAAATTATTTTTATAGATTTTCTAAGAATTCGTAAAGGAACAGTTCGTATAGGATATTTTGATAAAGATTTTCCAAGTATTCATATGGAAAAGGTTCATATGGGATGTCTTTGATAGAAAATTTTTTTTAAGATTTTCTAGTGTGGGAAGAGTTTGTATGGGATATCTGGTAGAAAATTTTTTTGTGAAATTTTTTAGGGTTCGTATGGAAAGGATTCGCATGGGATTCTTTGATAGAAAATTTCTTTGAGAGAGATTTTTTAAGAGTCGTATGAGAAGGATTTGTATGGGATATCTGATAGAAAATTTTTTTTTGAGAGATTTTCTAAGAGTTCATATGGAAAGAGTTCGCATGGGATTCTTTGATAGAAAAGTTGTTTTTTAAGAGATTTTCTAAGAGTTCATATGGAAAGAGTTTATATGGGATATCTGATAGAAAAATTTTTCTTAAGAGATTTTCTAAGAATTCATAAGAAAAGCGTTCATATGGGATTCTTTGATAGAAAATTTTTTTTTAAGAGATTTTCTAAGAGATTGTGTGGGAAGAGTTTGTATGGGATATCTGATAGAAAATTTTTTTGTGAAATTTTTTAGGGTTCATATGGAAAGGATTCGTATGGGACATTTTTAATAAATAGATTTTTTTTTTATTTCTAAGAGTTCGTATGGGATATCTGATAGAAAAATTTTTCTTAAAAGATTTTCTAAAAGTTCATATGGAAGGGTTCGTATAGGATTTTTTGATAGAAAATTTTTTTGAGAGAGATTTTCTTAAAGTTCGTGTGGGAAGAGTTCGTATGGGATATTTTAATAAAGATTTTCCAAGTGTTCATATAGTAGGGGGTTCGTATGGGATATCTTTGATAGAAAATTTTTTTTAAGAGATTTTCTAAGAGTTCGTATTGGAAGAATTCGTATGGGATATCTGATAGAAAATTTTTTTGTGAAATTTTTTAGGGTTCATATGGAAAGGATTCGTATGGGACATTTTTAATAAATAGATTTTTTTTTTATTTCTAAGAGTTCGTATGGGATATCTGATAGAAAAATTTTTCTTAAAAGATTTTCTAAAAGTTCATATGGAAAGGTTCGTATAGGATTTTTTGATAGAAAATTTTTTTGAGAGAGATTTTCTTAAAGTTCGTGTGGGAAGAGTTCGTATGGAATATTTTAATAAAGATTTTCCAAGTGTTCATATAGTAGGGGGTTCGTATGGGATATCTTTGATAGAAAATTTTTTTTAAGAGATTTTCTAAGAGTTCGTATTGGAAGAATTCGTATGGGATATCTGATAGAAAATTTTTTTGTGAAATTTTTTAGGGTTCATATGGAAAGGATTTGCATGGGATTCTTTGATAGAAAATTTTTTTGAGAGAGATTTCTAAAAGTTCATATGGGAAGAGTTCATATGGGATATCTGATAAGAAATTTTTTTTTGAGATTTCCTAAGATTCGTATAAGATATTTTTGATAAATAGATTTTTTTTTTATTTCTAAGAGTTCGTATAAGATATCTGATAGAAAAATTTTTCTTAAGAGATTTTCTAAGAGTTCATATGGAAAGGGTTCGTATGGGATTCTTTGATAGAAAATTTTTTAAGAGATTTTCTTAAAGTTCATGTGGGAAGAGTTCGTATGGGATATTTTAATAAAGATTTTCCAAGTGTTCATATAGTAGGGGGTTCGTATGGGATATCTTTGATAGAAAATTTTTTTTAAGAGATTTTCTAAGAGTTCGTATTAGAAGAGTTCGTATGGGATATCTGATAGAAAAATTTTTCTTAAGAGATTTTATAAGAGTTCATATGGAAGGGTTCGTATGGGATTCTTTGATAGAAAATTTTTTTTAAGAGATTTTCTAAGAGTTCATATTGGAAGAGTTCGTATGGAATGTCTAATAGAAAATTTTTTTGTGAAATTTTTTAAGGTTCATATGGAAAGGATTCGCATGGGATTCTTTGATAAAAAATTTTTTTGAGAGAGATTTCTAAAAGTTTATATGGGAAGTGTTCATATGGGATATCTGATAGGAAATTTTTTTTTGAGATTTTCTAAGATTTGTATAGGATATTTTTGATAAATAGATTTTTTTTTATTTCTAAGAGTTCGTATGGGATATTTGATAGAAAAATTTTTCTTAAGAGATTTTCTAAGAGTTCATATGAAAGGGTTCGTATGGGATTCTTTGATAGAAAATTTTTTTTAAGAGATTTCCTAAGAGTTTGTATTGGAAGAGTTCGTATGAAATATCTGATAGAAAAATTTTTCTTAAGAGATTTTCTAAGAGTTCATATAGAAGGGTTCGTATGGGATTCTTTGATAGAAAATTTTCTAAGAGTTCATATGGAAAGGGTTCGTATGTGATTCTTTAATAAAAAATTTTTTAAGAGATTTTCTTAGAGTTCGTATGGAAAGAGTTTGTATGGAATATTTTAATAAAGATTTTCCAGTTGTTCATATAGTAGGGGGTTCGTATGGAATATCTTTGATAGAAAATTTTTTTTAAGAGATTTTCTAAGAGTTCGTATTGGAAGAGTTCGTATGGGATATCTGATAGGAAATTTTTTTGTGAAATTTTTTAGGGTTCATATGGAAAGGATTCGCATGGGATTCTTTGATAGAAAATTTTTTTGAGAAAGATTTCTAAAAGTTCATATGGAAAGAGTTCATATGGGATATCTGATAGGAAATTTTTTTTTGAGATTTCCTAAGATTCGTATAGGATATTTTTAATAAATAGATTTTTTTTTTGAGGTTTCCTAAGAGTTTGTATGAAATATTTTTAATAAAGGATTTTTTTAGATTTCATAACATTTTAAAAAAACAATACACTTTTATTAAATTTATTTTAAATAAGTTAATATTATTAAAAAAATTAGATATCCGAAAGTCCAAGGCAAATTATAATATATGACTATATGAGATGAAAAATTACAACTAACGATAGTAGTTTTTCAATTTATCTATTATTAACCAATCAAAATTTGGTCTGATTTTTATGCACGTGACCTGATCTTAATATGCATATAAATAACCAAACGTGACTCTGTTTATTTTTCAAAAATCATATACCCTTTCTTTTCTGTTTTCTTCTTACTCTCATTACATTTACAGGTATATTAATTATTGTATTTTTGTCATTAAATTTATGGTAATGATTACTGACTATATTTTATTTTATAATATTAACTTTACCTTTTTTTAATATTACTAATGTTATTTTTTTTTTTTATATTTTACTAACATCATCACGTATTTTTCTTTTTTTTTTTATAAATTTTATCAAACTCTTCATAATACTAACTTTTTGTATTTGTGTATTTTATTATTACTAATGTTATTCTTTTTTTTTTTATATTTTACTAACATCATCACGTATTTTTCTTCAAATTCTTCATAATACTAACTTTTTGTATTTGTGTATTTTATTATAATTATTACTAACTTTTTATATTTACGCTTTACTATTTATTTATTAAATATTACTAACTTTATTAGTCATATACTAACATATTATTATGATAAATGTTTTTATTTTAAATACCTATCTGTTATTAATATAAATAAAGATACTATGTGTTTTATTATGTGCTATAATAAATTTTATTATTCATTATATGATTCTACAAAAATTGGTCATTCGACCATCAATTGACCATAATTGATCATAATTTGATCACATAATTTGACCACATAATTTGACCATAAATTGACCATAAATTGACCATAATTTGACCATAATTCGACCATAATTTGACCATAATTTGATCTTAATTTGACCTTAATTTAACCTTAATTTGACCTCCTTAATTTGACCATAATTTGACCTTAAATTTGACCTTAATTTGACCTTAATTTGACCATAATTCGACCTTAATTCGACCTTAATTTGACCATATTTTGACCATAATTTGACCATAAATCGACCATCAATCGACCATCAGTTGACCATCAGTTGACCATCAATCGGCCTGCCCGATTGATGACAGATTTTGGCAGAAATTAGCTATCAATTGGCCACCCGATTGAATACTTATTGAATCAATCAGTTATCAATAAGATACCCGATTGATAGCTGATTGGTGACTGATTTGCCACCATTCGACCTGTGATAAATGATAGTATAGTTTCAACACCAAAAAAAAATAAAGATTAATCAATATAATATCAATCACCGTAACATGTAGATCATTTTCATATTAAAAGAAATTTGTATAACTATAATCGAGTTACTTCATTTTATAATTAACCATCAATTTTAATATGCAACTCCTATACAAATTAAGTAATATCATAGATTGTCATGTGCTTTATCAGTTTTTAAAACTAATTTTCCATTTTTACAATTATTTTTTTTTCTTTGCATATACGTGAAATTTATATTTAAAAACTACTATTTTTTGAGATCTTTATAAAAGTATGGACAAATACATAATGTTAATAACAAAAATATATGTAAATTTGTACGAGGAAAAAGATTTTCTAAGGTTATAAGGGCAGTTTTTCAATTAGTTTTTGTATAAATACGAAAAAACTGTTTTTTTGAAAAAAAAAAAGATTTTTTATGTCATAAAATTTTAAAAAGAAATTTTTAACTAATAATAAATATCTCATTTTTAGCCATAAATTTACAAAAGAAACAACTTTTATTAAGGTAATAGTGCTGGTTATCCAACTAGATTTTTAGTTATTATTGAATCTATTAATATTTTTCTGTTTATTAATATGAAATAATGACAAATTTTTATTTATCATTAGTAAACAAGAGGAGAATAACGTTATTAAGCTCATTTTTGGGTAATATATTTATTTTTAACTAAAAAATAATACAAAATTTTCATTGTTTTTAACCAATTTATTTCTGTCCAATCATATTTAAATATTAGATTTTTATTGTAAAAAAGATATTTTTTAATATTTAATTGTTCTTGAAATTAATGGGTAGTTTATTTTACAGTTAAAACAATTAAAATAATAAAGAAATTTTACAATTTAATTATATAAATAAAATAAAAAGCAAAAAAATTTTTTTTGATGAATTTAAATTATATTTATTGTATTAAAAAATTATTTAGATTTATGTATTTTAACTTTTTACCTGTTATATAATGATATAAAATATTTTCTATTTTAATTTAAATTTTTATAATACTCATTATGGTTAACAAATGACAAGTTTTTTGCATTAATTTTTTATTTTTAATGAAAAAAATACATCAACTTCTAACTAAGATCCAACTTGAAAAACAAAATGTATCTGAAGAAATTTTTTAATAAACACTTAGGAGCCATTTAGAAGTTTTATTTCCCATATTTAGTTTGAGAGTTATTTTGTATAAATGAAGTGTTATATTTGCCCTGAAATTTTCAATTTTAACCAAATTTAGGCCAGAATTACGATTTTGGCCAGAATTAAGGAAATTTTGGCCAGAATTATAAATTCAAAAATCGTTAATTTAACCAATTAAATAAATTTTGGTTGATTTTAAACTTTACATATGTGTTATATGTT
Organism: Rhizophagus clarus; assembly: GCA_015698045.1. NCBI lineage: Eukaryota > Fungi > Glomeromycota > Glomeromycetes > Glomerales > Glomeraceae > Rhizophagus > Rhizophagus clarus. The sequence goes on along the minus strand of BLAL01000050.1, from coordinate 383,400 downwards.
GGAAGAGAATGCTGTGCCAAAAATTTTATTATGTTAACTATAATAAAGCAAATTAGGGGGTTACATGCACAGTGATTGATATGATATTAATATTAGTTATAATTATTAACAATAACTTTAAAAAATTAATAATAATAGTATTTATTATAAAAAAATAAAACAAAAGTACCTTTTTTTATGAAATTTATAAAAATTAAAAAAATTTTTATAATATTATATCAATTATCTTATATTCTAATACTAATCCAACAGGATTCTAAAAATTATATATATAAGTTGTTTCAAATTTCAAAAAATTACTATAATTTTTACCTAATTTAAACTAAAGGTTTACTAATAATATTATCCAATTTATTAGTAATTTTAAACATTTTTAATATATATTACTCAAAATAAAAATGATCTGTTAGTTATTTATAAACTAATTTTATTAAAACTTTTAAATTATATATTTAAATTAATTAATTATTATTGTTTTAATACTATTAATATAAATAAAGTATCTTTATCTTCTTTTATTTCTTCTATTTTTTTTTTATTTGTTTTAATATATTTATTTTATCTAATTTTTCAATTAAATTATATTTAAAAAAATTATAATTATTAAAATTATATTTATTAATATGTAAAAAAAATATGAATAAATGTATTTGTAACAACCTGTTACAAATATTATTTGTAACAATCTTAAAAAAAAAAATTATAAAAAAGTTTATAATATATAAATTTTTAAAAAATATTATAATAAGTGTATTTTTGTCTTCTCAGCAAGTTTGCTTAGAATGACAAAGATGATTTTGAATATCATTTTTGACTTATTTAACAAAAACCTTTTTTTCATCAAGTGATTTGTAAAGAAATTTCCTTTTTTGAAAGCTTATGCAACTTTGTGCAATAAATTTTTCATTTTTTCTAATAAAATTTCCTTTTTTAGATTTGTGTAATGTCACATGATTTAAACTGACCAATAAAAATATGTCAATTTAATTGTTACAAATAATATTTGTAACAGGTTATTACCAGGGTTGGGAAAATACAATATACTAAGCAAAATTTTAGTACAGTATAGTACAGTACAGTACAATTAGTACACTGTACCTTTTTTTTTTAGTCAAAAGAAGTGCTTTTATTAACTAAAAAAAAGATAAAAAAGTATACAAAAATTCAAGAAGATAAAGCCTATATATTCCCCATACTAGGGTCACAAATATATCTCATGACTACTATATTCCTAGCCTATTCTCTTTAAGTGTAATAGGAAGTCTAGTTATAGAATTGTTCAAGGTATAAAGGAAAACAAAGAAAAAAGAAAAATTCTACGATCTAATAAAACAAAATAATATCATGTAAAGTGAATGCTAAGCATGACAAGAAGTTCGTGTGAGAATTTCTATCTATCTCTTCTAACTAAACTAAACATAATGTTCTAATAATAATTTCAGCCCAGCAATTAAATGTTTTACATCTGGCTTCTTCACAGGTCGAAATTAGTTAAATAGGGTATCAATAGGGTATCAATAGGTTATCAATCAGCTATCAATAGGCTACTCTATTGGTAGCCTATTGAATTTGCACCATAATCCGTCACCAATCAGGCAGGCTAATTGATAACCTATTGATAACCGATTGATACCCTATTGATACCCTATTTAATAAAAATACCAATAGGATACTAATAGGTTATCAATAAATTATCAATCAGCTATCAATCAGCCTGCCCGATTGGTGACGGATTATGGCGCAAGTTCAATAGGCTACCAATAGGGTAGCTTATTGATAGCCGATTGATAACCTATTAATACTCTATTGATACCCTATTTAACTAATTTCGACCTGTGCTTAGACTGGTTAGTTCTTGGTTGATTGATCTTCTTGGTAGAGTGACCAGATTTGAGAGTTTTACATTAATTGTTATTGCGGTTGTTAGTATTAAAACCTAAAAAAGAAAAATTAGACCTATGATGCGTCTTCAAAGATTTGTTTGCATTGCCAATTTAAGATGATCTATGTAAATTCTTGAAGTTGGGGGTAGAATAGTGGCACTAAGAGATTTGAATGCTATTCCAAAACTGAGGATTGTTAATGTGTGTGGAAACATGATCTCAAGTATCAAAATAACCTATCAGTTTCCTAAAACTATCAACTTCTTTTACAATTTTGAAAGATTTTATGTCACTATTCAATAAAAACTGGTGTGAATAACCATTTGAAAATAAGGAAGCGTCTGTCATATCTTTTGGAATGTTGTATATGACAGCTTAGAATTTTTCTTGTTGTTTTCTTTCTGAAAGGTTCTAGAAAGCAAAAAACCATCGAACAGGAATACCTCTCAGGTTAACAGTTCAGTCCCCTTCATTATAACATTTCAAGTACTTGTGGTCAGGAATCAATCTAATTCTCGCTGATAAATACTTCTTATGCACCCTAGTGCTAACTGATATAACCTTACCCCATCGTCCTAAATTGGTCAACAGAGTATAGTTATCCCATTTGGCTGGAATATCATAGACTATAAGATCCAATAATTGTGCTTGTTCTTGATCTTGAAAAATATATCTGGTGATGATAACATTTCTATTCTTCAATCTCTTTCTATCTTAACTTCTTTCTATTGTCAATAGGCATTAATTGTGATTTATAATCTCACTTCAACTGCTTAAATGGTGTGGGAAGAAGAAAAAGTAAACTTTTGTTAAAAGTAACTGTCCTTGAACCAGAAGGTTTAGAGGGTATGTATTCAGGAGATTCTGTGCTAAAAGTGAGCACTACTTGTTCATTTAATCCAGAAGAAGTTTGTAATTGCAACTTTTGTTTCTTTTTACAGGCCTTCTTTTTTCTGAGATTTGGTCAAGAGTGTGACAGATAAAGGTGTAACTATGTGCAGGAATATGGCGCCTGAACTATCGTTCAATAATTCTTGTAAATCTTTATCAATCTCATCAAAATTCATTGACGTGTCTGATTAATGCATAGGATCCCCTAGATCTTTCATATTTGAAAATTATTTGTTGCTTTGCTCTAACATTTGACAAATTTCAGAATCCATGAAAAAATTTTCTGGTTTTTGTCATCCAAAAGAAAGAGATTAAGAAAAGTAGCTAGAAATTGAGCTATGATAGAAAAACAGTTGTTCAGGTTAATATATTGTGACAACTTTTTCATAGGGACTACTTGGTCCTTGTAAGTGTTAAGAAACTCATCTATAGCTGAGAGGTCTGTTATTATTATAGAGTAAAAGAGAGACTCTAGATTCCTTTTGATGAGTCCTGAGATAAAATCTACTATAACATTATGAAAACGGTTAAAAGGTACACTCTTTAAAGCAGAAGTAGAGGTAACTTGGGTCGTAAAAGACGTTGATGCTATTGTTGAAGCTGGTTTTATTAGCAAAAATCCTTTCTTCATGATAAAAATAAAATATTTTCTTCCATAAAAAATTTGGTTTACAGATCTGCAGGAAAGAGTTTCCCCATTAGTACACTGTACTAATTTGTACTATTTTATATTATTATCATATATAATATAACCAAAAATTTTTAATAAGTTTTTTAACATCTAGTAATCCAATTTATAAGAATTTTTTTTTATTTTATAGATCTTATTGAGCTTTACAAAATAAAAAAAATTTGTTTAAATTGAACTATTAAATGCCAAGAAGCCGATTATGCCTAAATAATATAATTATATTATTTAGGCATAATCGGCTTAGATTAGGTTATTTAGTAATAAAATAACCTAACTATAACTAAATAATCTAAATATAACTAAATAATCTAAATATAACTAAATAATCTAAATATAACTAAATAATCTAAATATAACTAAACAATCTAAATATAACTAAATAATCGACATATTACCAAATCATTCATGAAATAACCTAACTATAACTAAATAATCTAAAGTTAAATAACCTAAATATGATTAAATAATCTAACTAAATAACCTATTTATGACGATTTTGTATGCCTAGCTATTTTTCTTACTATATTTCCTGTTTTTGTAATCGAAATTCCTTCACTAGTTTCTACACATCATTTGCGATCATGTGATTAAATAACCTAAATATTACCATTACTAAATAATCAAAGTGTATCCATTTTTATTTTGTTCTGTACGCCAGTAATTGCTTTCTAGTATAATTTATGAAATTGGGACTCTACGATTGATTGGTTATTAAATTCTATGGTAGAGGTCCAGCCTGTCTGCAATTGTTTGGATACCTGGTTTTATGTCGAGGTACTGACCTCCTGTGCCTGATTGGGCGCTGAATTCTATATTGGAGTACTTACCCTTTGCACCTATTTGGTTGCTTTTTTTAGATCCCAAAATGTGGTAAAAAAATATGGTATCAGGTGGCGCAGTATATTTGCGATCAGATTTTGACTGGCCTATTTGATTGCCAGAAATGCATTATTTGTAATTCAACTATTGCCTATTTGTTGCTGGCATATTAGCAGGATGTTGTAAGCACTTCCAAGGTCCGATTATGGTCTAAAATGGGTTGAGGCAATGAGTATGCTATTTTTATGAGCGTCACTAGCTTCTGTCACTAGCTTTTTTTTCTAGTGACACAATCCCTTACCCTGAGTACCTTTGGCTGGAATCCACTAGTGTTATGTCGTATCATTTTTGTTTATCCTTGGTCAAGACAATGAGTATAAAACTAAGAAAAACTTTCCTAATGTATGCTATTTGTATGCCATTTGTATGCTATTTTTTGAGTGTCACTAGTGTCATAAGTTTCATATACTAACCTGTGACGCAACCTGTGACACATTCATTATGCTTTTTGAGATTATTAGGCTATTTTATTCCTTTCTTGATTACTGTCACTAGTGTCACAAGTAAAAGAGTAATAAATTCTAGGAAAAAAATCAAAAATTTTCTATGCTATCCTAATGCTATATATGTATCGTGATATAGTATATGTATGATATATATGTGGTGTATATATGCTATAAAAAATAAAAAAAAAAGTTAGGATTTGGCCGATTTTTCCAGTGACGCCTATGCCATCTGTGACACTCATCAAGAAAACTTTCTTTTGGCCTAGAATTCCTAAAGAGCCTATCTTCTGCGTCACAAGCTTCTGTCACAAGTTTTTTTTCTAGTGACAAGTTGTATCATTTTCGTTTACCTCTAAATTACCTACCAGTATCTCCGCCAAAGCTAAGTCTACCATCCTTTTCTGATGGTATTGTTCCTTTTTACGGTGCTTTCTAGCATGATCATCGCAATATCCATATCCAGAATAAGATAATTTTTCACATTCTTTGCAAAATACTTGAGAAGGAGAATTGCGATGAATAAAACATCCTTCCGGATGGTAGCATCCTCGATTGCAAATCTTACTACTCCTGTGGATATAAGTACATCGATAAAATACCATTTTAATAACTATGGATTGTTGATTTATGTATCAATCTATATAGTTCAGAATTAATTTTCATTTTAAACTTTTTTCTCCCAGAGTATATAGTTTCTCTCGAACTGTATATTTGCGATATAATATCATGACCGAACAATCCTCGCTTTCAGAGTTCTTCGACGCCTCTGCCCTTTTTCATCCAGAGGCTGAAAAAGATAAGAAAGGTCAGGTGATTCGTTATTCTAATGAAGATTACTTGGTGGGTATCCCATCTCGTGATGAATTGGCTATGAGAAACGATGAGGATTCGACTTCAATTCTCAAAGATGAGATAGCAAACCATCGAGATATTCCATTCATGCCAGTCGATATAGAAGAAGCAAAAGAATATATTAATAAAACCCCCATTATATTCTCCGCCTTTATGGGTATCTCGTTAATGGCCAGAAAGCAGTTGTCGCCATTACTGGCATCAAGGTATTTTTCAATATTCGTGTTCCTAACAATGTAAGCACCCCTAAATTCTGGTCCAAAATAAAGGGTATTCTTGCTACTGGGAAAGATAGTAGTGGAAAAACTGTGAACATGAATCTAATCTGGATGGAATATATAAAGGCATATCCTATCCGTGGGTACCATGCGGAAAAAAAGCCATATCTCTGCATTGTCACACCTAATAAAGATCTAAGGTTCACTGCTCTTGATATTATCTCAAGCTACAATTCAAAGGTTGATCCCGAATGTAAAATAGAGACAGCTTCAGACGATACAGGCACATATTATCATAAAGTTGCAAGAGAATATAGAATACCACTTTCTGGGTGGGGATTAGTAAGTAATTATAGATATAATTTCAGTGCACCTTATTATGCGAAATCCCAACATTGCCCACATGCGTTTTATGTCCAGATTGATAACTTTCGTCCTATAGAGAATTTTGAACTACTTTGCGAAATCTATCCATCTTCTCTCTTTACTTGCGATCGAACATTGGTTCTAACATGGGACATAGAAACATACGATTCGTGTGGGTCAGGAAACTTCCCAGAAGCTAAAAATGACACATCTCAAGTTTTTACGATCTGTATGACTCTACATTGAAAAGATGACCTGAAATCACTAGAACAGATATGCCTTGTTGACGTTGAGACGGCACTAGATCTGGACTGGATTACTATTATATGGGGTCTTTGCAATAGAAAGGTACGAAACTTAAAAAAAAATAAAAATTTAATTAATATTAAATTTACACTTATTTTAGTATAAAAAACATAATTAGCATATAAAGTAAATTTAAAAATTTTTTTGAGTTTCGTATCTTTCTATTGCAAAGACCCCATATGTGGAAATCAAGCCAATGTATTAAAAGCTTTCGCTTTATGCTGGAAATCTTTTGCTTCAGATATCCAGCTCAGTTTTAATGACTCTGGTTATGATTGGCCCTTTATCGTAGAAAAGGCCACCAAGTTAAATGTTCTCGAGTGGATGGTCCAGCGAATGTCGGCAAACCCACATAAGAAAGCTAATGCCGATTCCATCCTCACTTGAAATTATTTTGGTGGAAAAGGGGAGCCACTAACTAATGGTTTCTTCCAAAGGGACAGTACATAAAGAAAGAGGATAGAGGACCCAAAAAAGCGTTAGGACGAGAATCTGTCAATATCAAAATCAATCCCTCTTTGACCTTTGAATCCTCCTTTCTTAAACTTCTGGAATGTGTGCCGATCGATGTTTGTACGAGCTTCTTACAACTCCACCCTCGCTCTGAGAAATGGTCACTCAGATATTTCTTAGAAAAATATGGTCTCGATGGTAAAGCCGACATGCTCATGAGCAAATTATGGAAGTATTATTCGGAAGCAAAAGATAGGGCTTCTGACTCTTCCAAAAAACATATGCATGAAATCGCAAATTATTGTGTTATAGATGCTTTACGTTGTCAGGAGCTCATGGTCAAATCTAATGTTATAAATGATTACAGAGAGGTGGCCTCAATCGCTCATATATCATTATTTGACTCACATTATTATGCTATAGAAATAAAAGTATCCAATCTCTTAGGCGCTGAAGCTTGGGCGCAGGATATTCTATACACCACAAAAATTTCCAATCAGAAAGCATCTGAAAAGTTTCCAGGAGCGTATGTGTTCCCGCTGGAGAAAGGTCTTGAAAATAAACGTCCCGTCACAGGTTTAGACTTCACTTCCTTATACCCTAGCATAATCATGACCTACAACCTCTCACCCGAGAAGATGGTCTCAACACTTTCAGAAGCAGATAAACTAAAGAGAGAGAATAAAGTGCTTCACAGTATCGAGTTCAAATATGGCGGTAAACCTATACGAGCCTGGACTATACAGCATGGAAATAAGCCTGATCAGAAAGGTCTTTTCCCAAAGATATTGGAGAGATTGGGAAGAATGCGAAATGAAATAAAAGCCCAGCTAAAGCCCATTGGAAAGAAAAAGGAATATATGGGATTAGTTAAAAGTAGAATAGATGGATCCCAAAAGGTTCATGCCGGCAGATCTATCTCAATAGCAAATGCAATCGAAGATGTTTGTTCGTAAAGTGAACCTAAGAAGCATGCCGAAATAGCCAGCATCCTGAATCCTTTCATTGGTTTGTCATATGATAATTTTAGGAAAGAATATGATTCCACCTGCTTCGATTATAATTCTCTAAATTCGAAGCAGAAAGCCATTAAATTGTATATGAATTCGTTCTATAGTGTAACTGGCCAAAGTGACTTCCCATTTTACATACTCGAACTTGCTGGAGGTGTTACTTCAGCTGGACAAGAAATTATCAAACGGGTCACAAAGTACGTTAGAAAGAAAGGCTTTAGGATAAAATATGGTGATACCGATTCCTTATATCTCACTAGTCCAGATTCCTGTTATGAGAAATACGATCTGGCTTATAATGATGGGAAGGGAGAAATCTCTAAACTAGAGTATTGGACCGAGATGGTCAAGACTAAAGTTGCCTGCCGAAACTCAATTGGCCAATGTCGAAATGTCGAAACCTAAAATATGTCGAAATGCCGAAATGCCGAAATAGTTTCGACACGTCGAAATTGTCGAAACTAGTTTTGACATGTCGAAACTGCTGAAAGTAAAATCACAATGTTTCGCAACAGGTTTCATTCATTATAATAAAAATTCAAAAATAAGAAATGTTTCGCAACGTTTTTTATTAAATAATTGAAAAACTATTGCGCAACGGTTTTTTTTCTTTAAGTTAAAAAATAAAAAATGTTTCGCACCGTTTTTTATTAAATGCTTGAAAAACCATTGCGAAACAGTTTTTTTCGCTTAAAAATTCAAAAATAAAAAATGTTTCGCAACGTTTTTATTAAATAATCGAAAAACCGTTACGAAATGGTTTTTTTTTCTAAGTTAAAAAAAACTTGAAAAACCGTTGCGAAATGGTTCTTTTCGCTTAAAAATTCAAAAATAAAAAATGTTTCGCAACGTTTTTTATTAAATAATTGAAAAACTGTTGCGAAACGGTTTTTTTTGTTTAAAAAATCAAAAATAAAAAACATTTCGCAACGTTTTTATTAAATACTTGAAAAACTGTTGCGAAATGGTTTTTTTTTAAGTTAAAAAAATAAAAAACGTTTCACAACATTTTTTATTAAATAATTGAAAACCGTTGCGAAACAGTTTTTTTTTCTAAGTTAAAAAAAAAAGCTTGAAAAACGTTGCGTTTTTCGCTTAAAAATCAAAAATAAAAAATGTTTCGCAACGTTTTTTATTAAATAATTGAAAAACCGTTGCGAAATGGTTTTTTTTGTTTAAAAAATCAAAAATAAAAAACGTTTCGCAACATTTTTTTTAAATACTTGAAAAACCATTGCGAAATGGTTTTTTTTGTTTAAAAAATCAAAAATAAAAAACGTTTCGCAACATTTTTTATTAAATACTTGAAAACCCGTTGCGAAACAGTTTTTTTTTAAGTTAAAAAAATAAAAAACGTTTCGCAACATTTTTTATTAAATAATTGAAAAACCGTTGCGAAACAGTTTTTTTTCTAAGTTAAAAAAAAAAGCTTGAAAAACGTTACATTTTTCGCTTAAAAAATCAAAAATAAAAAACGTTTCGCAACGTTTTTTATTAAATGCTTGAAAAACCGTTGCGAAACGGTTTTTTTTGTTTAAAAATTAAAAAATAAAAAACGTCTCGCAACGTTTTTTATTAAATACTTGAAAAACTGTTGCGAAACGGTTTTTTTTGTTAAATTGACAATATGTATATATTATATATATCACGTGACGAAATAGTTTCGACAATTTTGACATGTCAAAACTCTTTAGTTTCGGCAGGCAACTTTAGTCAAGACTACTATGGGTGTAATGGAAAAATTGCGCAATGATGTGAACACTTTTCTCAGGCTCAAGACTAGATCAGATTATCTTAAATTGGCTTACGAGAAAGTACTATTTCCAGTAGCGTTTACCGGAAAGAAAAAATATTTTGGCATTGACCATGAAGAGACCTCCAACTTCGAACCAAGAGAGCTTTTTATAAGGAGAATAGATACTGTAAAACAAGGTAAATCCCAAGTTTTCAAAACTATAGGGAATCATATTATGTGAAGGGCTATGGATATTAATAACGTCCAATCACTCCATGAGATTGTTGAAAACGTTCTCAGGGATGCTATAATTAATCACGAGCAGTGGAATTTTGAACAATTTATAAAGACTGATGCCTGGAAACCTGATAAAGATAACAAATCTGTTCAGCGTTTTATAGGACGAATGAAAGGGAAATATGATACTAAGATTCTGGTACCAGGTGGGCGCTTTAGTTATGTAGTATCTTATCCAGATACAACTTTCGATTTGTATGGCAGAAAGTTAGACCCAACTAAAGGTGAGAAAATGGAATTTGTGGACGTAGCTAAGGAATTGGGTAAGGAGTTAGATTTATATCATTATTACGAAAAAACTATCATTGGTATCTGTGCCTGATTTATCATGTATGATAAAAGACATGAGCTGACCCCCTCGGATAAAATAATGCAAATTAAGGATCCGGATGAGAAATATAAGCAAATAGATGACCATGCTCAAAAGAAAGCTAAGTCATGGCTTAAGGGGTTTGTGAAAGAGAATATCATAGTGAATGGCATTACTTCTGAGATGATGAAATCTCGTGGAGTTATTTATAAAAGAGCCTATAGGAAAGCAGTTAAGAAGACACAAGAAATATTGTATCAAAAGATAGGTAGTTCATACGAAATATTTCATGGTGAATGGCTTAGCTACGAGATTTTCATGGCAAATAACCCTGTCAAGATAATATGGGAGAAATTTATGAAATGTGCAAGAAAGCTTACAAAAGATAAAAACCTCTTAGTGGATAACGAAATGAAGGAAAAAATATGCTCTGATTTTGCTCGATACCCTAGCGAGCTTGAAAAATGTATTGGAGAGTATGATTTATTCTTTCACAAATTGGTCTATCATATGCGTTATAGAGAGCATATGTCCATACCAGAAAAAATTGGCCCAGTCTCATCTATGCAAAAAAATGAGATAATTGCTGACTTACTAGTCTTACCTCACATATCAGAAATTGAGGTGCTAGATGACATTACTAATTTATGGTGTTTCCATCTTGAAGGTGTGGTCGAGCTGGAGGTGTTAAAGCAAAGCACTTAAATGAATTATATGGATAGTACTCTTAGCCGAAATTTCCACAATCAGCTAAGAAAACTTATAATATTATTTATATATTTTTTCGCTTGCAATAATACTGGCTAACTTCAATTTCTATAATCGATCTGGGTTCGCAAGACGAACATCTCCCCAGTCTCTGATCATATAGCCTGACCTGGTCACAGGGTGACCCTTCAGATATATCCGGAGATAATCATTAGTATTTTGCATATCAAAGTTTACGATCAGCTGAAAATCTGCATATTTTAAACATAGTCTTTATTGGTATAATGGCTGAATTACGCGACCAACTTTCCCAGTATATAGGCATAAAATCAAGTGAAATCTGTCTCCCAATCACAGAAGAGGATAGACAGGAATTTCAAAAAATAATAGCTGATCAAGGGAAAATGACGGATATTGTAATAGAAGACTATCAATTTTTACAAAACCATGGGCATAATGGCAAGGAAGGTGACCGGATTCATATTGGATGGTTATTAGGATGTACGGTGGTCAACGCAGAAAAAGTCTTGATAAGTCTGCCCGAGCGCCAAGCCGAAAGAGATTTATCAAAAAAGGTATTAGTCCACATTCAAAAAAGATTCGCAGGAGTCCCACTAGCGCCAGTACTTATGCGGTAGTCAATTAGGTATTATTTTTGAGATGGCCTGTCCCAAAAAAATCTTACCTGGTCGGTCATCTTTTTTCCATAAATTCCACCATTTCCTAGCCATGAAGCATATAATCATAATAAGTACTAGGGTAAGTATAGAATATATTAACATAGGCGGGATCGAGGAGCTTGTGACGATAGGAGCAGTTGCTAGTAAAGACACCGCTTCTGCGCCACCTACAGAAATTATTTGAGAAGGATTAAGAGTGGAAGGGATCCCTTCAGGACCAAGTTGTAATGAATCATTCATAGGTAGGGGTTGAGGATCTACTTTATTATTTTTTTCCAATTCTAACTGGTCCCTGAGAGACCTATTTTTCTCCATTAATTTTGATCGTGCTGAATACAAAGCATCTATTTCCCGACTGGTTATCTCATATGTTGCTTCTATCTCTTTTTTCATACATTTTATTGTATATTCTTTCGAATTAAGGTCCTTCTTTACTCGTTCTAATTCAAGCCTGAGAGAATCGATCTTTTTAGGATCAGATTGGGCCGGCTCCTCTATCATCCCTCCCACTGCATTCGAATCATGGAGCATCTGTTCTAGTTCCAAGTCATCCAACTTACCTTCCAATTCACGTACTTTTGTTTCAAGAGAAAAAATCTTGATCTTGTCGGCGGATGAAGCTTTCTGGGCCAAAGTTGCCCCTCTCTTTAATGTTTTAATATTGGATTTAAGTGATTTGATTTCGGCAGTATATTTGGCTTCAAACTCATGTTGACTCTCAGAATGAGACTTCTGTTCAGAAATAAGTTGGGATCTAACTTTAGCGGTGAACACAATTAACTGGCTAGCTTTATTTTCAAACTCCTTTTCTCGCTCATTATACTTACAGTATCTACCAGCTTTTCACTGAGATCATTAATCTCAGAGTTAAATTCGGTAACGGATCTTATTTTTTTTTCAAGCTCTTGCTCATATGCACTATCCAGCCTATGACCGGGTTTTTTATAAGAACCACCCTCTTTATCTTTTATATCATTCAATGTATACACATTGGACATAATATTAGCATGGTTATATATTAGAAAAAAAAAATGCACGAATAAATTTTTGAGATAATAGACCTATTCTGTTTATTCAGAATAATACATTTTTTCTAAATATCCTATTTATCCCGTATATCCTATACGTCTGAAATATTATCTTTCTATATATCCTGTATATCCCATATTTTCAGAATAATACATACTTTCTATATATCCTATTTAATAAATTATTTCAGAATATTATATTAGATATAAAAAAATATTGCTACCATGCTCAGACAACGCATGAGATGTGACGCCCCTCCTTTTTCACCAGCCGATTATGATCATATTATGCAATGTGCTGAAAAAAAGCCTAGAGATAAAGTTTTAAAGGATTTAACAGATAAATATCGCATATCACAAAAACGTATTTATCAGATCTGGAGAGGTGAAGAAAAAAATAGGGTTGCGTGGAATCAACCAATTCATATGCCAACAGTTTCGCTTTCTAATATAAATGTTGTGGGTGGGCGGGTCAAGCCAGAGATCCAAGACCAAGATGTTTCTCTATTTGCAGAACTGGAAAAACAAATACGTGATGGTAAAATAGAGCCTAGCAAATCTATTGATTCAGTTTTAGAAGAAGGTGGGAAGGCAAAAAAGACTGGAAAGAAGAAATCGAAGTCCAAATCCGCCTTAGCAGAAATAACACCATCTCCCGTCCAGACTCAACCGATCCCCACATCGCATGAGAAGGTGGTAGAAAGAAGCATAAAAACTGTATCGAATATTAAGAATATAGTAGAAAAATAACTTGTTTATTCTCTAAGAAGTTCACAATAGCGTGTCTGTAATCTTTCAAAATACTCATTGATTTCTGCATTATACTTAAAAGTGCTATATAGCATTTTTTCGAGCTCCTCATAACTCACTTTTTTTTTAAATGTATCATCCTCGCTTGCCGTTAAGGTGCTTCACAAGTCCTGCAAGTCATGTGAAATGCAGTCCAGAGCTGGCAGATCATCACATTTAGGAGTAGTCCTCGCACAATTCACTTCGAGCTTATTCTTGACCTTATGCATAGTGACTGGAATAAGTTAATCTTTTCCATTCAGAGAGATCTTTAGCTCATTGGTATCCCAATCCATTGCGCATTTATATTTCTTCAGGAGTTGATTAGAAAATATTAGCGTTGGCTTGTGATAATCTACAACTACAAAATCTTCATGAATGATGCACCCAGGAGCTAAAGTAATTGGCAAATTGCGGACAATACCAATAGATTCAATAGGGACAGTAGCGATACCACTAAGGTCATGTTTTTCAGATTCATCTATTTTAGCCTTAATACGAACAACAATGTTCTTTGATATAATCAGAGGCTTTGTCCCGGAGTCAAGAGTCATGGCTGGAATCTTTAAGCATTTGATTTTACATTTCACAGTAGCAACACTCATTTTCAGCTCCTTCTTCTTGACGAAATCGATCTCTATTGGATCATTTAAAGATTCCTCCTCTAGACTAGACTCATCCGAATCTTTGGAAGATGATGAGAAATCATTTTGGCCGGAGGCGCTAAAGCAAAATACTATCTTCTCCGCCACTATTTGTTTGGGCGCAATGAGACTAGAATCTTGGAAAAAATGTAGAGGAAAAATTAGTTTAAGCTCACTATGAAGGACTTTACGAATAGTATCCTCTAATGGTATTTTAGACATTTCTTTAGAGGACGATTTCTTGGAACTAGACTTCTGCTTCACTTTTTTTTGACTTAGCTATATGAACATTAAGATCACCATCAGAATCGGAAGAATCAGAGGAACTATCGTTTGAAGAAGAATCTGAATCTGAATCTGATTCTATAGCGAGATTGACCTTGCTTTTCCTTTTCTTCTTTATAGAGCACTTACGAGAAGTGTGTCCCAATCTACCACACTTGGTACATTTCTTAATAGCATTCCTAACAACAGATTTAATAGCATTTATTGTAGCACTGTTTAGTGTCATACCGGCCATACTGTCAGTAATATCATCAACAGGATCATAATCTATGTCAGGAGTTTCATTGCTTTTCTCTCTTAGTAGATCACTCAAAAAACGTCTAATAGCAAGATCTTCTGCTTTCTTTCTGACTGATTTTTTACTATTATTCAGAGTTTTATTCTCCCAGGATATAGTCTCTTGAAAGGATTTAAACATGGCTTGTAAGTCAGCCTTAGTAACATTTTCCTGACCAGACGAAGATGCTGGTGATTGAACTGTTGGTGGTTGCTGTAACGCCTGAATCCTACTATTTACAATCCTATCAACATCTTCTGTAGTAATACCCTGATGAGAAGATGTTTTTGGTTTTGACTTGGTGGCCGGCTGGTTATAAATATCCTCACCTAGAAGCAAATTATTCCTTTCTGTTTCAATCTCTTCCAGTGTTTCAATCAATTCATCATTTAAAGGTCTGTTTAAACCCAGTCGTTTCATTTCCAACTTATTTTCAGAAGTCAAGCCACGTATAAATTGTATTCTTTTTTCACGATCAGATATTTGAGCCCAGCTAGCATATTTATTTATCTTTCTATAGTAATTTTTAACTGAATCAGATCCTTGAGTCAAAGTACCAAAGATCAATTCCTGTTGCTCTCGAACAACTGTAAGACAATTCCTTTTAAACCAATAAATGACCTGACTAATATTGATATCAGAAAAAACTATATGGTTATTATTATTTAAAACTCCATTCGGTGTATTGGTTGGTGTACCAGCATCGACGGGACACCTACCAGCAAGAGACCAATCCTCATCTGCGTGAACATTATGCGCTGGGATAACTGTAGTGCCAGTAGCTCCAGCCAGCAATCCTGGTGGTGGAGTACCATCAGGCGCATTAATCATGGCGAGCGTTATGTTAGCAGTATTTAGGGCCACTACGACTCCCATATTTGCTAAAGCATTTCCACATCTTACATGATTCAATCACCATTTTTTACCTTTAAGCTTATCTTCAGCCCAACGTGATGCCTCATCTGTCAAGCAAGACCAGAATAGCTCTAAAGTTCTCTGTTTGCTACCTGCATTAGCAGTAGTGATGTTGGCCGCCGTAAGATAGAGTCTGTAATCTTTTATGAATTCATCTATATCTTCATCCACTCTACCTAAGAATCTTTTGGGAGCATATCCTGCCATTCCAATATGTGGAAGATTGTTTTGTAATGCAAATATTTGTACCCGCAAAATTAAAATATTCTGTCATTCTGCTCGAGTCTTATTTTTCCATTTCTCATATCGCTCAAAAAGCCTGTCCCGATTATACTCTAATAAACCTATATCTCTTCTACTTCGCTGTAGGTGGTGGGCATATATAGCAGTCGTAAGGCAAAGTTTTCTTGTACCAATGCACCTATACGGGCCTGCTTTCTTGCCGTATTATTTATCATCCTATTTACTTGACTTTGGGCATTAGCTCGCAACTGCTGAAGATCACCAACAACCCTATCCATTGTTCATTCCGCAAGATCTCTTCGCATAATAGCAAGATATTGCTCAGCCTCTGCATCATATCGCCTTTTCTGTTAACGGACTAAATCCTGATGCAAGTTATTCTCTTTTCAGCGTACCTGCCTTGTCGCCCTTTTTATTTGATCTATTAGAATATCCCTGGCTGTTGTCCTATTTACCACATAACTATCTATAGCATTTGCAAGCTCTGTGATGGTAGCCATTTCTAAGTTAATATTAGGATTATACAAGTCTGGAGAATTCCCTCATTCAGGCATATTCTTTCGTGATGAGATGGCTCTGATTTGGCATCATAGTCTATCAACTTGCTCTTCAGATTCTTCCAACCGCTTTTCCAGATTAGAGATATATTTTTCCTTATCTTGTATATCCTTCTTAGCTTGATATAGCTGATTTTTTAGGCTGGAGATTTCAGATTTTAACTCTACCATCTCCTCTTCTGAAGCATTTTCAAGGTGCTCTATCTCCCTATTAAGATTTTGGATTTCTTGTTCACACCGGAAATAATCTCTCTCCAGCTGATTAATTCGACTTTTATTCTGACGATTAAGATCTACCTCTGTTTGCAATTCACTATGAAGATGGTAGTTTTCCTCCTCCAGCTCAGCTTTATATTCTTCACATGTTTTTCTCTGCCTTGAATGAGGCTTCCGAAATGCCATTTTTTTTTGTAATGATTATAAAAGAGAATAGGAATGAGCCAACCACAAATCTTGATAGATCCCAATGAGGCTCAGAGAATTGAAAAAAATATCATATTGCGTGGAATATATTATCACCCGACTGGCTATCATTCCAACCCTAGATCCCTAAGAAATACATGTAAAAAAGAGGGGTATCGTTTCAGTCTTCAAGATGTGGAAGAATGGTTAAATCAACAAGAATCATACCAGATTTATAGGTACCCTTCTAAGCATATCCCTAGAGTCAGCTATGGGCGAATAACACACCCCAATTGTGTTCACCAGTGCGATATACTATTTCTTACTCATGACCACTATAAAGGTAAAAAGTATAAAGCAGTATAGACTGCGCTTCCCGATATAAGGCTTCAGTTTTACTCACATCGAAGAATAGCTCAGAAGTTGCTAGAGCATTTAGGAAAGTATATGGTGATCGAAATAATCCTCTTACCTATCCTAAATTACTTCAAATAGATAATGGGCGAGAATGGATGGGCGAGATTTCCTGACTAATGCAAGAGCATAATGTCATAATTCGAGTGGTTGGTCCATATAGTCATAGGGGACTTGCTTTTGTGAAGTGTTTCAATTAAACACTCTCAAAAATTCTATATAAGATCCAGTATGCTGTTAAATCTATATCTTCCGATCCTGGATTAATAAGAGCATGGGTTAGGTATTTACCGGAAGCTATTAATTATCTGAATAACTATTCCACACGTCTTATTCGAAAACTGGGATCAAAAAAGTGGGAACTTGAGCCAGTGAAAGCCATTGCTTTAGAGCGAGTCGAATCTAGACCATCTACAAAGTATAAGCGTCCAGTTGGTAAAGATGAAATGAAATTAAAGAAAGAAGATACCGTCTGCTATCTACTTGCCAATGTGGAATGGGAAGGTGGAATAGAAGCAGTGCGTAGAAGCACTGATCCTATATGGTCGCCAAATCTTCATAAAGTCCAAAAAGTTGTTGTTATAAAGAATGAGCCAGTTTTATATTATATCGATGGGGAATATGCACCATCTCGCGGGTTTGTAAGAGAAGAGCTCATGCTAATAGCCGATCCAGAGAAAGTTGGGTATCCACCACAAAGCATATTATCTGTACATATTGCCTATATTACTAATAAAGAGATAGATCAAGCTACTGATTATGCTAAAAGGCGTGGTGGCCAATATCTAGGAAAGACTGGACGAATAAATGGTCATAATATATATCTTTAGTCTTGTAAAAATGGTGCGCATCAGTGGGAGTATCCACTAAAATATATCATGAAAAACTTTGAATGGTGTCCTCTATGCTATCACACTCAAGAGCGTAAATGCCGATATATTTTTGAGTATCTACTAGGTAAGAAATTCCCATCATGTAGGGCTAAGTTCTTAGATGGGCTATACTTGGATGGATATAATGAGGAATTGCGTCTTGCATTCGAATTCCAGGGTTCTCAACACTATTACTACAATAG
This sequence comes from Rhizophagus clarus, assembly GCA_015698045.1. Taxonomy (NCBI): domain Eukaryota; kingdom Fungi; phylum Glomeromycota; class Glomeromycetes; order Glomerales; family Glomeraceae; genus Rhizophagus; species Rhizophagus clarus. The sequence goes on along the minus strand of BLAL01000050.1, from coordinate 365,043 downwards.
CTTCTACCACTGGGAGAATGAAAATCTAAAATCACAAAATATGCGTGATCAGAAGAAGCGGGATATATGCAAGGATCAAGGTATATGCCTTATTGAAGTACCTCATACAGCAGATTTATATCCGTATATTAGACATACTCTAATCGAGAAAGGGTTCTTGAATAGTTCTTCCAGTTAGGTCAGAGAGTATTATTTTCTTAGCATTTTTCCGAAACCGCAAATTTTCATAATACATTTTTTAAGTATGATATTAAGCAATATGAAAGATTATAAGAAATATAAAGTCAAAAAGCTTGATCCAGTAGAAAAAATTATTCTCCATATTGATGAGATTAAAGATGCAAAGAGGTTTAACGGATTGAATTCAACTCCTCAATGGCCCTTTACATTACTAATTAGTGGTCGTACCAATTCAGGAAAAACTAATGAAGTTGTGAAGCTATTATTGGGAAATAAGCTTTATCGCATGTTTAATGGTAAAAAGGGAGGAACCCGCTATATAAAAAATGATGATTTGCTCCTTATCGGTCATTATCTCAAAGAGCCAAAATATTTATATCTCAAATCAGCATATCAGATAATTGCAAATAGCCCAAAACCACATTATGAAGATATTACATTTCAGGCTCTAAAGCCTGATAAAATTCCAAATCCTGATTCCTTTTCTCCGGAGAGAGGTATGGTGGCCATATTCAAAGATGTATGTGGTAATTCGAAGAAAGTTCAGGAGAAGATTAAACCTTATTTCTCTAGAGGACGACATAGTAATATTAGAGTATTTACATCTCTCAGAGTTTTTTTGACTGCCCAAAACTGATAAGAAAAAACGCAAATTACGTTGTACTCTTTAATGGGTCCACTTTAGAAGAATTGAGCAGAATTCTCCGCCTATATGCCTATGACTGGCGTAGCATATATAAAGATGTCGTTAACTATTTGACTGATCGCAATTTTATTGTCTTTGATTTAACAGTACCTCCAAACCATCCTCATAGGATTCGGAAAGGATGGGATACGCCATTTCTTAGTAAATAGAATCTGACTTCATAGATGCCAGCTCTTTTTCTGCCTTCAGCAACTGCATCTTCAGATACTCATTTTCACATCGCAATTTCTTATTCGTACTAACCCGCTCTCTATATTCCCTTTCTATATCTTGCATGAATTTTTCGAAAGTTCTTTTATTATAATCAAGGAGATGCTGGCAGAATACTTTAAGTTCATTCATAACCCAGCGATTATTCTCTTCTTCATGATCACAAGTGATATTAATAGTTTGGGACCCACTATCTACAACATGTATAGTCGGTAATAATGCTGGGGATACATTACATTCTGGCCAGCTTTGAGGGCGCAATAATTTTGTCTGAGCCATAGATTTGCGTTTCCTATTTAACGAATTCTCATAAACTTCTAATTTATGCCTTAGATATGACTCAATTTGACCAGACTTCCCAGAAATCATTTCTAATGAAACAGGCTTTTTAGAGTGATTTAAAAGACCTTGATATGCTCTTTTGACTAGGCTATCTGGAAGTCTATCAGTAATATGTTTATAATCAGAATGGAACATTATAATAGATATAGTTTTGTGCAAAAAAAGTTTGCATGCAAAATTCACCTATAGTGGTACCATTTTTACGCGCCTATATCGCGGGTTGCGTCACATCTGGTAAGGGATCTATCAAATCATGTGCATGATGTATAACATAAAAAATTTGTATCACCCTAGCTCCCAGACAGTTCCCGGCACTTCCTCGCGCAACTCAAATCACGAGATGATCGGCCAATCAGATTTCGTCTCCCCTGATCTAGCTAAGCCACTGTTAAACGAGATTCAAGGAGGACATAAAACACAACACTTTTAAAAAATCAAAGTAAAGCTCTTTATTATATTTTTCAAAGTACATTCATGGTATAATACAGTATAGAAAAAAAAATGCACTGATTAATGAAACAATAACAGTGGTGTGCAGAAGAGCCTAATGAAGCACCATAATGGCTAATGTAGTTACTGCATATTACCCCTCACATTTGACGATTCTTGGGCAGTGGCAATATCATAAGATGGTGGTGGATGAAGAGATAAGAACAGTTCTTCATGCGTGGAAGTTCTTCTCTGACCGACCAACTGCTCTGTATCGGAAATATCCATTTCATCGTTGGTGGTTAACGAGCTAACAGGCGGAATAGTTGAAAAGCGTCTTTGTCTAACGGGAAGTGACTGTTTTCGACCAACAGATGGTGATTGTCTTCGGCTAATAGGTGGTGATTGACTTCAACTAATAGATGAACTTCGACTTAACCGTCTTTCGGATGATCTCAATTCGCGTTCGACTTCCCTGGTAGATGGTGCAGATGTAATATTTCCACTACCTCTATTTCGTCTTTGGTTAAAAGTATTAATACCGCGGACTCTATCGAATTCATCCTCAGCTCTCTTCCAAAAATGTGTACGAAATTCATCAAAATATCGTGCACCTGTTCGACTTCTGGCTTTACTTTTACCAGACATAAAATCACACATAGTCTAACCGGACATGAAGGATAGTTAGTAGAGCTAACAACAAAGTTCTCCAATATAGTGATTGATAACTTACATTATAATCCCGGACGAGATTCGAGAATTTTTCTTTACATTGGTGACCGCTGAATGATGTCCCATTCTCTTGATTGATCTTACTTGCAATAGTACCCCAGAATCTTTCCCGATTTCTTCCAAGGTCATGGAACTCATCATTTCTGGTTCTACGTTCGTCAATAAGGGTACGAATAAGTGGATCAGTCCATTCAGCCATTTTTTAAACAACAGATTTTTTTGAGATGGGGTGTTGGAGTGTAAGCCTGAATGATAGGATACTTTAGAACATTGTTATGTAATAAGGGCTTTATCATTTGGTAAACTGGGGTACAACTGAAGATCAACTGCATATCAACCACAGTTCAACCAGAGTTCAACCAGACTTCACATTTTTCGTTATTGTTCCACTTTTTATGGTTCCCTTGATCTGTCAATATGCAGAAGATAACATATCCAACTTGTTTGCCCTGGTAGCTTTTCTTTCTCGAATAAATATGAGAAAAAAGTGTGGTTAATGAGAGTTTACTTTCTGAAGCGCAGTCTCAACCCAGAGTTCAACCAGACTTCAAACCAATAATATCTATTCACGCACCTGGGCTCCTTATTTCGTCATTGTGCTAATCCCAATAAGCTATACCGTTTATCCGGAGATCTGCAAAGCGCCTTAACGGCAGATCCAAATAGCATAATTTCTTAACCACACAAAACCAGAGGTATTACAGTTAACGAAATTATGCCAAAACTTTCGAGCAAAAAATCATGATAGGCAAGAAATTATGCCAGAACTTTCCGGAAAAAAGCGAATATCACTACCGGATTAATTTTTTATTGATCTAGTCCCACAATCTAATCCCCCATAGATTTGACGGCATTTCATAAGATCATGGCTCTGGCTTCATTGTTACAAAAATAGTATATCCTAACCATTATTACGAAAATAGAATATCTAGACCTACAAATAAGAGCACTGCAGAAATAGCGAGATGATGCTGGTGAATTTTTTGAACCGATTCGCCTGAAGAATTAGAGACACGAGTTAATGGAATACCACCGTGCAGTTGCATTACAATTTGTAAGACCGAATTAGAAATAAATGCAAAAAAAGCAAATGTATTGTTTTATTATATTAGCAAGAATAAAATATATTACAAAGTTGTAGGCGCATAACCTGATATGTTACAGTACACGAAAGAAATGGTTTAGGTAAAAGTAGATATCCGCACTAAATCATTGGCATTCTCGAAAGTCATAACCTGAGACGCAGTAATTTACTTAAACCATGCATGTTTAAGTGCATTCGCTGAATTAATATTTTTGTTTTTTAAACTGTTTAAAAACCTTTTCCCATCATCTGAATTTATTATATTAAGATTCTCAAGCATCTTTCCAAATTGATACATATCGGATTGTGATGTATACTTTTTACCCTTTGTGAGTGTTTTATTGTCCCAGTCTTTCAACCGTTCATCAGACACTACTAGTCCACCCATATTAGCATGTTCAAAATCGATAAGAACATATTTATAATTTGCAACACCAGGAACAAAGAGAATATTTGGTAACCGAATGTCACGATGAACGTAACCCCCTTTATGTAACCAAGTTAACCCGGTAAGCACACTCTGTGACATTGCACGTGCATCGTCTTCGTTTCTCAATCGACAAACATGTCCTCGCGATTCTAACACGACTTTGTAAATTCCTTGTCTACTAATCTTGGGGCCTTCTTTTATTTGAACAAGCCCTGGATGACCTCTTGCATATTCATACATGTTCGATAAGAAATAGATACGATCACTCACATTACCAGCAAATGGAAGATATTCCATTGGGACCCTTTTCTCTACTGAGTCAGTTAATATTGTAATTATTGATTTTTCAGTTTTCAACCGTTTTCCAAGAGGGACAATCATTTCGGGAATAGTATTGCTCACGGTCCTCATTATGCGTGCAATATTAACTACTGCACAGAGGATGGAAACACGATCTCGGCGATTACTCATGTCCAATTGATTTGAAAGAATAACTAAACGGCTTAGCGGATTTGTGTTTGGTGATCCGTCAATTGCGTAAAAACGCAACCTTGGTCCTGCTACAGCGTAACAAATCATAAACTGTATATCTCCAAAATACATAGGATCAAACTTATCGAATTTTCCTTCAAGCTCATCCACGGCTTCAGAAAAATTCCCAATTTCAGCCTTCTCTTCGCCTTTAAATAGAAGTACATTGTTTGTCCAGCATAGAAAATCTGGTCTTTTATTACCTATCGTTGTCGTTCCCTGATCTTTACTGTTCCGATCCATTTCGATCGGAAGCACACCTCCACCAAGATTCTCATGAAAAATCTGGAGCGGGACTCTAATCATACTATCCACTCCATAGTGCAACATATCCTCTGATGTGTTATTTAAACTCTGCTTTTGAACTATGTCAGTAAGTATATGGGAAATGTGTTTTGATAGATCACTTCCGCATTCATCATCTTTTGTTTCGATAAAATCAGCAAGCAGGGGAAACTTTATCTCTTCGTAGAAGGATACGGGCAGTTTTCGAGTTAGTGGCATGTGAATAAGAGACATAAGATCCCTCGCTTGACTTGGGACAGTATCGAATGGTTGAATGAGAGCGTCACATATTGTGCCAGTCCTGTCAATTTGCATCTCATCATATCTCCGTTTTGCTACAGATAAATGTAAATTCACGTCGAAAATAATAATGTATTTACAAAAAGATTGACATTTGTTCGAAAGTAAAAAAAAATGATCGGAATTTCGCGTTCACTCGCGTTGATCAAATTTATTATGACTTCACTTACCACTAGCACCAGGTTGATCTGCGATAACGCGAATGTGTTTTTTGGGCGGGTTTGACGATAAGAAGCAGGAAAGAAAAGCACAAGAATAAGTAAGTATTCGGTATTATTGGCGAATATGACACGTATGGGCGAGAGAAGACGAAAAAAAAATGTTATGACTCACCAGTAACGGGAACACCAACAATAACTCGAATATTATTTCCTACAACGTTTATAAATGTATTTCCAACCGTATCGGCCGGATCTTCTAATTTTTCGTTTAAGTAGGGTTCAATAGCAGTTTCTTTATCCCTAAGTACATTCGAAGCAGTATTGGTCCTCCATAGAGTGAGTTGGGTGGCTTTTACATTCTCAGCGTTAGGAAGTTCCTCTAAGATAGCCTTTCTAAGGTCGAACAGATCGTTACCCGTTCCGATAGTAACTTTGAAAATAGAACGATCTTCACAAACGATACACCAAAGTGCAATGTTGGACATATTGTGTTATGATGGATGGATAAATGGGGAAATGGGGAAGAAATTTTTTTTCGTGAAATAAATAAGTTGTAAGGTCGCACAGATTGATAAATTGATCAGTTACACTGTAGATATACTTCAAAGTCTCTGATCGTTACCAATGGTAACGGTTTTTTGCAAAGAAAAAAAACTTTATTGATTATCTGTTAGATATATAATTAATCAGAAATGCTAGAGAAGCAAATGAAATGTATGATGCTATCAAAGAGGGAGGGAGTACGCGGATTCTAGGCCATTTAATGCGAGTCCCAGCATCAAGTTATTTCTTTGCTCTATTACATTTTTACGAAAAGTACTACATCATAAAACATTGTTTCTCGAAAGAGAACTTCTCTAGGATTAAGAAATTTCGAACCTATAGTATAATTACGAAATATTAGCAACTGAGGTAAAAAAAATAATGCAATAACGATTTACACTTACCATCACGATTCATTTTCACATAATTCTATTCCGCCTCATCGTTATCGCCGGTACGATACTGCGCAAAGTTTTAAGAATTTGGTACGTGAAGGTGCTTATAAATTGATGCACTGCGCCAGACTTTTGCTGTGCCGTCGCATGTGACGAGATTCATGTGAGTAATTTCACTGCGTCCATTGTACGCGTGATGATGGTCAGTGATTTTCTCGGCAAAGATCAAAATGCCGATATAAGAAAAGTAATATGTCCGTTTTATTTTGGGACATCTATAGAGCCAGAAAAATTGATTAACATCGTGATGATGTTCTTTTAGAAGCTAGTCGAGCAATAAAACAAGCCTACCCTAATATAACTTTGCGGAAAAATGAGAGTTCGTTTTGATTGTTGATTTCGATGATGTTAATAATTGTAAGTTTTATTTTTCGTTTGATTTTTGCTTTAGTTGCGCAAGACAGATAAAAGAGTTCACTAACCGGGACATCACCTTTTTATATGATTCGCAGGATCGATTTTAGAATACGCTTTTAGAGCAAATTACGTTAATATGATTACATCACGAAAATCTGATCATCGGCCTCTCCTTAATTTAACAATAGTATATAAAGATCATCAGGGAGAGTTTTTATTAATAAATTTCATTGAGTACATGCGGGAAAGTTCGAGAACAAATGCTATACTACGGTTATAAATAAGTTATAACTGATACTGCGATCTATACAAAAATAAATTACAAGAATCGAGAGCTAATCTGTGATATATGACAAGGATTATCCTATACGTTGTACTAATACAATATCCTATCATTAATTCCATAATCTGTTTCATTTGTGCCTTCGTGATCCCCAAAAAATCCCAGAACCAAAAATACCATTAGCTTGCAATCCTGAGTCGCTTCATTGAAATGCATAGTCACAACTGGAGTACTCCCACCTTAATTGCGCAATGTTTCGTACGATTTTTTTTTTTACCGACACTTTTTTCATATTGCAGTACGATACCCTATTTTTGTATTTGCAAATGAATGCATGTCATACTGCGCATTTCAGGTGATCGATCCACATGACAGGTCTAAGCCACAATCGCGAACCTGAATTTATTGCTTGAAGTGAAGCAAGACAATATTCCAACTTATCTCGGGAATACAACTTCGCTAATTCAGGATCATAAGGGAGCTGATTCCCATTTTCGCGATACCATGAGCCATGTAATCCATAATTCCCATGTTTTCCATCACAAATAGGGCATGGTGAGCTCCACGGCTGAGGTGACGTAAAATCATAATTATCAATCCCTCTGAAACTATTTCCGAATTTCAAGTATGAGAAGTGCTCTAAGACGGATTGGATAATTAATTCTGGATCGGGTTTGGCTTCGAAGGTGATGGGCCCTTTTTCTGGCTTTGAATTTATAACTTCCGATTCATGTACTTCTGTTAGTTGCCATGGCTCATTTCCAGTTTGTTTTTTATATCTTTTGTATAATTTGGAACGAATCTTATCCGTCAAAACGCTTGGTAATCCACTTAATTTGGCATGCCAGTCTAGATATTCGGGGATTAGTATCAGACTCAGTCATTTTCCTTTTTATATGACTGCAAACAATTTAAATCCCTTTTCTCATATAGACCTATTCATTCGAAAAAAAAGATTAAAATTCCCAGACGATCCCAGAAGGATCAGACTATGCAACTATCTCAATTTTACGCTGTTCACATTTAATAAAGTAAGATCCGGCTTTATACTCACCTTCTATTTCTTCATCATCATGACCTAATTTGCATAATGGGCAGATGTAGTCCCCGCATGATGTCTCATCAGTAATCCCATAATAGTCGAAATTTTCAATACTACATTCTCTATATAGATTAGGATATTGATCCAATATCTTGTTGCGAAAATAGGAATGATCGGGATACAGATTTGCCGATGTACTTACCTCAGCCTTAATCTGATCGTTCCCTGAGGGAACGGTTTTTATTAAAGTCATATGACTCTGATGATCACTAGTATTTTTTTTTACTTGATCTATGACATTTTGGATTTGTGCGTTAGTCAGTTTCGAAATCTCAGTTGCGCTATATGAGACTAGCTTAATTTTATCTAGTCCAATCCCATTTTTCCCAAATAACATAAGATGTTTTCTAGCCCTATGAGTTTTCTTGCGCAAGTTAGCTTGTGTGATTTTAGTAGGAAGAAATGGTTTCATTTCCTTGTAAATCGTTGATCTTGCCGTTTTATCCTTAATTCTACCATTAGCCATAAGAGCATCAACCTTGCTCTCAAATTCAAAGGAATAATTGTACCAGTCTAATATTTCCTGCTGACTGGATTTTATTGCTGTTTCAAATAAATAAGATAAGTGCTGGGCAGAACCCGAAATCAAATTCTCTAAACTAACGCAAGAGCTGATGATTTCGGTAGAGCTGAAATTATCTTCAGGTGATATGGATGAACATAATTCATGTATTAGGCCTTGTTCTACGATTTGATTTTCATCAAGCGATTCCTCTGGAATCATGTCATCGTCTTGCTCCACAGATACTTCAGTTTTCGAAGTCATGTGACTTTGATCGTTCCCTGAGGGAACGGTTTTTATATTGCGAGAAATAAGTGAGTCCTGAGCAATCGATTCACGATGAAGTTTCTCCTCCCGCTTTCTCTCTCTAATCTCATCACTAATCTTTTTCTTATGCACCTCATCCAAGAAATCATCCGTTTCCTTATCTTCCAATGACTCGGTGTTGGCATTATCACTAGGCGCGTCACCAGAGGTAACTGCTCGTCCTACTTCATTATTTAGCTGGTCTACTACAGAATCGGACACCTGAATATTGCCAAAAGGTGCTTCGCTAGTATTTGAATTCATTGTGTTAGTGTTCGAATCTATAGTATTATTGTTCTGCCCATTTCCTGAAACCATTTCCTTAGAAATATTATCTGATTGAAGGAAGGTTAGCTCTTTGTTTTCTTCGTTATTGTCCCTTAGTTTCACTATTTCAGCCTTAATCTCAGTAATCTCAACATCACGCCTAACATTCTCAGCTGAAGAATCTGCCTTGTTTTTCTCCAACTCCTCGATTCTGATCTTGAGCTCGGCGTTCTCGGCATCACGCCTCTTGTTCTCTTCCACACCCTGTTTTAGAAGTTCGGCAATCTTGGCCTTAAGTTCAGTTCTCTCAGTCTCAATCTCAGCGAACTTCCTTCTAAGTTCAGGGATCTCGGTATTCTTATCCTTAAGCTCATCATTTTCGACCTTAATCTCAGCAAACTTCTTCCTAAGTTCGCCAATCTCAGCTAAGAGCTTGGCATTTAATTCCCTTAATGAATCGTTGGATTGAGTGTTTGACATCGATAAATTTTATACAAGAACGGAAATATTCAAAAGTTCGTTAGTATATATAGAAACAGTCAAGTAAAATATATAGGTTATTTCAGCTGATCGTTCCCCGAGGGAACGGTTTTTGCCAAGAAAATTTTTTATTATTACATGCAAAAAATAAATACATAGCTCGGGACTGTGCCCGTGATACATGATAATTCTATGCTAGTGTCCTATACAATTATTTTTTCTTGATTATCTCTTCTACACGGCGCTTCTTAGTTGCGGGTTCCTCACTACCTACTGCTCTATCCTTTAATAAACCTACTATAACCTCTAAAACCCTCTTCACATTCTTACGCAATTCTGTATCATCTTTGAGAGCGTCTTCTGTTAGTGAAATTCGGTATTCAGTCCTGCTCGACCCTCGGTGCTGTGAAGAATGAAGTACCAGTCAGTTCCAGTACTGACTATACCATAGACGTAGTCGTAGTCGGGATCGAACGGCTCATCCACCTTTCTTTTTTTTTTGTTCATATTTATATTCATCTGAGGGAAATAAAGTAGTAAGTTAGCAATAGCCCATGATCATCTTATAGCGAGCGAGCTAGTATACTTACATCACAAGCACTTCGACATTGTAATAAGTTCTGGCAAATACCTATAGTTGCCTGATTTTGCTTCCCCTCGGTTATGCAAATTATTTCTTCGAGCAAGTCGTCCAGGATCTTCTTGATAGCGTAGTCGACACGGCCGGTATTTTCTTCACCAGTTACATTCATCTGAGGCGTGATTACCAAACCTTCGAGAAGACTTACTGCCGTGTGCAAGATAGTAGAGATGTACTCGCAACGCATAGCCTCATTACTATCTACGACAGGCCCCATGTTTCTTATCCTGCGAAGAATATCGTCAATACATAGCTTAAACTCCTTGGAACTTTCGTCTATGGGATGGGGAACTGGTTTGAACTGAGGAATACGAGTGATATCCCCACTCACGATCCCATACTTGCCCAACACCTCATTCAAGTCTTTTTTAGTCTTGTACGAGGAGAACGACCTCAACTTCTTCTCCTTACACGCCTTAGCGAACTTCACGAGTCTCATAGCAGGTCCTCCTTTCATGCCATATTCTTGAAAATCTTGCTTGGTCATGTCAAGGAAGTTCGAACCATTAACCTTTTCATTGCGAATAATTTCCAAGTCATCGTCGTCAAGCCCCAAGTCCTCCTCCTTACGCAAATATTCGATAAGCTCAGCCGTCTTATATTTCTTAATTTCGTCCGCAAGCGTGACTGAGTCATTTCCAGTGGTGGTAGCTGAAATGGAGGTGGAAGCTGGAGTATAAGGTGTACTAGTTTCAGAAGACGTAGTGTTACGTTTTTATAGTGATATTAGGGCTCGGATAAAAAAACAGTTACGTTCGGAGGAAAAATAGAGTTTTATCTCTGGTGGGAACGCAAGTGTTAATATAGGTTTTTATGTCGCACAGGCATTACACGTGACCCATTTCTCATGTACAGAATACTAAATAAAAAAACGTTGCCGGTAGCCGGCTTACAATACATAAAAATTGGTCGAAGGCGCTATGCACGACTATACTTTGTGGCTAAGGCCTGTCGCTGTTACATGTGAATAAAGAGTTCTAACTATTATCAGGGGGGCATACAACGATGCTGACTCTATTTTCATTTGGCTTAACGCTAACGGGATTTTTTTCTTTATCATTACTAAAATGCATACAGATCTTTTCCAATGGAGGCAAGCATTGTCCATAATTATTATTACCCTCCTTCTCCTTTTTTAAGGTTTCGATGAAAACTATAGCCATAACCTCACTAAGTGCTTTGTAGAGAATAAGTTTACTTGGATCGATATGTTGGAATCGCTTTGGCCACCACTTTCTGATCATTGGTTTGAGCTGGTTGACCAGCTTATCTTCAGATATCTCCAACGTGAAAATATCTTCGAATTCATCACCAGGTATAATGCAATTAAGGCTTAAAATATTATTACTGTTGCTGGTAGACATCTTGCTTTCCTAAATACAAGAGCCCATAGTGAGAAAACTCGCTCCCATACATACATAACTTCTGGCATATACATACCTTATTTTGCGTTAGCTACGCTAGTGAAACTATTTTCTCTGGGAAAGTTTTTTGCTGAAAGTTGGCTGAACTTCCACATACCTCTACATGCTTTATATATTGCTGGGAAAAGTTAAGGAGATAAGAAGAATGATAAGCATTGACGTATGATACCAAGAGCTCTATGAAAGCACATGTAAACGGAATCCTCTTACCTTTTCACATGGAGATCTACCGGAAAGACACACAGTTGGTTTTACGCCCAGCGATCTCAAAATTGCGAGTCCCTCAGCCCTTCATAACATATGCTTTTGACGTTAATATTTACTTTTAGAGCTGGTCCTGTGTTGCGTGTAGACCTTCTTTCACATTTTCTCATGATTGTTTGGGAAAAAATAGAGATACTGGTTAGCGAATATATATATATGTGAAATTAATATGTCGCACAGACCTATTATGTGATCAGCCTATTTTTGTGTGGCCCAGCAAATTCTTCTGAGCTGAAGATCATGAGAATCGCCTCACGGCCTGCTCCAGACTAAGCCTTATTTTTATTATATGCATTTTTCTCCTGATCTTTCCTTTGGGCTTGGCGCTTCCGAATTCTTTGATGCTTAATCATGTTTACTATTTCATCAATATCAGAATCGGATGAACTGGATTCGGATGAGCTAGTCTCAGAGGAACTACTCTCGGGTGAACTTGATTCAGATGAACTAGTCTCGGAAGAACTACTTCCAGATAACAAACTAATGTCAGATGAGCTTAATTCAGACGAACTAGTCTCAGACAAAGTAGACTTGGGTGGAATATTGGTTAAGGCCGTCAGATGGTTTACCCCGAATGCCTTGTTTTTTTGAATGCCTCCAACCAGTTGGTCACTTTCCATTTTGATTATTTATATATTAAACTTAACATCTCTGATCGAAAAAATAGCAAAGCACCTGGCTTGGTCCACTTCAAACTACAAACTGCTTAACCTTTCTTGGTCGCACCCTTCTTCGTTGCTTAGCCAAAGGCGCTAAAGCATGAGGGACACTTCCTGCTCAATGGGTACACTATCGGGTGAGTGGTTTTGGTCGGTTACCATTTTTATGATACTTTATATATGCTATATCTTGCCTAGGCGAAAAAATAAAATTAATAAATGATATCAGGGTTACCAGAGGTAATGCTCTCCCAATCCTAATCATCTAACCCGTTTACAGTATGTGATTAGTTTTTGTCAAAGAACTCGAATGCTTTTGCCTGATCATAAGGTACCCCACGGGGCCTGTAATTGACTATAGTATAGTTTTTTGCAGGGGAGACATGGTTGTCTGCACTGTGGTGAAGTGCTTCACTAGCGATAGTCATAGCCTCTGATAAATTCTTTGAACCATGCGATACAACTGCAAATACCGCCCCTAATTTGCGCAAAGAACTAGGGAGTAGCGGTTTACCTATTTCAGGGAGAAATTCATCCTTTTTTAGGAATGTATTGAACCATAATACACCTGGCTTTCCTGGGTCTCGTAACTGTCTGGAAAAAATTGCTTCCTGAATCCATATAAGCAATTGCTTCGCCCATTCCTCATTCTTCTCTAGTGATCTAAATACTCGAGGAATATCTTGTTGATCTCGATTTTTCCCATATCCAGTTACATTTTCATTGAATATGTGCAAGTCTTTAATTTCGCCAGGGCGAATACAAAGCATTATCATTACATCGGCTAGGGCTTGTTTATCGGGTATATTTGACACAACATATGAATCCAGTCTTTCCTTAACCGATTCTAATGAAAAGTGGTCTGGATAATAGATCCCTTCATTCTCACGTAACAATCTATTCTCCTTTTGAATTTTATTAGCCGAATAAGTTATGTCTGGAATAAATGTAGCCGAGATAATTTTTTTTGAGGCTCTGAAGGCTTTCAGTTCTCTTTGAAGTCTAGTGAGACGTGATAGGCCAGCGCTAGCATTAGAGGCCGTTCCAGATAAGGCCTTGGCTATAACTTCTACATCTTTTTTGCTAATATTATCTCGGATAATACGCTCAGCCAAATCTCTAATAGTCTCTTTCGGTGAAATTTAACACACATTCACTGTCCCCTCTTCTGGTTCTACTTTCTGAGTGGTATCAGGAGTATTGGATACGGCTCCTTCTTTTTTCTGACCAGCTGTCTGCTTAGAAATTAATGCAAATACCTGTTTTTCGCTAAAGTTGTATCCTTTCTTGAAACGACGTCGTGTCTGATCCCTCTTAGTTTTATCCATCAAAAGGATGCCTAACGCCGGTGCGTGTCGACTGAGCTCTTCGATACTCATCTCGTTATTGAGCTCGTTTTCTGTTACATATCTAGTTGCGATGCCTGCCATGTTATTATTTGGTAATATGTAAGATATTTGGTTATACCTAGATTATTTGGTTATACCTAGATTATTTGGTATATACTATGCGGGGAAAGTTCAATTCGAAAAAAATAAATAATTATTCCGATAGGCAAAAATAATAATATTTTGGAATTATATATCGCCTAATTATAAAGAGGAAAAAGTTCCATCCCTACCAATACTATTACCGTATTCTTCCGTTTTTAAGCACCACCTTTTTAGGGGAAAATTTTTGCGAAAGTTTAGGGTGGTGCTTAAAATCGGAAGTTTTTTTTTTACACTTTTTTTGCGCTTTTAGTCATATTCGTATTAGTCATTTTTAACCCCTTTACATAATACTGTCGTTAAAAAAAAAAAAATTTATTACGGTACTTTATTTAAAAAAAAGAAAATTTAAAAATTTTTTTTTAAAAAGAGTTTTAAAAAATAAACATTTCTTCAAATCTCTCATAAAAATTTTTTTCATTCGCACTTCAGATTTTTTACCGAAACATTTTTTTTTTATAATTATGATGATCCATTTTACCCCTTATTTTTTTTTTTCACACGCGATGCCAAAAGTTCAAAGGTCATCATATTCTGCAAGTGAGAAGCTTAAAATTTTGTTATATGCGAAAGAACGTGGACAAAGAGCGGCTGCGCGGAATTTTTCTATTGATCACTCAATGATTTCGCGTTGGGAAAAACATGAAGACAAACTCAAGTCAGCAAATGGGAAAAATCGACGCGTTGGTGCAGGAAGAAAACCACAATATCCCGAAGCTGAAGCTAGTTTAAAAACATGGGTTATAGAATTTCGAAAGGATGGTATTGCTGTAACTCCTAAAATGGTTAAAATTTATATGAAAGAAATTTTGATAAAAGAGTTTGCTCATATTTATTTGAATAGTGAAAATTTCCTTGCCTCTGATCGTTGGTTTTATGGTTTTCTTAAACGGAGTGGATTTTCATTGCGACGTAAAACAAAAATCGGCCAAAAACTCCCTGCTCAACTTAGTGAAAAACTCCTGGAGTTTCAGCGGTTTATTATTAAAAAACGAAAACAATTTGAATATGAACTTTGCGAAATTGGCAATATGGATGAAACGCCAGTTTATTTTGACATGGTTGGGAATTTAACTATTGAAAATCGTGGCGTTAAATCTGTGCAGGTTCGGACAACTGGAAATGAAAAAAACCGGTTTACATGTGTTCTTACAGTTCTTGCTGATGGTACGAAGTTACCACCAATTGTCATCTTTAAAGGTAAACAAATGCCAAAAAATTTACCTTCCGGAATTATTGTAATGATGCATCCAAAAGGATGGATGGATGAATTTGGAATGAAAACCTGGTTCAATAAGGTTTGGAAAAAAAGACCAGGAGGAAATGAAATTAATAAACGAAAATCTTTTCTTGTTATGGATAGTTTTGAAGGTCACAAAACGGATGCTATAAAAAATATTGCACGTAGTGAAAACACTGATTTAGCAATCATTCCTGGTGGTCTTACTTCTATTGTTCAACCACTTGATGTTTGTCTTAACAAACCATTTAAGGATAAACTTCGTGAAAAGTGGAACATTTGGATGAGTTCAGGTCAATTTTCTTATACTAAAGGTGGGAATTTAAAAAAACCTGGGTATGATATTATTTGTAAATGGATACTTGAAGTTTGGGCAGAAATTCCAAGAGAAATGATTGTAAAATCATTTAAAAAATGTGGTATTAGTAATGCAATGGATGGGTCAGAAGATGATTTGTTTGGACAAGATGAAAGGGAGGAAGAAATTGATGAAAATGAGAGGGAAATTGTAGATATAGATAGTGATTCAGCTGATGAATTAGAAGAATTGTAAAATGATGCATCATAAAAATAAAATTTATTTTGAATAAAATATAAAACAAATTTTCAAATTTGGGGTGGTGCTTATTTTTGTTTTTCAAGTTTTTTTGACAAAAGTCGGGGTGGTGCTTAAATTCGGGTGGTGCTTAAAAACGGAAGAATACGGTATCCCGCTTTTATTCGCTCTTTACCAAAGCATACCATTCTCCGCGCTTGTGCTGATTATGCTTATATTTTTTGTCATTTCTTGTCAATATCAAACCTACCATAGGCAGTGATGGGCAAATGACTAGGTCATTTGTCCATTTTGAGATGACCCCTGAATGACCTTTGAATGACCTAGTCATTAGGGTCATTTGTCATTTGAGTCATTTAAAATTAATGCTTTATAATTTAGGCCAGGTTTATAATTCTGACTAGAATTATGAATTTATAGTATCACATAAAAATTTTTATCCATAAAATATTGAAATTGTATTGGTCAGAATTATGATGTAATTTTTAAATGACTAGATCATTTGTCATTTAATGTTGAAATGTTCCAAATGACACGTGATCAGTCATTTGGGTCATTTGAGGTTATTTGGATCACTGGCCAACACTGACCATAGGTGACCGTTCTTTTGAAGTATGCTAATACCCTTTTGCCACTCCTCATCATCATAAACATATATCCGAGGCTTACTTGCATTCTCGAAATTGCGGAGATATATTTCTTCACTTATTAGCCTTTCTCTCCTAGACATATAAAATATCTCATTTACATCTATGCCGTCTTCTTTCGCAAAGTTGATGGCATCCGCATCTGACATCATTCTGTCTCGATATTCATGAGATAGTCTGATATCTTTTTCTGTGATGGTCACGAATACGTCTGGATCTTCGCCATAATCGGTGGCCCACTTTCTGAGACGTTGTTCTCGTTGGGCTCTATTCAGAAGAATGGCAGATGATACTTCGTTACTAGATTTAATAGGCTTGGGTGACTTACAAGTCTCTGGTTTATCGATTACTGGTTCAGGTCTTTTAGAAGTCTCAGATGTACCAGATGTTGGGGCGACCAGAGCACATGTATCTTCTGCCATATAGTCGAAAAGTGCCTGAATCAAATCGTCCTGATTACTGGCCTTCTTATCTTTACTGGTATTAGGTGGAGGCGTGTTCTTTTTTGGCTGAAACGGGATTATATTCTGGTAAATAGTTGGTCCCTCTAGGACCGTTTCTGGCACATTGAATATGGGTATGTCTGTAGTCTCATTCTGGGATCCCTTGTTTGTGGGTATGTCATCTTGAAGTGTGTCAGAGAACTCTTCGATATCATCCAGACCAGATTCACGGAGCTTGGCTACAATCTTGAAGCAGTCAAGTATAATTGCCATTCCCTTTTTCCGCTACCTGTTCGCGCTTGTTTGCTCTCAATACCAATATCTGAAAATTTCTTTCTGGTAATGTTATTAGAAAATGGCTTTTCACCATTCTCTCCACACCATTCAAGATACTTCTGATATAATAATGTACGATTTGGACTGGCTATTTTAACCCCATACTATGAAGAAATATAGTCAATTATAAATCAGATGGGATTAGGTAATTGGTCTCGCATTGTTTTTATCTTCATTTTAGTTACAGGAATTTCTTGTGGTTCAAAGTCTGAGAGGTCGCGACTAAGAAGATATTTCATGACTACTCCTGATGCATCGAGATAGTCAAGAACTTTTTCTAGTCTCTTAAAATATGCTTTATTTCCTCTACACCGTGAAGACACATCAAAACAGACTACACGAGAATCCCCTATATCTATTTTGAGCGGAGCATCCTGGTTGCTTGTAACCATAAATCCAGTGAAATCTCTAATTCGCTTTGTTTCAATACCCTTACGCTCTATAGACACCATTCCTTCCGTTATAAGGGATTTAAGATGTCTGTTAAATTTATGCCATTCTCCACTAGACATTCCAGTCTCGTTCATAACAATAAGTTTTCGAGCTTGAATAGCACTATTAAATCGCCCAAGAATTTTTTCTAAATCTGATGTAACATAATGGAGATGTTCTCCTAGGACTTTGTCACCAATAAAATCAGTGATAATATTTTTCCCACACTGCTATAATGTAGACTTTAAGACTAAGATTAACTGAGGCTTTTTTTCTGGCTTCTGCACTAAATATGCTCACCAATTCCAAAGATATTCGTGAAGCTCCACATTTTCATTACTGATTATATTCTTCATATGTCAGAGAATAGGAACCATAATTTCGGGATTAATTTCTACCGCTGGCTTAGCCAAAAATCCTATGAAAAGGTTAAAGAACTTTGTATTGGGAATTGGACTATTCAGTGAATATGGTAGAAAATTAATATTGTGGTAAAGGATTAGACCTTTAGTAACCGCCTGATCTATTAAATTAATTAACTTCACCCCCTCCCCACCTAGTTCAATCAAGTTAACTTCATACTTGGCAAGATCTAGTTTTGGTACCATATCAAAATAAAGACCACCATTCGTATCCTCTATTTTGAGTACCCATAATCTTGATGTTGTTTGAATACAGGCGACCGTTGCCTGAATTGCTTCATAAACCTTACTACGAGAAAATTTTCGCCCAGATGTACACATATCAATTAAATCTCCCCATACGAAATGATCATTTGGATCAGAAATTCTGGATTGGTCTAATTTTGTAGGGCTTGGAAGCTTTTTCTCTCTATCTAAAGCTATTTCATTAATAGTAAGTTTTAATGAAGGATTTCTTGTCCCAAGCTATTTATCTTAATTGTCACAGTAACAGAAAAAGCTATAAGATTTTTTATTTTGTCTGATATATGCATTATCACTGGTATATTTCTGATCACATAATGGGCAGTGTGATGGAGAGATGCACGATAGTGGAAACTTGTCAGGAAAATTATCAGATGGATATGAGAGATTATACTCTTCGATGCTAGCTTCTTGAAGTAATGTCTCTACTAGTTCGAATTCAGCATCAGTAGTGACATTATTTGTGTTAGGACATCCCTCCATTTCTGCTTTCAGAATATCTAAAAGAGAACTTTTAACGACTTCTGATTCATCATTAGGTGGGCGAATCATAAAGTCAAAGACAGATCCATCTTTGGGACGAATAGCTTTTTTCACACGAATATGTTCTCCAGTTTTTTCATTGTATTTGAATGATCCAAGCATCTGCAAGGAGAACGAACATTTGTTTGCTATGTTATCGATAATGTTATTTCCTTGTAGAGCTGTCAGAAGTTTTTTACGAACAAGCTCGGTGAACATAGCGACCTGAGCAATATTTGGAAGTCTCATACCAGTAGTAGAGATATGGAGAGATATTTTTTTTGTATCACTACTTTCGGCAATGGTCATAGTTTTTTTATCCCATTTTGGGAACACCTCTAGGCAAGTATCTCTAAAGGCACAACAAAGTGAATTTTTTGCCTGACTGTCTGAAAGCTTAGGAGTTATAGCATTTAATGTTTCTATTGGCAAATCAAAGTCTATAACAGGATGGAGTGGCTCATCTCCATCAATAAATTCGTGTAAGGAGTGGCCCTCACGCTCTGTTAGTATGGCTTCTATTTCATCCGCATTGTCTGCACCAAGGAAATGCTTTGGTTTAACACTATCATTTTGAATTTTATATAGAGATGCACCTATATCGGAGGCTTTGTATCCTTGATAGTACGGGGTAGAAGCGTCAAAGAACTCTGAAAGCGAGGATTGTTTGGTCATGATATTATATCGCAAATATACAGTTCGAGAGAAACTATATACTCCGGGAGAAAAAAGTTTAAAATGAAAATTAATTCCGAACTATATAGATTGATACATAAATCAACAATCCATAGTTATTAAAATGGTATTTTATCAATGTACTTATATCCACAGGAGTGGTAAGATTTGCAATTGAGGATGCTACCATCTGGAAGGATGTTTTATTCATCGCAATTCTCCTTCTCAGGTATTTTGCAAAGAATGTAGAAAATTATCTTATTCCAGATATAGATATTGTAATGATCATGCTAGAAAGCACCGTAAAAGGGAACAATACCATCAGAAAAAGATGGTAGACTTAGCTTTGGCGGAGATACTGGTAGGTAATTTAGAAGTAAACGAAAATGATACAACTTGTCATTAGAAAAAAAACTTGCGACAGAAGCTTGTGACACAGATGATAGGCTCTTTAGGAATTCTAGGCCAAAAGAAAGTTTTCTTGATGAGTGTCACAGGTGGCATAGGCGTCACTGGAAAAATCGGCCAAATCCTAACTTTTTTTTTTATTTTTTATAGCATATATACACCACATATATATCATACATATACTATATCACGATACATATATAGCATTAGGATAGCATAGAAAATTTTTGATTTTTTTCCTAGAATTTATTACTCTTTTACTTGTGACACTAGTGACAGTAATCAAGAAAGGAATAATAATCTCAAAAAGCATAATGAACGTGTCACAGGTTGCATCACAGGTTAGTATATGAAACTTATGACACTAGTGACACTCAAAAAATAGCATACAAATGGCATACAAATAGTATACATTAGGAAAGTTTTTCTTAGTTTTATACTCATTGTCTTGACCAAGGATAAACAAAAATGATACGACATAACACTAGTGGATCCCAGCCAAAGGTACTCAGGGTAAGGGATTGTGTCACTAGAAAAAAAAGCTAGTGACAGAAGCTAGTGACGCTCATAAAAATAGCATACTCATTGCCTCAACCCATTTTAGACCATGATCGGACCTCAGAAGTGCTTACAACATCCTGCCAATATGCCAGCAACAAATAGGCAATAGTTGAGTTGCAAATGGTGCACTTCTAGCAATCAAATAGGCCAGTCAAAATCTGATCGCAAATATACTGCGCCACCCGACACTATATTTTTTTACCACATTTTGGGATCTAAAAAAAGCAATCAAATAGGCGCAAAAGGTAAGTACTTCAATATAGAATTCAGCACCCAATCAGGTGCAGGAGGTCAGTACCTCGACATAAAACCAGGTATCCAAACAATTGCAGACAGGCTGGGCCTCCACCATAGAATTTAATAACCAATCAACCGTAGAGCTCCAATTTCATAAATTATACTAGAAAGTAATTACTGGCGTACAGAACCAAATAAAAATGGATACACTTCGATTATTTAGTAATGGTAATATTTAGGTTATTTAATCACATGATCGCAAATGATGTGTAGGAACTAGTGAAGGAATTTCGATTACAAAGACAGGAAATATAGTAAGAAAAATAGCTAGGCATACAAAATCGTCATAAATAGGTTATTTAGTTAGATTATTTAATCATATTTAGGTTATTTGACTTTAGATTATTTAGTTATAGTTAGGTTATTTCATGAATGATTTGGTAATATGTCGATTATTTAGTTATATTTAGATTGTTTAGTTATATTTAAATTATTTAGCTATATTTAGATTATTTAGTTATATTTAGATTATTTAGTTATAGTTAGGTTATTTTATTACTAAATAACCTAATCTAAGCCGATTATGCCTAAATAATATAATTATATTATTTAGGTATAATCGGCTCAAGATAATTGCATAAATCAAATTTGAAAAAAAGTTCTAAAAAGGTATACTGTACTAAAAAATCTTAATACAATACAGTACAGTATATACTGTACCAATTATACTGGTATAGTACAGTACACTTCCCAACCCTAGTTGTTACAATTAGATTTATTTAAAAAATATTATATATTAAAAAAAGTAGAATTTTTTTTAAAAATTTTTGGCTTACACTTTTTAAAAATAAAAATTAATTTTTTTTTATTATTTTTGTTAATTATGTAATAATTATATAATATCTCTTTATTTATTTTTTTTTTAAAGTATTGAAGTCATACCATCATTTATTAAGTAAAGATAGGATTACAAAATATAATCATTTCTAACTTACTATGAGTACTCCCAGTTATAAAACTAGTCTATATAAATTCAGTGTTGGCCAGTGACCCAAATGACCTCAAATGACCCAAATGACTGGTCACGTGTCATTTGGGTCATTTTAACGTTAAATGACAAATGACCTAGTCATTTAAAAATTACGTCATAATTCTGACCAAAACTATTCATACAATTTCAATATTTTATAGATAAAAATTTTCATGTGATACTATAAATTCATAATTCTAGTCGGAATCATAAATCTGGCCTAAATTATAAAGCATTAATTTTAAATGACTCAAATAACAAATGACTCTAATGACTAGATCATTGAAAGGTCATTCAGGGGTCATCTTAAAATGGACAAATGACCTAATCATTTGCTATCACTGGGTCTAATTATTTACCAATATAATATCTTCTTAAAAATATATATAATTATTATTCATTATAATAATAATTTAAAAATGAATTATAAAATCATTACTCATTTTATATAATAATAATTTGTTTCTTATTTAATTTAATAAAAAAACTTAATTATATTTATAACAATATTATTTATCTTATTCAATAATAATTTTTGATTTTTTATAATAACTTTACCTATTTTACTAGTAATTTTTATATAAAATTTTCAGGATTTTAATCCAATCCTAGTATTAATTATAAAAAAAAACTATTTAAAAATCTATTATTTTTATTGTATTTCAGTTTTATATAAAATTAAATTTAAAAAAAAAAATTAAAAGAAAAATTATATAATAATTTTTTATATTTTTAAAAATTTAAAATAAAATAAGAAAAACTTATTAATAAATTTTTAGCTTGTAAACAGTATTTTACAAAAGTTTTAAAAAAAATTTAGTAAATTTTACTATTAATCAAAATTTTACTATTAAAATTTAGAATATATAATAAATAAAAATAACCAATAGAATAGTTAAAAAAAATTAAATAAGTTTTTATGTTTAATTAATATTATTGAAAAAATTTAAAAAATATTTGACAATTAATTTATGATGTATACATAAAACTGAAATTGGTTAATTTTAATCTTTGAAATGATCAAAATAATCAAAATGATTTTGATCTAAGCCTCTTTAAAAGTCAAAATAGTTAAAATTATATTATAATTATATGAATTTTATAATAAACAATAATATTAATTTTAAAGTTAACAATTTTTGCATTCAGTAATTTGATTTTTATGATCTTTATATGGTTAGATTTAGCTTATCAGGAGAATTCTAATGATATTTGTAGTATTAATATTAATAAAGTTATTTACATTTAAAATTTAATATTAAATAATCTTATAATAAACAATAATATTAAAATTCATGAGATATTTATGATTATTTTTTAGTTTAGTTACTCTTAACTAGCATTAGTATAACCGACTATCGATGCTCACATTTTTGTATAATGTATTAAATTTATTTTACTAGTTTCTTTCAGTTATTTGTAATTATAGATTCTCTTGTTTAAATAAAAATAAAAAAATAAAAAAAAAATAATATTAAAATTCAAAGTTAATGATCTCTGCATCTAGTAATCCAATTTTTATGATCTTAACATGATTAAATTCAGCTTATTAAAAAAATTCTAATGATATGTGTTATATATCTTTAACATCAATATAATTTAATATTAAATTATAATTATAAAAATCATATAACTATAACATAATTTCAATTATTTTGACTTTAATTTTGATTTTTGACCTTTCCAAATTGAAATATTTTGACTTTTAGGATTTAATTTTAACTTTATATATATTATGATATAAAGAATTTATAATATAATCAATTATATGACTTTTTTTTTTAAAATTAAAGAATATGCTCAAAAATTTTATTATGAAATGAAAGATTATAAAGTAATACAATTTATATAAGTAATAAGAAGCTTGAGTCTACCTATTATTCAAATATATTCTATAACTAATTACTTTGATCTACTCTCAACAGTATAGTAGAAAGTTTAGAAATAGATTTAAAAGAAATAAAAGAAATGAAAAAGAAAAAAAAATATTTTAAAAATAAATTATAAATAAAACAAAAAATATAATTAAATCTAAAAAAAATTCCTAAGTTAATTAATCAATAAATTTACTAATTCAATATTTTTAGATTTGCTATAATACTATTTATATCAGATTTATTAGACTGAGACTTTTGATTGTAAAAGTACTTTTTAGTAAAAAACCTAAAATTTGTGTTCTTTGTTTGTTTTTTGTTCTGATCATTATATCCTAAAGGAATAAAATTAGAACTAGTGATCTTATTAGACTTGAGAATATTATTGTTTGCATTATTAATTTGAATAAAAGAACATTTTTTAAAGTCAAAATTAGAAATGGAATAGTATCTGTACTAAGAGATACTTTGTTTATTTTAGTTTAAAGGTTATTTATCCTTATAGAAACTATATTTTATATTGAAAAATAACCAATCAATTTTAGTTTTGTATTTCAGAAGTTTCTTTAATAACTTTAAAGAAGTTCAGACTATTATTTATTAAAAATTGGTGAAGTTTACCATTTGAAAAAAGAGAGGTTTTTGTTATATCTGCCAATATGTATTAATTATTTGATAGGAAGATTAGAATATTACCAAATTGTAAAGCAGTTCAGATGATATTTTAATACCCTATTAAATAACTATGTTATTTTGCAGCCACTGATAATCATACTATATTAGGTTTAATGAATACATGATACGTCTTTTTAGCCTTTTTTAAACTATTTTCTTTCTTTCTTTCATTTCTGCTTATAAATATGATATTAAATTTTTTCCAGTTTAACATGACACGTTTTTTTAATCTTTTTTAAACCATTTTCTCTTTTTTTCTTTATTTATTTTTTTTTTACTTATATTCAAATAAATTGTCATGATTAAGTTCAAAAAATAAAGCATTATTCATTTATTAATATTATTTTATTTTTCTTTTTTTATAATAACATTTTGTATTACTTTTTTTAGAAAAAACTAGAAGAGATCACTACTCTAGTAAAAAACAAGATTGACTTTTATCATGAATTTTCAAAAGTAAAAAATACAATTAAGGTGACAGATATTTAGGTAAACTTGCTAGAGAAGTTTTGAGAAGAACAGTTATATATAGGAAAGATTCAGAAAGTGGAATCTAAATAAGATTTAATTGAATAATTATGCTCTTTTTTTTGTTAATATGAAAAAGAAAGATGGTACTAATTATTTTGTTAATTCTATTAGAACATCTCTTGTAGTTATTAACTATTTTCTTCAAGAAAAATCAAGAATTAAAAATATTGATATATATAATAATTCTCATTTTAAAGCTATAAAAGAAGTTATTAATAAAAAAATTAGATATTTGTCTAAAAATTAGAAAAGTAAAACTAAAGGAGTAGATTTGCTAGAAGTTAATAAAATTATCCAAATATTAAATCATAAATTATTAGATGGTACTATATCTGATAGATTATTGAGAAGGATATTCTTTATCAATACAATATATTTTAGGCTTTGTGAAAGAGAATATGCATTAATTAATGGAATTGATTTTGTTAAATATGATAATAGTAGATACAATGATTTTATTTATTATTTTAAAAATAACCAATATAATCTTACTGAAAATCAAGAAAAAACAGACAAATTGATTTTAATAAATCATCCAGAAGTTACTTTATTTCTTAATAAATATTTATTATTATATCCTTATACCCTATAAAAAGTCTACATACTTAAAATGCACAGATTTTATGGTTAAAATATTCTTATATAGTAAAAATATTCTTAAAACATACTAAAAATTGTACAAACGATTTATTTAAAATAGAGATTTAAATAATAAATAATGTTAAATTATATGAAAAATATACTTAATTTTTAAATTGTATATTTTATGATATCTTAAAATATTCTTATCAGATACATAAAACTCTCAATATTAATTTATCAATAATATAATTTATCAATTAAATTATTGGCCAAAAAAAAATATATCTTGATATCGATTATTATATCACATGAAATCTGTTATCATGTGAGATTTAACGATATCATTTTAACGAGATGTAATAATGTCATTTCATTTTTTAATTTATTTAACGAGATGTAAAATCCAAAAAATTTCTTTTTTTTTCTTATTTTCCTTCTCTTTTCTTACTGAATTCTTTAACCATTAGCTTTATTAATCGAAATTTTAATAATGTCTTAAAATAATGGTATGTTGCTTTTCACTAACATGTGAAGAATTTTGGTTTATTAAATTTAAAAATTAAAAATATTATTTTATAGATCACGAAATTCCTATGATCAAAGTTCTCATTCCAGCTTATGGTAAAAGACGTAAGATTTATAATATTATTATTAACTAATTTCTTTTTACTATTGCGAAAAAATTTTTATTTATTAAAATTAAATATAAATTATTAAAATATTAAAATAGATCATAATGAAGATTATGATGAGGGGGAAAATGAAGAATATTGAAACTATCCAAAATCTAATGAAGCTCAAGATGCAGCTCTACAATCTACTTCAACAGATTCGTCTTCTCAACACAATAAAAATTCACTGAAAAGAATTAAGTCGTTAAAAGAAAAAGCACTATCATGTAAAATAAAAGCTCAGGTTAAATTGTATTATTATATCACATAATTCAAAGTAAAATTTATTTTTTAATTTTCTTCATAGATATTAATGTTAAAAATAAGCCACTTAAGGAAAATCAGGGTAAATATAACTTATATGTTGAGTAGAATTCATTATATTAATAATAATTCATTATGTTAATAAATTTAAATTTTTATATTTTAACAACTCTAAAGATCAAAGTCTAATAGAACGAGCGATTAATAAAATTGGTAGTAGGGTGATCGATTTATTATTTCATTCTTTGGTAAATATAAAAGAACATGACATTCTAAATGTCGCTTTCAATATTTCCAATGATACAATATTAATATCTGATCCTGAAGGCACCCTAATATTGCATAATCGTGCTAAAACTTGTGAAATTGATAGTATTGCATATTATAATTATATTAACTCATCAGAAGGAGATGGAAATTTTGTTTATGATGCCAGATACAGTAAAAAACAACTATTAAGGAAATTGATGCAAGCGCTATTAATTTAGCAAAAGATTTGAATATTTTATTAAAATATTTTAAACATCGTCCCCAAAATCCTCTCATGAGTGATAAGGCAGTTTTTTCAAAAAAAGAAAACTACCGTAAAGCTTTAATTGACCACTTAAAAATCACTTATCAAAAGAGGACTGAATTTCAGTTTTTTAAGGGTGCTCAAAATGTGGATCAATTTTACAGAACTAATGAAAATACAACATCAATAGTTGTTAGCAAAGTGTCAATTAAAGTCCAAGAAAAGGCAAATTATTCAATTAACAATTTTACTGATAATTTTAAGAACGTTGCAACAAAATTGGCTGAAAATATTTTTCAGTCTGTGAATAGAGAAATGAACAAACAAATCAACAAAGAAATGTTAAGAAGAAAAGAATTACGTTTTTATGTTGAATTATATAAAGCATATATTAGACTTCAGGCTTTCTGTTCATCAAATTTAAGTAAAAGTCAAGATGAAAATACGAGGACTCAAGCTAAGACACTTGTCATTTGATACTTTTTACATATTTCATCTTCAAACATGAGTTTGATATTGCAAAAAGCACCAAGAATATATAGATTATTATTATTAACTGATGAAGATTAACGCTTAATTGATTCTTTTGAAGAATTGAGTTCAAGTTTTTTTAAAAGTGCTATGAAATCGGCATCAAATTTTGACATTTGGATCAACTTGGTAAAAATAGGTAATATGGTTGACTATGAAAAAGGTTCAATAATGCATGAACAGGGCAAAAATGAAATAAAATTGGCAAAACTTAACATTATAAAATCATATTTTGATGGGGTTGGTGACAGTTTAAATGAATTTATTGAAGAAGATGATGAATAAGTTAATAAGAATTGTATAACGTTTATTCAAGGTTAGAAGACTGGATAGATAAACCAGTTTCAATATTATTCTTTTAGATTAGAACAATAACAGTACCTTAAACTTATTATAAATTTTGTGATTTATATATGTATAAATTTTATTTTATGGTCTTTTAAAAGTAGAAATAAAATAAAACCCAAATCCCAAAATGCAATTAATTAAAGTAAAAATGAATATCATAAATATTATTATTGTTTTTTCTCTTTTAACTAATAATAAATAATAATAAGTCTTTGTATTTATAAATTTTGGGATTTTGCATTTCAGGATTTTGCCTTTCAGGCTTATGAAGTATCAGGATTATGAAATTTTGAAATTATGGCAATTTAGAATATTTGTATTTTGTGATTTTGCAATGATAAAATTTTAAAGATTCAAAGTAAAAAATTTTTTCTTAATTCGTACCAATATTTACATAACATATTTACAAAATATTTATTCAGGACCAAATAATAATTATTCAACATCAAGCCTTCTTCTTTTATTTTCTTGTAATTTTTTTATTACAAATTTAAACATATTTGAATTTTCTAATTTTTCTATTTTTATTTTACTAGTAAAGTCAATTCTATCATATCAATAAAAGTTAGCATAATAATAAATGTATAATATATTAATTTAATAACTTACTTTGATGGTAGTGTTATAATATGTTCAAAATTGCTGACCAGTATGGATTTTTTTAAAATGTTTCCTCCAATATTTAATTCTTTATACTATTTGGAAATTATCAAGTTTTCTTCATATTCTGTGAAGAGTTTGATTTCACCTTTATTCGTAATAGAAGGCAAACAAATAATAACAATGAAATGGGTTCTACATAATGAATATTAAAAGTAAATATCAGTAAATCTTATAGTTTATATATTAAAACGAGAACATTACCCATTATCATATAGATCATAACATGGCCGCCAAGTAGAACCCTATAAGTTAATAAATACTTTAATAATAATAACTTATGTTACTTTAATATTTCTTAAAAAATTATCAATTTACAGGTTTATTATAGTGTTCATTACAAAGAGATTCACTACGAGGGTCTGTTTTTCTAATGATAGATTGAAATAGAACAACAATATTTTTCTCTTTTTCAATTAAAAATTTTTTTTCTTTTACATTTTTGTAGAAATCTTCTTTTTTTTGTCCATCATCAAAATAAATAAACCCATAACTAAAAATTTAAAATTCCATTAGTTTATTAAAAATTTAAAAATTTAAACTATTATTAATAAGTTTATACATACTCGTTTTTTTTTTTACTATATGAACAAAATTTTGTGTGATATCATTGTTTTTTTTATTAAGTCTTCGATCATTTTAGACTTAAGATCCTTGAGATTATCACCTCCGAAAAATAGAGCACATATATCAGGATGGCAGGATTCTTAAATATGAAAAAAAGAAAGAAAAGAAAGGCATCATAAAAAACCTTTAAACCTTATCAATGAAGGCTAACAATCACAACATAAAAAACCTTATCAATGAAGGTTAACAATCACAACATAAAAAACCTTATTAACGAAGGTTAACAAACACAACATAAAAAACCTTATCAATAAAGGTTAACATTTAACAATCACAACATAATAAACCTTATCAATAAAGGTTAACAATCACAACATAATAAACCTTATCAATGAAGGTTAATAATCATAACATAATAAACCTTATCAACAAAGATTATTAAACAGTAAAAAACCTTAAAACCTTAAAGCTAAGAAAAAACTCACCACTCATTTTTCAAAATATTTTAAGATTAAAAAAAAAATAT
Source organism: Rhizophagus clarus (assembly GCA_015698045.1). Taxonomy (NCBI): domain Eukaryota; kingdom Fungi; phylum Glomeromycota; class Glomeromycetes; order Glomerales; family Glomeraceae; genus Rhizophagus; species Rhizophagus clarus. The sequence goes on along the minus strand of BLAL01000050.1, from coordinate 335,386 downwards.
TTACGTGATAGAAACTGGCAATTGTATAAAAAAATAGGGTGTATAGAATGTGTACCCCAAAATAAAAAGTTTTTTTTTTTGTATAATAAATCATTGCATAGCGTGATGTGAAAAAAAACCCTCTAATTTTTAACTCATATAATAATAATAATGCAATATTTTTGCTCTTGCCATATCTGTAAAATAAATCCTGGTGGTGGGAAGTGGTTGTCTACCAAAAAAACTTTTAAAAAACATCAAGAAAAAGAAAAAGCATTTATTGAAAAAATTAATGAATCAGAAACAGAGAGCAGTAGTGAGTTAATTTCAAGTTATATTGTAACCAGAAAGAGAAAGTTTGATGATGAATTAGATGAATTAGATATAAATTTAGTGAATAGTCTTTCAGATAATGAGAGGTAATTAGTTAAATTATAGCAAAAGTAAATTTTGATAATTAATTATATAAATTATTCATTAAAATAGTCTTGATAATAAAGATTTTAACGGTGATAATGGCAATCCAAATCAAGATTATAATAATTATAACGAAATTTATAATATTGATGATGATAATCAAAGTTTTAATGAAGATTATAATGATGACAATCCAAATCAAAATTATAACAATTATAATGAAAATTATAATGGTGATAATGATAATCAAAGCCTTGATGAAGATTATAATGATAACGATCCAAGTCAAGATTATAATGGTGAAGATAATCCAAGTCTTAATAATGATGAAAATAATAAAGTAGAAGATATAGAAACTGAAAGTGATATTTCTGATGAGAATGATGAATTAACAGAAATGGACAATAAATTTAAAGACATAAAAGATATAAATGATGGTATTATATATTTAATATTACATTGATAATTGTGATTATAATTTTTAATTATTTTTTTTATTTTAGACGAATTGATCTAAGGCTTGCGCCTTTTACATACAAAAGTACTTCATTCAATATCCGATATTGCATTTAACAAAATACTCAATAATATTAATTCTAATTTAACAATTTATAAGTTGAAAAAAAAATCAACGATATAATTTCTTTTAAACCGCAAAAATATGATACTTGTAAAAACAGTTGTATAGCATTTACATCATTATATGAAAATCTAATAACTTGTCCTATTTATAATGAAAATTGATTTGATGATAATAGTAAATAGTAAATACAACATTTTTTTTCTCTCTAAAAGAACGTCTAATAATTCAATATAAAGATAAAGAAAGGGCTGAAGAACTACAATATAGAAATATTTATTCTCAAACTAAAGGAGAAAATGGAGAAAATGAAAAAATATATACTGATATATTCAATGGAATGTGAGTAATTACATTTATGATTAAGTGTAAAGAGCTATAGGATAATATATTTTCTGGATTAATAGGTTATATCAAGACTTATTACAAAGGGATTATTTTAAAGATAAAAAAGATATCGCGTTATCTGGATTATGTGATGGATACCAAATTTTCAAACAGAAGACTGATGACTGTTGGATTGTATTATTAATAAATAATAATTTGCCTTCTCACATTTATGTAAAAAAAGAAAATCTTTTAGTAACGATGATAATACCAGGACTTCATTCGCCAAAAGATTTTAATTCTTTTTTATATCCTTTAGTAAAAGAATTACAGGAACTTGAAGGTAAACTTATTCTAACATAATAAAAAATGAATTTGATAAAATTTTTTTATTAAATTGTTAATTTGTTATTAAAAATTCTAGAAGGAATTCCTTATATAAATGGACGTACAAATGAACAATTTATTTTACGTGCACATTTATTAACCTGGACGGGAGATATCCCTGCATTAAGTAAAGCTTAAATTTAACTGGACATAACTCGTATAAGACCTATTGCTTTTGTATGATAGAAGGAATCTGTCATCTATTAAACCATCACATATACTACTCATCATCTGATATTGTTTATAATATACAAAATCATGATGATACTGTCAATATGGCTAAATTAATTGATAATAAAACAATTAAAATTCAAAAAAATAATATGATAAAAGAAACAGGCAGGTATATTTTTAAGTTTTGAAACCAATTACATTAAATAAAATTTTTATGTTAAGTATTATTTTGTTATAGGAATTAAAGGGTCGAGTGAATTGCTCAAACTTAAAATAATCTTATTTCTGTGATCTTTTCTAACAGACATTATGCATTTATTTTTTGAAAATATAGTCCACAAATGTATGCGCACTGGACTGGTAAATTTTTCAATAATATCCTAATGTCTAATTATTATGAATTATCAAAATCACAATAGGAAATCATTGGCATACAAATGGAAAAAATCAAAAAAGACATGCCTAATGACATAGGACACCCTTCACGAGATATATATAAATATCATAATAGTTATAAAGCAGTAGAGTGGAGAAACTGGATTATTTTATTTTCATTACCATTATTAAGAAAAAAGGTATTTATCTAAAAGTATATATGTATTATAATTATTATCTATCAATTTACGTTAATAAAAAATAAAATTTACTTTTTATTTGTTAAATAGGCATCTTCTAGGGTGATCAAATATTGTAAAAGCTGTAAAGCTTTGTTTAGAACCTGTAATATCAGAAGATCAAGTAAATGATGTACAACAATTACTTATAAAATTCTTGGATTATTATGAGAGGTAATAATATTTAATTTAATTTTTATTTTTCATTTTCATTTATTTATAAAGATTTGTTGTTTATTTTTAGAGAATATTATCAGTATGATAATCAATGTTTAGCAGCATGTTGGATAAATTTTCACTATCTTTTGCATGTAGCAAATTGTATTAAGTATTGTGATCCTAGTTGGATCCACTAGCAATTTCTGATAAAAAAGGTTTGTAGTATTTTACAACCACTTGTTAAATGAAGACTTAACCCTTATAGTAATTTATCAAACACGTTTACCTTATTACAACAATTTTATTTGTTACCATTCTTTTCTATTTCTAAGTCCATTTTTAAAGAAAAACTGCTGAAACAATGGAATAGTAAACAGGTATTTGGTGATATTGAAGAATATGAAGAAGAATTTTATTGGCCTTCCATACATTATTCTTTATCAGGATAAGAGTACAAACATCTGATTAAGTTTTATGAAAGACCAAACTTAGAAAATGTAAAAAAAAAAATTTTATAATCAGTTTAATCGAGTTATTGCAAGATATATTTAGTTTTTTTTAAAAAAAATTTATTAGGATATTAATAATTATGGCATGAAATATGGAAGACTAAGAATGTCAGATGGGCAGTATGTTAGCGGTCATTGGATAAAAAAAAAGAATAAGATTGCAAGAAATAATTGCTATATTCAGGTAAGAAATCTCTTATCATCATCATCATCATCAATTATATTATTGATTTATCATTGCTTGTAATTTAAATAAGATGTACAATAGATAAAGTTTCTCATAGACCAAATGCTCCTCCTCAACTTATAATTGTAGATATATATGAGATAGTAGATTATTTTTTTGTACATAATTATAATGATAAAATACACATGCTCGCTTATGTACAATTAACATCAAAAGTAATGGAAGATGAATATGAATGTAAATATTTTACTCAATTTAAATCAAAAGAATTTATTGATGTAAGGTGTATAGATCATTATGTAGGATTTGCAAAAATAGATAGCAAGTATTTTATAATTGATAAAGAAAATGCATTTGATGATGCTAATTGGAAAAATCTTGAATAAATTACCTTGTAACTGTTAATGGTAAGCAATAAACCTGAATCATCATCTATCTAGCATAAAAAACTACTGGTATTAGTAAAGTCTAACTTATGCTTTGTTTTAAGACTTAATTAGTTACATCACAGTTACGTTACAACTACATCAATTAAGTTTGCAACTTTACTAGTTGCAGCATATGACTTTATTCAAATTGAATGCTTATTGTGCTCAATTTGCGCTCAAATATGCTATACACCATTCACGTACAGTAATTTAATAAATAAATAAATAAATATATATATATAATAACACGTATAAAATTGACATGCACTTCACCGGTAGTTTAAATAATAACATGTATATTGATTGATACGTGCACTCACGTATATCCTTATAAAAGGTTCACGTTTAAATTATTCTAACTCTAACTTAAACCCCTTTTTCTTATCTATAACATGTCTTCTGTTAACAATATTTTGTCTCCTACTGATTCGAATGTTCTTCCGAGTGAGGTATTAAGTATTAAGAATATCATATTGTTAATATTATTTCTATAACTATCTATTGCTCATTATTTTAATATCATAGGAGGTTAAGCCAATCTATAGACCTATGTATAAATATAAATTACAAGATGCTATCGGCTTAAAAGATCAAAAGCAGTGCTAGCTTATTTATTTGGTAATTATTTTAGCTTTTTTAATAACTATGAAAGTAAAATTTATATTTACTCATCATTTTTTTATAATAGGAAATCATGCAAGAATGTTTTTACAAAAAAAATGTGAATTTTGATTCAAGTTACAGAATCCAAAAGAACTTGGTAACATCCCAAGTTTGTGCTGTAAATATTGCCTTTCATTATTATTTTTTTTTTCCTGTAAAAGTTTATTAATAGTTAACTAACTTTTTATCATAGTTTAAGAAGAAAGCTCCTGATTTTCCCGTAACTGTAGGAGATTAGGCTGTGAAAGAAATGTTAATCAACATGATTCAAAGAAAACGTGGATTATAATAATTTTGTAAATTATTTGTTCTATTTCTGTTATTGATCATTTATTATTTTATTTTTAGGTTATTACTTAAATAAAAAAAAATTGCTATGGCATCACGATCTCCTCAAGAAGTGCAAGAAGAAACAGAAGAAACATAATAAACACAGGAAGAAAGATCTCCAGTACTTTCTCTGCCACAAGAATCTTCTCTAAATCCAGTATTTCCTTGACTACAAGAATCTCCTCTAAAATCTCCAGTATTTCTTTTGCCACAAGAATCTCCTCTAGAAAAAGCACCAAAAAAAAGAGGAAGACGTGGAAAAGGAAGAAAATGAAATAATATCAGTTTATGCTACAATGCTGGTAGATTTGTGTTAAATAATAAAAAGTAAAATTTACTCTTGTAATATTTCGTCTGATAATAAAATAATGGTTATAATGATACTATAATGCTGGTAGAATGCTGGTAGATTGTTATTTATTAATGCCCTCTAAAAATAGTTAAATGCAGATCTATTATGATTATTATGGCTAAAAATAGTAAACATTGCATGCAGATTTATTATTTATTATGACCTTTTTGTTTACCGTTTAACTGTTAACACTTTTATCTTCAGTATTATTTTTTTTATTAAAAATACTTTGCTTATGTTTTTATTTTTTTTAAAAAAGTAATGTGTTAATTGTTTATCTATAAAAAACTGTTAAACAAATATGAAAATAGGATATACACATATTTTTAGATTCTCTACCACACAATATCCTGTTATGAAGTTTGCTGATTCTGGAAATAGGTCAGTTACATACCTTCTTTACAACAGGATATAGTTGGAGTTTACTAGACTGTAATGTTACTTGTGGAAGATATTTGCCAAATCCCATGTTGTAATTGACAAATATTTCGTTATCAGTTGTAGTTATCACTTATCAGCATTTTTTTTTTATATTCTGCAGCACAATGCAAAAGTTAATTTAGTAAGTATATATCAGTCTTTATAATTATTGCTATTCCATAACTATTTTTTTACATTTTTTACTTTTGAATATATATATTAAAACAATATACCATACGTATTTTTTTCATACGATATTCTTTTGGATAAGTAGATGACAAGTTATTATAATAAGGTATGTATTTCTTTTCGTAATTATGCTATTTTTATTTAAATGCATATAGGCTAGTCATTTTTTAGGGGAATAGAGGCATATTTACCTAGTGCAATACGAATAAATAAATTCTAACAGGCATTCTAACTACTATTTTAAGCTTTTATCGTTCCCTCTCTTTCTACAGTTAAGAGTGCATCATCCAGTATATGCTGGGTTTGTCAAGACTAGGTCTAATCATAAAAAGCATTATTGTATCATTATATGAAATCTTGTGATTAGGACCTATTCCTAATATAACGTTTTGACTTGAACATGTAGACTTTTCAGTTTATGCTTAGTTTATCGAAAAAACAGCTAGTCAAGCATAATTTTTTTATTATTCAAATGTACATAAAAAATAAGTTTATTATAATTAAAATAATCTTTAATAGTAAGGCTTTACCGTACCAAAAATAATTGATATATTATTAAAATGTAATTAAACCATGTTATTATTGTTGTATTATTAAAATGTAATTAAATTATGTTATTATTGTTGTTGTTAAATATTCATTGCATAATCTTTTTATTATTAAAATATACGATAAATATTAATTTATTATAGATTAAAATAATCTTTAACGCAACTAAAAATATACATTGTTTAGATTTGAATCATTATTAAAATGTATGTGAAGTATAATTATATTATATTTTTAATATACTGAAAATGCATTTTTAATATTCTGATAACACAAAGTAAATTTTACTTTCTATATCTGTTTATTATACTTAAATTGAAGTAGAAATTAATAATAAAATAAATACATAATATTTACACTTAAAATATACTTAAACGGGCAAATTTTAAGGATGTTTTGTAAGTTATTTCCATATCAAAAAAATTATATTTGAACATATTTTTGGTATTAATTACGTATATAATTATCTTATAAAAAGTATACTAAAATTATTCTTAAATAATACATTTATTAAACTTAATATATCCTTAAAATTCAGTATGTTTTCAGTATATTTTTAGTATACGATTTTTCTTACTAGGATGGTGCAGATCCTGATTTCTACTTTCAGGAAATTGAAGAAGAATTTGGTAATATATTTTTTTTTTTTTTTTTAATGATCTATATATGCTTTTATTGATATTTAGTTCATTTTGGTAATATATTTTAATAGTAATATTTATAATTATCTTACAGCCAAATAGGATCATGCTTTTTTCATTATGCTGATATTTTTTTATTAAGCTATAAATAAACTACGATAGCATAATTATTATTGATATTTTTTCAAATACTAAATACCATGTACTAAATATCATATTAAATATTATAAATATCATATACTAAATATCATGTACTAAATATCATACTAAATATCATATACTAAATATTATACTACAAATATAGATACTATTTTTGTTTTATAATAAATTTATTATGATAAATTAACCTTTCCTTTAAGCTTAGAAATTAAACCGCAATTAAATAACTCTTTAAATTGATCAATATTTATTGAAATTTCTAATTGTTGATTTATGTTAGTTAATTGCAATGGCTTTTTTAAAGAATTTTGTTGATTTTCGTAAAATACTAAAAAAATAAATTAGACAAATTAATAAGTTACAAAATAAAACATATTAATAAATAAAATATTACCTTTTTTTTGTAATTTTAAAATTATTGTTTTCATTTCCTATTACTTTTTCATTATATAAATCTTGACCATTTAATATTTCTGGTACTTTCACATTATCTAATAAATAAAATCAGATATTTATTATATTTAGTTAAAACAATAAATAATTATGATAATTAAATAAATCCTATATACCTAAAGTTAATTTTCCATGAATTTTGTCTATAAATCTTCTAATAATCTCATCTTTTTTATCATTAGAAGGTAAGATATATGATAATAATCCAGCAGAGTAGTGATGAGAAAGTAATTTTATTTCTTCTTTAGGAATGCCTATTTTTTCACAATTTTGAATAAATGCATGTCATTCAGAATGGTTAGTGATTTTTCTTTCATTAAAGTTAATGCCAGTAATTTTGCAAATTTCATTTAAAAATAAATTTAATTTTCTGAATCCTACATGTTTTGGTATATATTAAATTCCTGTTCTCAAAGCTAAAATAATAAAGTGTATTAATTTTTTATTAATAAATATTTATAAATATTACTATTAAAATATATTACCAAATTCTTCTTTAACTTCCTAAAGGTAGAAATCAGGATCTGCACCATAGTGACATAATGATAAATATTTATCAAAAAATAGAGTAATTTCTGGATGATTTGCTAAAATCAATTTGTCTGTCTTTCCTTAATTTCAGTAAAACCACATTGGTTATTTTTAAAATAATAAATAAAAACATTGTATCCACCATCATCACATTTAACAAAATCAGTTCCATTAAATAATGCATGCTCTCCTCCATGAAGCCCAAGATATATTGCATTGATAAAGAACACTCTTCTTAATAATCTATCAGGTGTGGTACCATCTAATAATCTATGATTTAATATTTGGGTAATTTTATTAGCTTCTAGTGAATCCACTCCTTTAGTTTCACCTTTCCTATTTTTAGACAAATATCTAATTTTTTCATCAACAACTTCTTTATAGCTTTAAAATAAGAATCATTATATATGTCAATATTTTTAATTCTTGATTTTTCTTGAAGAAAATGGTTAATAGCTGCAAGAGAGGCTCTAATAAAATTAACAGAATAATCAGCACCATCTTTCTTTTTCATATTAGTAAAAAAAGAGTATAATTGTTTAATTAAATATTATTCAGATTCTATTTTCTGAATCTTTCTTATATATAACTGTTTTTCTCAAAACTTCTTCAGCAAGCCTATCTAAATATCCATCATCTTAACTGTATTTTTTACTTTTGAAAATTCAGTGGTCTCTTCTAGTTTTTTCTAAAAAAAGTAATACAAAATATTATTATAAAGAAAGAAAAATAAATAATATTAATAAATGAATAATACCTTATTTTTTAAACCTAATCATGCCATTTTATTTGAATATAAGTGAAAGAAATAAATGAAAAAAAAAAGAGAAAATAGTTTAAAAAAGGTTAAAAGAATATGTCATGTTAAACTAGAAAAAGTTTAATATCATATTTATAAGCAGAAATGAAAGAAAGAAAGAAAATAATTTAAAAAAAGCTAAAAAAAATGCAACACATTAAGCTGGAAATAGTTTAATATCATATTTATAAGCAGAAAAAGAAAAAATAGTTAAAAAAAGACTAAAAGGATGTGTCATGTGTTCATTAAATCTAATATAACATGATCATTAGCAGTTGCAGGATAACACAGTTATTTGATAGGGGGGTGTTAAAATATCATTTGAACTGCTTCGCAGTTTGGTGATATTCTAATTCTCCTATCAAATAACTAATACATATTTATTAATAAAAAATTAATACACTTTATTATTTTAGCTTTAAGAACAGGAATTTGGTATAAACCAAAACATGTAGGATTCAAAAGATTAAATTCATTTTTAAATAAAATTTGCAAAATTACTGACATTAATTTTAATGAAAAGAAAACTACTAACCATTCTGGGTAACATGCACTTATTATCCAAAATTGTGAAAAATAAGCATTCCTAAAGAAGAAATAAAATTACTTTTTTGCCTCTACTCTAATGCTGGATTATTATTATATACCTTACCTCTTAATGATAAAAAAAATGAGATTATTAGAAGATTTATGAACAAAATTCATGAAAAATCAAATAGGATTTATTCAATTATCATAATTACTTATTGTTTTAACTAAATATAATAAATATCTGATTTTATTTATTAGATAATGTGAAAGTATCAGAAATATTAAATAGATAAGATTCATATAATGAAAAAGTAAAGAAAAACAAAATCAATAATTTTAAAACTATAAAAGAAGGTAATATTTTATTTATTAATATGTTTTATTTTGTAACTTATTAATTTGTCTAATTTATTTTTTTAGCATTTTATGAAAATTAACAAAATTTTCTAAAAAAGCTATTACAATTAACTGACATAAATTAATAATTAGAAATTTTAATGAATGTTGATTAATTTAAAAAGTTATTTAGTTGCAGTTTAATTTTCAAGCTTAAAAGAAAGGTTAATTTATCATAGTAAATTTATTATAAAACAAAAACAGTATCTATATTTGTGGTATAATATTTAGTACATGATATTTAGTATGATATTTAGTACATGATATTTAGTATATAATATTTAATACATGATATTTATAATATTTAATATGATATTTAGTACATGGTATTTAGTATTTGAAAAAATGTCTATAATAATTATACTATCGTAGTTTATTTATAGTTTAATAAAAAAATATCAGCACGATAAAAAAAAATATAATCCTATTTGGCTGTAGGATAAATCTTAAATAATAGCTTAGAATTTTTTTTATTGTTTTCATTCTGAAAAATTCCAGAATATGAAAAATCATCAAACTAAAATATCTTTAAATCTAATGGTTTAATTTCTTTTATTATAAAATTTAAGACACTTATGATTAAAAATTAGTCTTATTCTTATAGATAAATATTTCTTGTATACCCTTATACCGACTGAAATAACCTTATCTCAGGTATTTAAAGATATAAGAAATATATAATTATCTTACTTGATCAGTATTATACTTGTAGCTGAAACCTCTCAAGGGTATGGCCGAATCCGAAAGTTTGAAACTCTAGTCTGAAACTAATACCAAAATCTGAAACTCTGGCCGAAACTTTATATAGGCCGAAATTAATTTTTAAATTTTATACTATAGGCCGAAACCTAAGAATGCATTTATTTATTTATTTTATTATACTTATTACTAATTATGATTACATTAATGATTTTATTGTTATAATATAAGCTAATAATTACTAAAAAATAAACTAAAAATTATAAAAAATTACTAAAGATTAAAATTCGCTATATATAAAATTGCTAAAATATTAAAATTAAAATAAAATCAATAAAATTTAACTCCCATTATCATCATTTATTTCTTTAGCTATCAATGCCTCAATATCATAATCTTCACGTTCTAGATCCAATACAACAGTTTGTCTCCTTTGACTAACTATTACTTCATCTTCCTCAGATTCATTTCGTTCCATATTAAAAATATGTGAATCAATATCTATATCTAAAGCAACATTTAGATTATACGTTTTAGACATGTCAATAATTGTATCAATTATATTTTCCTCATACAAAAAATCATAATCTCCTTCACCAACTAACTCATCACTAATTTCTGTTAAAGTATCTATCATTTTTTCACGTAATGAACTTTCAGAAGTATCAATTGCATAATAAGGCAATTCACGCTTTGCATTTGTAATATAATAAGTATGCAATTTACATATACCTTCTACCCGATCTACAGCTAATTTTGTACGTCTTTGACCATAAAACCATCCTAAAACTGAAAAGGAACGCTCACAAGAAGCACTGTGTGGAGATACAGCAAAAAGCTGAAGTGCTAAAGCTTGTAATTCCCATTCTTCCTTAGTATTTTGAGCAGTTTCCCACTAAATGATTGGTGTATCTGATTTATAATTATAATGTTGATTAAATGGTACTTTATTTTTCATGTATTTTCACATTTGAGAAAGTAGTTTTCCACATGATTCTTGATCATGTCCCATATTCTTCCAAATCTGCGCTGCTTTAACAGTAATATTATGGATCTTACTTGGATTTATACCATTACCTAATAAAAAAAAATAAAATAAGAATAAATTTATGATAAATGATTCTAATTATTGATAAATTTTTAAAATAAATAAATCACAACTTACCATGATAACGAGGATGCAAAAAAAATGCCAAAAGAAAAAGATCATCAGAAAATTCATCATACCGTTCATTAAATTTAATCACACAATAATTTTTAAATTCAATATTTTAGTTTGGCATACGATAAACTGCACTTGCTAATGACAATAAATGAATATAGCAATCAGCAAGTGATGATGTTCTTGATTCTAAACATCCTACTGTAACCTTAAGTGGATAAAGAATGGATATAATAATTTGACAATTTTCATAAAAATTTCGGTCATAAAGAATATCTTTGACCCGATTTTTGATATCATTTCCATGTTCTGAAAAAACTTAAATAAATAAAATAAAAATTTAAAAACAATAAATTAAATAATTAATAAATATTATATAATAATTTATTATATAATGTAATATACATATGAACACTTACCCTCGCAAAAGCAAACTCAAGTCTTACAATAGAATTAATGCAGTCCCACATAGTGGACCAGCGCGTTTTTGTATGACTTTTTAATCCTCTTCCTTTAATTTGTAAAATTTTAATTGCATCCTTCAGAAATTGACATGGAGCGTGAGACATTGTAAAATACTGATGAATCACACCAACTTTCCGAACTGTATCTGCAACAAATGTGTGTTTGCATACATCTTTTATAATTAGGTTAATACAATGAGCCATACATCGAATATTAAGAATATGGGGTATTTTTCACAAAGAATCCTTCGAGCAATACGTGCATCTGGCACATTATCTGTAACTACCGCAGCCACTTTTTCAGGACCAATATCATTTACAATTTTAATGATTTCATTGCCAAGAAATGCGCCAGTATGATGGGAGACATCAGAATAATTCTTTGAACACCATAAATATTCTTTACGCTCCTCAGTAATTAAACAATAGTCATAAATTGATTGCCCAGTGGAATTGGTCCACCCATCAAAAGCAATGGTAAGATTATTTTCTTCCTCAATAATTCTATTAACTTTGAGTGTAATTCTGGATACTTCCTGAATAATAAGGGTTTCTGTTAGAACCCAACAGCTTGGAAGATTATAAGTAGTATGTAAAATCTTAATAAATTCAATAAAGAAGGGGTGTTCAATAAGAGAAAATGGCAAATTACAACATATAAACATTTTTGCCAATGCTTTATTAATTTGATCTTCTTTGACTAGTGGAGTAGGAAAATTTTCATAATGATCATCTATACAAGTCTGTGATCTAGTATCACTTGATTTTTGTTTCTTACTAGATTTAGTGGTTGATGTTGTAGTACTATCATCCTCCGAATCTTCATTATTACTTATTAACATCATTAAGACATTGATTTTTGTTTCAGAATCAATCTTGTTACAATCATAAGCAAGATGTCTTTTAAGTTTCGCCACTTTAGCTGTGGTTCAATGAAATTCACAAAATGAACAAGTTGCCGAGTAGTATCCTTTAGAATTAGGTACAGGGTCTTCTTTTATAATCCATTCCCATATTTTACTAATAGGTCGTCCACCTATTTTCTTTGAAGAATTGGATGACATTTTATATTTCTATTTTCTAACATTTAAGATTTTAGGGAAATAGAATATAAAATATAAAATAACTACGGTAAATTGTGAAGTGCGAAATTGTGAATTGTAAAGTAGAAAATGTAAAGAACGTGTATAGAAAAAAGTGAACGCGATGTAAAAAAAGAGATTAGATTAGATCAGTTGATCTGATCGACTGATCTGATTTCCATTTTAAGGTTTCGGCCTAATAAAAGGTTTCAGACTTAAGTTTCGGATTTCGGCCAAAGTTTCAGATTTCGGCCAGGGTTTCAGTTTCGGAAAATAGTTTTGTAAACCGAAACTGGCCGAAACCTAAAGCTGAAACCTTGGCCAAAACTAAGGGGGTTTCGGCTACAAGTATAACCAGTATATTGTAAATCACTAAGTCTAATAGTTATATCTGTTCTTCTCCTACTGAATAATTACCAATAATAATTACCATATACTTTTATTTTTTTTTTTTATATTTTTATTAACTGAAAAGATGTTATCATTTTTAATTTTAGACTTTAGTGAAGAAGAACTAATATTAAATAAAACTATTTTAAATTCAAAAAATATTATTTTAGGTAACTTGCTACTAAAAATAATAAATGGATTATCTTCTTTTATTTATTATTATTGTTATTTTTATGCTTTTTTTAACTTCTTCTTTGCACCTTTTTTTTGAGACTTGGATAATAAATGATATAAGTAGTGCATAACATTTTATATCACTTTGTATTTTATTTAGATTTATAAAATTTAATTAGTATTATAGATTTTTATTACGTAATTTAAAATTATTATGATTTGATAAATTTTTTATAAACTAAAATTATTATAAATTTGAAAATTATAAAATAAGTGTATTTTGGGCTGTTCTAAGGTTGTGGACAAAACCAGTTTTGAGATTTGATAAAAGTCAAAACCTTGATTATAAGCGTTTAAACTATTGGTAAAAGATTTCAATATTGCCAAAACTCAATTTTATGCCTAAAAGGTCAAACTGCGATAGATCATTTCAACCAATAAAAATCTACCACATAGATAATCTTTTTTTAAAAAAATTTCTCTAAATATTCAGATACATTCATATTTCATAAATTCTAAAATTCTGAATATATTGATTATTGAACAAAATGTAATTCATTCAGGGGTAGTTTGGTTATATAATTATAGTGAAGAGTTTTTTAATGCGCCTCTTATCTCATTTTAAATTTATAATAAAACCACTCACACGAAATGGATGCGTCTAATGATTTAGTTATTATTGATAATGCAGAACTTGTCATTTCATAAGTTTAACCATCCAAAAGTAATAAAAACAAGAGAAAAAGTGTTAGTAAACGTCCTTTAGGAAAAATATGGCTTCATTTTGAAAGGAAAGAAGCTATATCACCTGGAAAATTTGGAGCAGAATGTAAATATTGCTCAGCAAAATGGAAGCGAGGGGAAATGCCAATTCTTAAAGAACACCTTGCTAACCACTGCTTGAATGCACCTGCACTTGTACTTCATACCTATATGGTAAAGATTAGAGAAAGAATTAATACTTCTAATAAAAAGAAAAAAGCTGATACTCTCTCTGGTGGACAAACAACTATGAAAGATTTTTACGACTCTACAGAATTTCTTGAAGGCCAGAAAAATCAAATTAATCGTGCTTTGATTAAATTCTTTGTGGCATGTGGAGTTTCTTTTAGAATAGTTGAACATCTTTTTTTTGTAGATTTTGTAAAGGAGTTAAATGCCGCATATAATTTGCCATCATGAAATTATCTATAAGGACGTCTTCTTGAAGAAGAATCAACTGATGTTAATAAGAATATACAAATAGATTTGTTTAAACAGAATAATTTAACTCTCTGTAAGTAGGATTTATAGTTCTTTAAGGGGGTTTAAGTCATTTATTAAGTATCAATATATTAATCTAAGCTTTTAATTGCAGCTTTGGATGAGTGGATATCAGGCAACTATTAATCTTATTGGAATTTCATTATTCTTACTCCATCATGTAAAGAATATCTGTATCAGCTCTCTGATCTTTCATTAGATTCACATACTGCTACCTATTTGGCTAAAAAAATAGAAGATATACTTGAACAAATAGGAGCAGAACATATTTTTACGATTGTATTTGATAATACTGCTAATGTTCGCAAGGTTAGATGATTAATAAAAGACAAATATCCACATATTGAAAATGTCTGTTGTATTTCTCATTGTATTAACCTAATTGCTAGTGATATAGTTGATCACATATTTGCTAATCATCTTCTTATTCAGGTTAATATCTTAGCAATATTTTTTCGTAATTCACATTTAGCAGGTAATTTTGAAATACAAAATATTTATTAAAAATACAAAGGTTTACTAAATCATATCGGCTGATTTGATTACTCCCCTAAATATTTTAAATTTTAATTATTTTTTGTATTTAAAGTATTACTAAAGCATTGCGCAATATGCAAAAATTTTATGGTATTAACTTGAAATAAAAATTATTATACGTTACTATAAAGTTAAGTTTTGGCTGAAATTATGTTAATGTCGGCCAAAATTTAACATTACTTAAGTGCAATGAAATGTTTGTATATATCATACGGGAAATTGTACAGTTTACATTTTATATAGTTTTTATCTTATATAGTGTACAAAATAATATTTGTGTTTTTAACTTACATTTTTTATTTAATTTATTATTTACATTTATTTGTAGATTGCTATAATTACTGTACAAGAAACCAACAAAAAGCCCGGCCATGAAATCTAATAAAAGAACCAATTCAAGAAAAAATGCATGTCTACTTTAATCTTCTTACTTGTTTAGATGTTTGTACTCCACAAGATTTACCCGAAGAGCAAACTGTCTAGAAAAAATAAAGAACAAAATGTAATAATATTTTAAAAATTAATTTAACCCCTCCTCCTTATTAAAAAGATGGATAATCAATCATCAATCTGCCCAGAATAATGTCTCAACTGTCTTGTGTTCTACATCAGGTACGACATATGTCACAGTTTAAATTGGTCTGCTCATCAATGCCAGCCAAACAAAAGAAAACAACGTCCAAGTTCCCAAAAAAGGACAAAAAAGAGGACAAGAAGAAGAAATGCAAAGACCGGAACATAATCAATAGCCAAAAAGAGGACAATACATCATGGTCTTTGCTGCAGGCTTTGCTAAAATGCTTACTCTGAGCCTATAATCTCATTTGAGGGATGTACTAACATCTTTAGTGTCTACCGAATTTCTTTTACCTTTTTAATAGGGCCAAATTCGTTGCATAGATGCTGCTAGACTCAAACGTAGGGTGTTTCTATTTTTTTTTTCAAAAAAGATGTCACATTTTTCCAATAAGTTGTTAGTTTTTTTTTATTTTTGAAGGTATCGTGGTGCGATCTCCTTCGCTTCAAGTGATGCAGGAACTTGTGTTCTAAGAAGTTTATGAATACCCCTTCCTCTATTTTTCCCCTTTCCTTTGGTTTTTGAGAGGTAGCCCACTTCCATAAGGAAACTAGTGTAGTCACGATCTGTTATAGTTACTTGTAATTATGCGCCTGCACCGGGCTATCCAAAACATTAAAATAAATAAATAAATAAATAAATGTTTCATTATTATAATAATTAATATACTTATTTAAATTTCCATACTAAATCCATACTAAAATTTATATCAATCCCAAAAAGAGAAATAAATATTAAAAATATGCTGTTTCTAAACTCCAAAACAAAAATCCGAACTTATAAAAAAAAAAGAAATAAAAAGGATATGTTAGTATAGCAATTCCTTCCTAATAGAAAATCAAAGTTTCATAACAAAATTACGAAGTTAACATTACCAATATTTTGAATCTAAAAACCTAAGCAAGAAAAAGTTAATGTAGTAAACATTTTTTAATTTAAACAAAAGAGTGAAACACAAGAAACTTACGTTTCTGGATATTGTTTCCAGTACCAGTACTCCATCCTGAAATCCATAAAAAAAATATAGAAATCATTAATAAACATTTTCGTTAAAAATTTTTTTTTAAAAAAAAGCCCCGAAGAACTTACTATCTAAAATTATAGCAAATACTCTTCGATTCCACTTTCCAACAATCAAACTGAAACCAAGAAGACCTACAAAAACAAAAAAAAAGAAGCGTTATTTAACATTTCTGTTAAAAGAAAGAAGAGAAATAATCGCAAAGAAACCCCCATTTTCAAATCATAACACTCTTAATAAAATCCTTCGGGACCTAAAAAACTAATGATTACAACTATCAAAAAGGGAACTAAAGAAACTTGCCATTTCCAGATCCCATCGATACCTTGAAGAACCTACAAGAAAAACAAACAAAAGAAATGTTAAGAATGTTTCTAATAGAAAAAAAATAGAAAAAAAAAAAAAATGAAAATAAAAAAAAGGGTTCGAAATTAACTTCAAAACTTACTAATAATTGAACACTCTAATTCGAAGTTGAAGCCTACAAAGAAAACAAATGAAATGTTGATTACCATTTCTATTTAAAAAAATCAAGTTGCGAAATTTATCATTTTCGTTTTCCAATAGTATTATTCATTCATACAAGAAAAACGAGAATTTAGAGACATTTTTCATAAACGCCCATCAAAATCCTGCGCATCCAGACTTGAAGAGCAAGCAGCATCTAAAAAAGATGACTCTTCTCCCATAGATATTCAAGAAAATCATCTAAACGCAGTAAAAGTTTGTTTAGTTAAAACAAATAAATAGGAAAATAGTCACCTAAATTCAACGAGTCAAAATCCGAAGAGCAAGAAACCTAAAAAAGAAAGAAATCAAACGTTAGAAAATGTTCTGTTAAAAAAAATTTGATGAAAATCGATTTCTTACCAAAATCTACGCGTCCATTGGGTTCATAATCAAGATCAGTTTTGGGACTATTATTGAGATTTATAACCAGTATGCCTAAGGATGTGAAAAAAGATTAACGTTCGTTGTTTCGTTAAAAATAAATAATGAAATCTCCTCACCGTCCAGATACCTAAAAATTCGTTAAAATAAAAAAAAATTTATAAAAATATGATTTACCGAAAGTCCGAAGAAATTTGAATGTTTCGTTAAAATAAATAAGAACTTCTCCGTTTTCCCTTGTCGAAACCCTGATCTGAAATATTAGCCGCTTAAAGAACATGTTAATCTAACGCTAACGGCTAAAAAAGCTTATTCCCACCGAAAAATTTAAGACGTCTAAAAAAAAACGTTCAGTTAGTAAACGTTTCGAATTCCCAAGTACCCGAAAGCCGAAATGAACACTTAAATCATTACGTACAAGACTTCTTTATTTAAACGGCCAGATGAATTCCATTTTATCGTCCTCGTTATTAAACGTATTCTTTTAGGTTCCATTTTCGTTTCGGTGGTCCTGTGAAATGGAGATTTTTTGGGTTTTTTTTTGTTTTTTTTCGATTTTAGCAATAATTTCTTTTTTTGTAAGTTTGTGAAAGGAAAAAAAAAAATAATGAAAAATAATGAAAGAGAAATTATGGAAGAGAAATTACGAAAGAGAAAAGAATGAATAAAAGGGAGAAGGGAAAGAACGTTGAAAAAAAAGTTTAAAAAAAAGATTAAATAGCATGTAAATAATACTTGATGATCAATACCATTAATTATCTAAAATAATAAAGAACCTAGCGTTAATGTCCTTTCAAAATGCATTTATACCACCATATATTGCCAAACTATACTTGCCAGTCATTAGTTTCAAAGGAAAGTTTGAAAATCTAAAGGAAAGCGTTAATATCAGTTTAAAACCGATATGTAACTACCCAAGTATATTTACTTCACTCTAAAAATAATATTAAACCAAAAAAAATATAGTACAACACTTACATACTCTGACATTAAGTTTATTCCACTGAACAAAATACAGTTTAATGTTGTAAATGTGCAATAATCATTGTGTTAAATTACCTGCACATTCAAGTTAGTAATTCTACAAAAAAAAGAAGAGAAAAAGACATTAGAATGTTTCTCAATTAAGAAAAATACACACCCCTTTGCACTTACACAATTGCTCTAACTGAAGGTTAGTTTCGTCGAATTCCAAGAAGCCGGTGTTTTTACAAATATAATGAGAATTGTTAGAATTGTTAGAGTATTTTTTACTTAAAATACACGTACTGGCCATCCAAGCTATTTGTAAAAGTAAACCAAAAATAACTAAAAAAATTATTTTTCTGGCATAATTTGTTGCCAATATATCATTTTATTTAATATTATAAATTATATGTAATATAAATTATTCTACTGCTCTAAAATTAATAAGCCAAAAAAAATTACTTTAAACTTATTTTTTTTGGTTTTGATGTTGAAGTTTCAACATTATCAAATAAATAAAAGAGAACTCTATTTTCATATTCAAGAATATCAGTTGTTGCTGATTTTTTGTCCTTTCCCCCGTCTTTCGTTGTCTGTCTAAAAAAATGTGTTACCTGTTTATGGTTTTTTTTTTCGACGGGCACGCATGAAAATGCTTTTACACCAAATTGCTTATGTTTTTCCATGAACTCGGACATATGGTAAACAAGAACGTGCATATATGGAGTTACGTCGCTCGGCATATATAGTCCCTTAAATCATTCTAACCAATCCTCAGCTTCAAATTGAAACTGTTGCGGGTCATAATTCTTCAATTGAAGATTAAGATAAACCTGATAGAAGCGATCCCATAATTGTCGAATTGCTTTTGCACGTGAAGAAGGTAATATACGCATAAAGTTAAAATTTTTTAAAACTTTCTTTTTGTCATCACCCATTAATGACGTGTAATTCCATGTGTTAACACCCTTTTCTTGCCAAAACTGAAAATTAATACCAATCCTACCCATTTCTTGAACAATTTCACCACGACATATATCATCAAATTGATTAAATTCTTTTAGTTCCACTAAAACCAGACTCCAGAGTCAGTCCCAAATACGTAGTAAAATGTGGAGTTCGTCTGGTACCCATTTGTCCAAAGAAATCATATAAAAAAGCAGCTTTTTATTGTGACCTGGGTATTCGTGAATGCATTCCATTTTCTTACTTATCTTCCAATTGTTACCTTGATCACATTTTGATATTTGGCACCATGGGCAAAAAAATTTTGAATTCGCGGAATTGAATCCTAAACATATGGTTAAAAACTTCCAATCGGAACTGAAATAGAGTTCAAATTTCCAAATGATTTCACCAATAATTAATCCATTTGTTTTTATTTCATCTAACTCTTTAATAAAAGAAGCCATCATTGTTTCTAAAACCTCATACTTCTCTACACCTGGAAAGAGAACAGTTGTATAGTGATAATTGGGTTTATGAATATTTCGTATGTCGTTCAAAATTGCCATAGTTACCATAACGTGTTTTATTTTACGACCTACATTTCGGCCATCCCCTGAGACCCTTAAATGGATAATTGGATTGTTGATGTCCAATATTTCATTAGAAATAAGAACAGGTACAATATATCTTAAGATATCTTTAACACTTCGAGTTCCACCTTTTTTAATATTTTGAATTATTTCAAATGATTCAGAATTTGTATATTCAGTAAAATCCGATGGAAGATCAACAAGAGTAATTGGAATTTTTTGATTCATTTCTGTCATTATTTTAAGTCGTTGTTTTGAGACAGCCCATTCACGCTGTAAATCTTGTTCCACTGAAGTTAAAGCTCGATACCCTTCACGAGGAATATAATTGAAATCAATAGCTTTTGCTACTGAAATAAGTTTTTTCTCTTTTATATCATTTTTTTCCTCGTAATTAATTTGAAAATCCATATCTCTGACGCTATAAGAAATTTTTTTAAGGGTAACTTTATCATTACCATAAACTTTATTTGCTTCACTTTCAACATGTTGTTTTAATTGATGTCCGAATTTACGCTGCCTTTTATTTAATGTTGATTTACTGCAGTTTTCAAGTGGTATTAGTTGTATATTATCTTCCTTTATACTTATATTTTCTCTAGCTTGTTTCAATGTTACTAAATGGATACCGAAAAGATGCACACCAGAAATTAATGATTTTTCATTTAAAGGAAAAAGCTTCTAAAAAAGAATAAAATTTAATATTAAATAATATATTTAATCCAATTTTTTTTTTTAAAAAAAAAAATAATTTGATAAAGCTAACCCTTAAAACTGCATTTGCTGCTGTTGTTGAAAATATATTTGATTGGACTTCTTCTGAGAAGTTTATACCATACATAATTCTGAAAATAGGTCTTTCTTCAATATAATTAATAAAACATTTTACAGTTCTCTTTTTTTCCCCACGACCCCAAGTGGTCTCCACACAATATCCATCTGGAATCTTGTATTTGTTCTTTCCTTGGGTGTATGCCAATATTGGTGGTTGAGGATATAAACCTTCTTGTCTAATTGTATAATAATAACTTCTTTTTTTATCTGTAAATAAGATAGAATTTGTTTTAGGATATTCACTAATTTCCTTGGAATTATTTTTAATTTTTCTACTTCTAATTTTTGGCATTGTGTTTAATATTAAATACAATGAGTTTTTAATTGTAAATTTGAAATTTCTTTGGACATTTTTTCAAAATAAAAATAAATGATAAAAAAAAAAAATAATAATAATTACTAAATTCGGACTGAATTACGTACTTTTTATGTTATATAATATAACTGTATAAATATATTGTATTAGATAATTTTCTATCAATATTACTAAAAATAGAATATTTGTTTGTTTATTTATATACAGTATATATTATTAATATAGCCGATAAACTAAAATATAAGTATTACATTTCGATTTTTGAATCTAAAGAAACTAAAAAATTCACAAAATTCCATTACTTTATATCCTTTTATTTAGTACTGTATATCAAATAAGTAAAAATCGACCAAATATTAGACTGCCAATTTTTGGCTATATTTGTTCGATTTGCTAAAAATCAACTTTGTCAATTTGCAAATATACCATCTTTTTTTGCAACTTTTTTTTACCAATTTTATTGGTGCATCATATCATAGATAATTTTGGCTCATGTTTGTAATAGTGCAGTGATATAAACTGCATTAGCAGATTCTCAGTTCCTTTCCATAAGCATACATTTCAGTTAAAGATGTGTCCGCAATACCCTAATTGCGGATTAATTGCGATTTGCGATATTGCGGAACATTGCGGATTTTGAAGAATAATTATTCGCAAATCCGCAATCGCAAATAATCCGCAAATCCGCAAATAATTCGCAACATGAATCATGTTAATTTAATCTTCGCAATTAAATATAACCAAATTTATTTATATACTAAAAAGTGGACAATTTTGTCCATTTTGTAAACTCATGAATCATGTTAATTTAATCTTCACAATTAAATATAACCAAATTTATTTATATACTAAAAAGTGGACAATTTTGTCCATTTTGTAAACTCATGAATCATGTTAATTTAATCTTCGCAATAAAATATAACCAAATTTATTTATATACTAAAAAGTGGACAATTTTGTTCATTTTGTAAACTCATGAATCATGTTAATTTAATCTTCGCAATTAAATATAACCGAATTTATTTATATACTAAAAAGTGGACAATTTTGTCCATTTTGTAAACTTATGAATCATGTTAATTTAATCTTCGCAATTAAATATAACCAAATTTATTTATATACTAAAAGTGGACAATTTTGTCCACTTATTCGCAAATTTGCGATAATGTAAATTATTTGCGGATTTGCAGATTATTTGCGATACTATACGGATTTGCAGATTATTTGCGGGTTTGCGGATTTGCGGGTTATTTGCGGTACTATAAATTATTTGCGGGTTATTTGCGGTACTATAAATTATTTGCGGGTTATTTGCGGTACTATAAATTATTTGCAGGTTTGCGGATTATTTGCAGATTTGCAGATTATTTGCGGGTTTGCGAATTACTAAGCGCAATTGATTTCCAAAACCCGCAATATTGCGGATTTTGGAAATCAATTGAGGACCCATCTTTAATTTCAGTAATCGTTTGAAAGTGAAAGTGAGATTATAGATTCATCCCCTCTTTGAGTTTCTAACGGCTAATTATCGAAATTAATAATTTTAATTAAACTGCATATAAATGATTGTATTCAATTTATTATATATATATAATCCAAATATTTACCATTAGATAGTAATAAAAATCTACATAAAAAAAATTTTTAAATTATTTGATTTATGTTTCTCATTTCTTTTTGTTTCAATTTTTTTTAGTTTTTCTCCTTTTTTTTACTAGAATATGTCCTATTTGGAATTTCTTTTTCATAATCACTTTTGTCTTCAATACTATTGTCTCAGTATATTACATTACGATATATTACAAACAATGTAGGGGCAGTTCACAATTGAATTATAACATAAGCAAATAAGATTGTATAGAAGAATATGTTTTTAAAATTAGTGATATGACGCCAAATTTTTCTCCTTCAAAGGTATAGCAAATCACGAAATAATTTTATATAATCAACATAGCTAACACAATTTTTCTGTATAATATAAACGTTAATATAAAAGGTAAAGGGATAAAATTTATATGTTATAGAAAACCACGAACCTGAGCAACATTTTACAAATAAAAAACTTCGCAAATGAATAAAATGGATTTTTATTGGTTTCCTACTTATTGGTGTCGACTCAATAAACAAACTTATTAATACTCTTAATATATATGTATTGGCTTTAACTTGATGGTATTTTATAAAAAAAATCTGGTATTTGACAAAAAATAATTATGTAGCATCTTGATAACTAATATAAAGTGGCATAAATTATAATCTGGTAATGAAATCTCTGAGTTAAAAGTACCATATAACCATATTTATATTTTTTGTGTAAAGAAATAAATACTTTTAATTTTTAAAAAAAGTCAACAATAAAAAAAAACTACTATGTATCATTTTATTTTTTAAACGGAAGTGTAATAACTAATGGCCACATATATATTTAACACAAAGTAATCCTCATTTTAAAACCTGTTTTTGCATACCGGGTTTTTGGAACTTCATGTGATCTATTACGCAAAGTTATGTACACATTCAGCAATTTAAAAATATTACGTTAATTAAAATATCAAAGAATTTTTTTGATAAAGTGGAACTTTTTTTTTTATTAATCATACATTCATACTTGCAAAAAAGATTATTTTTTTTAATTTGGAAAAAACTACTTTTGGTATATATTACATATAAACAATAACCTTTTTAAAATTATTTAATAAATTAGAATTGTTTAACAAACTCCTGGGAAAAAAAAATTTTTTCTTATCATTTACGTGAGAGTTTTTTTTATATGGAAATATTTGCTTCTTTTTTTAGGAAAAATAACTTTTATTGCGTAATTAGTTGAGTTTGTATTCCTTTTTAAGATTGGTTAAAAACTTCTGAGAAAAACTTACGTATTTTATCATTTACATGAGAAAAAAAAAATTTTTTTTTTTTTTGTTCATATGAGAAGATTTATTTTTTCCTTTAAAAAAAATTTATATTTAAGTTGCTCCTTTTTTTTTTGAAAAAAATTTCTTTCTATCTATAAGTAAATTCATTCGTCTCTTAAAATGCCTTAGAATTTTATGGTTATTCTTCTTGCTTTAAGATCATATATTATGCAATTTTGTCTATATTACCATCTTACCAAAGGTTTATCAAAAGATGGCTGTGATTTTTTATCTCATTTGATTTTTTTGAATTAATTCTTTATTTATCTTAAGGTATTTAAAGCGTATTTTTAATTTCTTCAGAAGTTTAAAATGAATCAATATCTTATTCTTTTAATTATAGTTATATATTTAGCAATTTATAATCGTAATGAAAAGCATCTGATCGTATATCTTTTGATTGATGATTATTGGTTTATTTTGATTATTATTGTTAATTATTATTGATATAGTGAAGGTAAGTAGCGCTAAAGTCTTTGAGTTCAGTTTTAATGAGACTACTTACAGACAATGTGTAGTGTGAGGAATTCTCACCTTTCTCTAGCCATTTTGTAGATATCATGATCTTCATTTCAAACTTGATGTGTAATTGTTATTGGCAAAATTGAAGTGGAGTTTTATTAAAGGTATGTTGCGCTGGGAGTTTCTTAAATTTTATGGTCATTCCTCTTACTTCCAAGACTATACATTATGCAACTCTGCCTATGTCGTTATCTTATAGTTTTTTTAATTCTTCTGTTATAATTTATCTTTGAAGTATGAATGATGTGTATTTCTAATTTCTGCGAGTGATCTAATATAATAATTTAATCATAGGTCCATATTAATATGATACTT
Organism: Rhizophagus clarus; assembly: GCA_015698045.1. Classification (NCBI taxonomy): domain Eukaryota; kingdom Fungi; phylum Glomeromycota; class Glomeromycetes; order Glomerales; family Glomeraceae; genus Rhizophagus; species Rhizophagus clarus. Next base: position 309,946 of record BLAL01000050.1, on the reverse strand, counting down.
CATTTATGAAGTTATTTTCACAATGGTTATGATGATTATACATGTTAAGTAATCAGAAATAGAAGTAATTTAGACCATTGATTTATATTATTTGTAATGTAATATATAATGTAATATTGTAATTACAATAAATGACTTATTTTACTATATTACCGTTTGAAGTTTAAGGGCTGATTTACTGCTTAATATTATTAATAAAGCACATCTTTTAATCGAGTTTTTTAAAGTTTGACAAATATTTGTAGTATTCAAATTTATAACAAATAAATTATTCCCGTAAATCTATCAACTGTCATTCATCACGTGTTTAGTACTCTGTGGTTCAATTAACTGATCGACAATTTAGCATTATAACAAATTTTTCCTGTCCAAATATTAAAAGTCCAAAGTCTAAATGATAATTAATGTACAGGAAGATGCTCCTAGAATAACGAGCAAGGTGGCTAGATTTTTAATTTTCATTTTATAATTCTTTAGTGAAAGTAAATCTAGTTTTTTTCTTTTAATTTAATAAACATTAACTGATAGTTCATTTTTTTTTTTTAGACGGTTCTAATAAAAGCAAATAGCCAATTTGGAAGAGAACAAGATGATACTTTCAAAAAAGTCAATGATCACATTAGACCTACCGAAATAAAAATTTATTGTTCTCAATAAGTTTAGTAATTTCAATTCTTTGTTATTCCGTAAGGTTATGAAAATTAGGCAATTTTAGGGAGCGAGTTTTTGGTAAGAATTTTTTTTTAATTTTAATTTTATTTTAGTAAAAAGTTTCTCACAATGTGTTTTTTTTCTTTTTTAGACAGCTGGTTCTTGGATCTTTGAATACGTAAAATTCGCTATAATATTCAATATAGAATTAATTATTCCAGTAATGGTGAAATAAGCAGAAATACTCCTTAGCAATTTCCTAGCAAAGGTAGTAGAATTATAAGAAAAAGATTTTTTTTTTCTTTTATGTTATCACCTTAACGAAACTTATGATTTCTGAATAAGGTAAGCTTTTAATAGCTTTTTTTATTTTTATTTTTATCGAATAATTTCTAAAAGTTCTTTTTTTACTTTTAGTTAGCTCTTTGGCTCTCTTTGGACTCAGATTTTGGTAGAGTGCTTTTTTTTTTGGATATTTCTTTAATGAAATGATTTCGTTATAATGCTTTTTTCAGTTGACTTGTTTTTAATCTAGTCACATAGGACTCAATTAGAATTGGTCCATTTTCTAGTTCTTTTTTTGACGAAATGTTGTTAATGTTTCTTTTATTTATTTTTTTTTTTTGTAGATTCTCTGAAATATCGATCAGGAAAGTTAAGAATTTAAAACAGTAAGTTTTATTTTAAACTTATTGTTTTCTTTTTTTTTTTTAACAAAAACTTTAAATAATGCTTCTTTTAGTTCTGGACGCGAGATATCTTAAATTGATAACATAATTTTTAATTTTCATAAGGTCAGTAACTGTTACACACAAATTAAATATTGTTACACAAGAATATTTTGTATGCTATAAACAATAAACAATACTCTACATCTCTACCCTTGACGCGTCAATTTTGATTAAACAAGTCAATACAAATACTAGTTTTATTGACCATTTAGGTAAATTTTGAAATATATTATAAGTGTTTTTTTCTTGTTTTCTTTAACCAGTTCTTTTTTTTTCAACTTTCAGTTATAATGAATAAAGAAAGAGAACTTCCTCCTCTTCCATTTATAATTATAAACAATACCGAATGTTTTGTTTGTAAAAAAATTTCAAGTCTATTCGTGGCTTCTTTCAACATAAAAGTATAATTCGTAAATACAATAAGATACCTGAAGGATAAGAAAAGATTCCAAGTTTTTTAATTAATAAATTTAAAGAAACCATTGTTTATTTAATAACATAGACGCCTTGGAAAAAAAAATACTGGTTTACAAACTGTTTCTATGGATTGTCCAGTAGATTTATTTAAAAAAATTTTTGAAAACTATATTCACTATTATACAAAAAAAACTGGTGCATTGAAGTGTGTTTTTCGCGGATCTACAGGGTATCAAGAACTATCCAGTATCCTTAATAATCCTAATTGGGGGGTTAAATATCACCAACAAAATCAAAAAACATTTGTTCAATTAAGCGATCAAAATCAAGAAGAGAATACACTAAATAAACTTCGATTAAAAAAAGCAACTAAAAATCCAAAATATTCTTATGGTGAAGTTATAATTAAATGGAAGGGAAAAAAGGACATTGATGCAAAAAAAAAATGTTTGTAATGGTGGTTTTGTATATATTCATTTTTTTGTATCAAGAGGATTATTTGTTTAAAAAAAAAAAAATAAAGAATAATTACTTAAAAAATTTATATATATCAGATATGTAATTAAACTTATTTTTCAAATGTTCATTACCAACAGCTAAAATAGTAGAATTGTAGCATATAATAATTCAACCAGAATCAAAATAATCAGATATTTTTTTTTAAGAATATTTTTATTGTCATCATCATTAAATATTAAAAAATATACGTTATTAGGCGCGTTTCTTAGCCTTTAAAAGATCGCTATTCAAATTTTTCCAGGATATACCAGAATTTTCCATTACATAATAAAAATCTACACGCGTAAATCACATGACCAATATAGCATATAAACACGAGGTTTAAAAATAAATATAAGCCTCAGCTTAATATTTCTCGTTTTTAATTTATTTTCTCCTTTTCTTTTCTTATAATAATACTACTTTGTAACTTTCTATTTTCAATATACTAATTTGCTTTGTTTATTAACTACATGCTAATATGCTATTAATAATTGCAAATGATATTATTTATCTATTTTTAATAGTTTACTAAAATTTTTTTCTAATACATAGATTAACACGTTAATCTGAGAAAAAAATTCCGTTAAGCTGAGAAGTTGATACAAAAAATCTAGTGTCTTGGGTAACTTATTTTTATTTAATATTACTAATAGTATTTGTTTTTTTTTTCTTTACTACTAATGTTTATTTTTATTTTTAATATAGGCGGAATGGTCCTCGCTTCGTAGTTGTAGATATGACCTTTCACTTCTCAGGTGTTGTTGTTCCGTTAGGTATGCGCCTTAGTGGACGTTAATAACCATGCATGGTGAAAGCGTGATCAGGAAGCTTTAGGTGGAACTAAAACAAACTAAAACTAAAACTAAAACTAAAACTTAATAAACTAAAACTAAAACCAAAACCAAAACCTAAAGAATCCTGCGTAAGAATCCACTAGGATACGGTACCTAATGTTGAACGGACACCTTGTGGAGTGAGATGGCATATCTTTCCATTAGTCTAAACATACGACTTTTATTTAAATCTGTTAATATAACTCTGTTATTATTTATTAAGCTATTACTGTATATATCTATTATTAAAATAATAAAATATTTTGTGATTACTATAATTCTAATATGGTATTTTTATATTTATTTATAAATTATTTTAGATTTGACTCAAATTACAATTTTAAATCAAACAATAATTACATAAAATAAGAAATAACGATAAGTTTGGCTTAAATTACTCTATTGTACATTTTTGATTTTAAGCCGATTGATCCATCCGATTTATTAATTTCAATTTATCAATAAAAGCATATTACAAAGTATATAGATAATATATTTATTCATTGCTATCCAATTACTATTTACTACCAAAAAGTTCTCTAAAAAATAAAAACTGATCAAAACCTATGAAGAAAAAAGAAACGAAATTAAGTAAAAATACAAACGAAAAAGAAAAAGGGTACTTAAAAAAAGTTAGAAAAAATTAAATGATAAAAACAATAATTACCGATTGAAAATTTGCCAATCAGAACCAGAAACTAAAGAGAAAACAAAAAAGTACGAAGGTTAGTTAAAAACGGAATAAAAATTAAGTTTTCGAATTCAATTCAAAAACTCACCCGGTTCTAGTATAAAAAATCGCCAGAGACCTACAAAAAATAGAATCGCAACGTTAGTTGCGTTTCATAAAAAAAAAAATAAAAAAAAAATTTGAAGGTATTTATTTTATTTTACCTTAAAAATTTCGTTTTATCGTCCCAAAAGACCTAAAAAAAATAAATCAAATGTTAGATACGTTTCATTTAAAAAAAAAATAAATAAAAAATAAAACTTTCGAAGGTAAATACCTTCGAATTTTCGTTTACTACCCGAATACCTATAATAATAAATCGAAATGTTAATTCCGTTTCATTGAAAAAGTAAAAAATAAAAAAAGAATTTCGAAGCATACTTTGGAATTCCATCCAAGGATCTAAGGATTCCGCTGACCTACGCCGATGCCTACAAATAAATGAAAATAAGATTGGTTAAATATAAAAATAAAAAAAAAATAAAAATAAAAAAAAAGCTTAGAAGCATTCGCTTTGAAACTTACCGATCCAAAGCCTAGGGAGAGAACCAAACCGATACCTATAATAAGATAAACGAGAAAGTTATTAAAAAAGGTTCAAAGCGAAAACTTCGAAACTTGCTCATCCAAGGATATTCGATATCTACAAATAAAAAAATTAATTGTAAAAAAAAACCTTTTTCAAAAAAGTTTAGAAGCTTTCGTTTCGAAACTCACAACTCGCCCATCCAAAGGCCAAGGAACCGAAAACCGAAACCTAAAAAATAACTATTTTATTCCTTGTATTTCTAAGTTATTGTTTTCTCCCAACTTAAAAGGTTAGTTGATTAGCCGAAGGTTCTTTCTGGGGGGAATTAAAAGGTAAGATGTAGATATTGAAGATAGTTCCCGCTAATAAGAACATGAAACTAAAGGTATTTTATCGCTTCTTTTAATGCTTGGTAGGTGCTGTCTGGTTGTCCCTCGTCAAAAATAATAATCGGTTTTAAGAGTTTAAAATAAGAGAAGTATTAACCCATACTCCATTAGAACTCGTTAATGTTTCTTGATAATACTGCATTTCAAATTTCGAAGTATATCTTCAATCTTCATATCATAGCAAATGCAAATGCCAGATATTATAAGCATAATTAAAGTTAAATTATGTTAATTTCTTTCATTTTTTTTAATTTGTATTTAAAAAAAAACTTACTTGTTAACACTGACAACTGACTATCTAAACGAAAGGTGAGAAATGGGTTTTTCATAGGAGAAATGGGTTTTAAGCAACTATGTTTTATCCGATTATTTTGGTTTCGAGATAAAAATTTTTTTTACCTTAACTGATCATTAGTCAGATGATAAATCATCAGCTGATTTTCCGTACTACAACATAATCATGAGTACGATTTATTTTGGAAATATTCTACTTTAAACTTATTAATCCCGGATAGACAAATCCGCCGATATGTTTTATTTAATTTTTATTTTTTTAAAAGGTGCTAAATTCAATCAATTAATTAAAGAAAGTGGTATTAAAGGTGGAGGGCTTAAATTTTATTGCAAGACACGATGGATCACCTCAAGTGAATCAGTCAATTCAGTCTTAAACTTAAAGTCCATTATAGAAAAGGTATTATACTATTTATCATAATTAATTTAAATGTTTATTATAACAATAACAAATAATCTATTACAAATAACTATTGTTAAATAATTAGATGGTGGAAAATCATGCCAAATATTTAACAAATACTCGTATTAAAACTATTGTTAATGGGCGTAATTTTTGGGCTGATTTAAATATTTTAGCTTTTATATTAAACCCATTACACAAGGCCATTTTAGCTCTAGAAGCACAAAAGGCAACTTTAGCCAATTGTTTTTTAAATTTAACACTATTGGCTGCAGTTATGAAATCATTACCACATTCTTTTAACAAGTCTTTCTGGAATTATTGTTATCAAGTAATGAATAAAAGATTTGAAGAATTTGATGATGATAAATATTTATTATGCTTTTTTTTACTTCCACAATTCCAAGGAACCCCTCCACATTTTTAAGGTATTGAAATTTAAATTAATTTTTATTAAATTTCATTTTTCTTCTATTTAATTTAATATCTTATAATAATAATTTATTTAATATTAGATTCACCATTAAAGAAAAAATCATATTCAAAGATTGTCAAATGGCTACACTTATTGGAAGAAATTTGGGATTTGATCTTCAAGAACAAAATGCTTTATGTTTACAATTAAGACTTTATAAAGAGTGTAATAAAGAACCTTTTAATCTTGAATTTGGTATTGGTTATGAAGAACCTATTAACTGGTGGAATCTTATATATACATCATCTGATCCTGATTCTTTACCGCATATTGCTCGTTATTTGTTTTCAATTTGCCCAAATTTTGCAAGTTGTAAAAGAAGATTTTCTACATTAGGTTGGCTTACTAATAAATATCGTATACAAATAGGAGTTGAAAAACTTGAATTTATGTCTAAAATGATAACTTATTGGAAATCAAATACTGAAAAAGAATTTGGTTTTTATGGAAAAGAAAACAAAGATAAACTTAAATTAAATGCAACAGAATTAAATAAAAGGGTTCTTGAAGCTTTAGCCAAACCAGAAGAATTTGAAAAAGAAATTGAAAAAGTTACTGCTGATTTAACTGATAGTATTACACAAATAAGTATAACTGAAACTAAACGTCAGACAACATCAGGTGAACTTATTCCAGATGATAATGTGATCGTACTAATTGATAATTTATGGATTAAAGAAAATGTTGATTTATCAAATAAATTGATTTTAGAGGATATTGGTGAAATTCCTGAAGATGATTTAATTGATAATATGGATAATAAATACGTTAAAATTTCTTTAATAAATGATGAAAGTACATCAGGAAATTATATAGTGCAAAAAGTTGCGCAAATTTACACATCATAATATTTCGTAAGTTTTCAGACCCGCTGCAAGTTTGCATAAGCGTAATATTTTGTAACTTTTTAAAATATTTCAAAATATTACAATATGCAAAGCTTCGTAATTTTACAATTTGTAATATTCTGTAAGTTTTCAGATTCGCTGCAAGTTTGTGTAAGCGTAATATTTTGTAACTTTTTAAAATATTTCGAAATATTACTATATGCTATTCCGTAATTTTACTGCATAATACTTCGCAACTTTTTAAAATACATGTAATATTTCGTAATGTTTTAAAATATTTTGATAAATAATACTTCATTTCTGTACTATAAGTTTATATAATGTATGTTTTATTAGATATAATTTTATTAAACTATAAAAAATTACAAGTATTTATTAATATATACAGAATACATAAAAGTAAAAAAAAAGAAAGAGTAAAGAGTAACAATATTATTAGATGTAAAAAGAAGAGAAACAGCTATAGTAACGTTAGTATTAGATATAAAGATAAAAGAAATATTGTTATTATTGTTAGTATTAAGGTAAAAAGAGTTAAAGAAATAGTAAAAGGAGTAAAAGAAACATGGATATTATCGTTAGTATTAAAGTACAAGTAAAAAGGAATAAAGGAAACGTAGATAGTATTGTTAGTATTACGACATAAAGTAACAAAGAGGTAAAAAAATGCGTTAATATTAAAATAATTAGTATTAAAAAATAAATATTTCTATATTTGCAAAGTAATTGAATAAAAGAATAAAGAAATAAAGAGAAAGGAAAAAATAAACATGTTGTTAGTATTGTTAGTATTATTAGTATTAAAGTACAAGTAAAAAGGAATAAAGGAAACATGAATATTATTGTTAGTATTACGATACAAAGTAACAAAGAGGTAAAAAAAAATGAAAATAATTAGTATTAATAAACAAATATTTCTATACCTGCAAAGCAATAAATTATGAAATATATGTAAATATATTGTATATAATTAAAGAAATAATAGAAAGAAGAGACAAAAAAATTAAAAATATTGAACAAAAGAATAAAGAAATAAGAGACAAAAATAAATAAGACAAAAAACGCGTGCATGATTAAATAATTAAATCACATGCAAGGATCAGCCTAATGTTGATTGGCCAGAAAATACAATACTATCATGCACAATTACTAAATATCATCCCCTTATGATAAATAAAAATTACCAGCACAACACCACAAATTTTGTGTTCAATTTGTGTTAATAATTCTGGTAAAAAATTATTAATTTTAGCCAAATTTTGTTAAATTTGTTAAATTTGTGTTGAATTTGTGTTGCGTAATTTTTTATTTATCACAAGGGGATGATATTTAGTAATTGCATGCATGTACGATGTACAAGATTTTTTTTATGATTTTTTTAAGAAATGTATGCAAAATATTTAATCAAAATATAATTGTTTTATTTTTAAATATGATATATTGATATTTATATTTAAAACAATTAAACATGTACATGATTTTCAATTATTTTTAATTGAAATGAAACTGAAATCAAACTAAGATTTTTTTTTATTTTTTGATTTAATCATAATATTTATATTTAGATAATCCATATCCGCATGAGATTTAATTAATATATTTAATGATGAAAAGTGTAATAAATTAAATTTTAATTAAAACGAAAAATAAAATCAAACCAAAGAGGTATTGTTCAAATTTTTATTTAAAGTGACATTTTATGACCTTTTTTCTACCCAAATTTTTACTCATCCCAAAATCAAATTATAAAAATCAAATCTAAACTAATAATGCCTCGCCATACATGTTCATGTCATTCCCACTATAACGTCCATTGGAACTGGACTATGATGGATGAACTGGTTGACATATGCCGAGACAGAAATCACGCCTACCACAATATTAATGGTAGAAGCCGCTATGATTTTTGTGACTCTGTTGCCAATAGGTTCATATGACTAATATCTATAATTTCTTTAAGAAAGAATTTAAATTCAAGGCAAGGCAAACGTGACATAGAAGCCTTTATCTTTATTAATTGTTATTAATTCGATACAATTTATACATGTAAAAAGAAACAGAAGAAATAAAACTAACTAAAAACAAAGCTATATATATAGTCTTCTAGGTAAAAATAAAGTAAGAAAGACTACCCTAAAGAATAATCACATTACACTAAATTTTCCTAGATCTTCCTCCTTGATATATTCTAACCAAAGTAGAAGCAACTATGCTAACCTAATAACGGATGACACGCCCACTATAAAAATTGACATCCTACCCCGCCAAAGCTGTTATTAAGTAGCACCGTTAGATGACCCATCAAACTCAATACAAGATTAAACCGAAGCAATCTATAGTCCGTTGAGTTAATAAACTAATTAGGTACAAGGTCACGTGAGATCACGTAGAGGGTCAAAGGAGATGAAAAGGTGAAGGGCACACAAATAGTGTAGTCAGGCAATTTGAAAGGCCAAGAGAAAGGGTTCATGACATAAAGATAAAGGCACACGAACAAAAAGAAAAAGAAAAGAAAAGAAAAATCTATAAAAGAAAAATCTATAAAAAGAAAAAAGAAAAGAAAATAAATTCTAATAATAGAAAATTAAAAATAGAGGGAGGCAAAAATACGTATTTGAAAAAGAATAATCTAATTCAGATCGTGGCCAAGAAATGCATATAAACGCGTAAGATGAAGGTTAGAAATTTCTTTGTTGCGTAATAAAATGAAACAAAAAAAAAGGAGATGAAGATGATAAGTTGTCGTAAATAGAAATTTTTTCTGTGGTGTTTCTGATGTTTTTTCGGTAGAAAAACCTTGAGCCTGGGGAGGTGTTTGACGATTGGTTCAATCGTCACAGAATCTGCAAGAGTAACCTCGTGTAGATTACTCGATAAATCTGGGTCACGTGTCCACATCGATAGATGCAGTTCATCCATAGTAATGTGCCAACAACAGTCAGCAAGAGAAAAAGAGCCGTCCAAAATCATACGAGAAAAAGTGGCAACATTAGTAACGAGTTGAGCGTGTATCACAGGCTCAAAAACTATCGAAAGGTCAGTAACGAGCTTAGAGAGCAGCTTGCGGCATTTTTTAAGGTCGTTTTGCAACTTGTTAGCTTTGGCGCGGTTACGGCTAACCAAAGCCACTAAAGAGTCAAGGTCTTCAGACGTAGGAGGTTCCATAACTTTAGTAGAGGCCCTAACTAAGCCCTAAAATAAGCTTAGCTAGGCAAAAAACTTAAGAAATATAAGTAAAAAAAAAGTGTTCCTAAAAAAAAAATGGACAAAGGGATTAGCAGAAAGAGTTTGGGATCAGCCTAGAATTTAAATTCAAATTAACCAATCCATTTAATTGAATCAGAATAAATAGAATATTTTGTACGAGGGTTTCTGGGCAACAGTGCAGCCAAAAGTGGAGGAACCTCGTCAGGGATTACCATGTAAGTAAATAAATAAAATTACATTCATATAAATTAAATGTATTTATCAAATATTCAAACTGATTTTGATATTTAGAACTATGTCCTATATCATAATAGAAATCCTGAGTGGTGGCTGTGGACACGTACCGGCCAAAGATATTATTGCGAATTTAGAATGAGATTTTGGGAGAGGCCAGGTAATTATACTATAATAAAATTTATATTTAATATTTACGTTCGTATTTTAAATTTGATAAATTTGATCAATTTTAGTTACGCGTAATAATCATAGAAGAAGGAGGAACTTACCTACATATCGTAGAAGAAGATAAATATTTTTATTTTTTTATTTATTAAGTGAGTAGTTAGGCTTAGTCTGTACCAAATATCGGCTGAAGACTCACATTTTTTTTGGACTGTGACTGATACTGACGTCCACACCGTACAGCCTGGATACTATTTAATAAAATAGTAGCGAACAAGTATCAAATGTGTATTTTTTTATTAAGTTATAATAAAAATTAGAATTTACTTTAATTTTTAACATAAAAATTGTAAATAATAAAAAATTCGTAAATAAAAATAAATTTGCTTTCCCAAACTTAAAAAAAGGTGTTTATATTATTTTTGATTATTCAATAGTATCACATGCCACTTATATACGTTCTACTGCATACGTAACTTTAACGATCGAATAGTAATATTATGCAAGTTTACAGTTTTGTAAATTTTTGAAATATTTTAACTGTAATATTACGCAGGTTTACAAGTCTCGTAAATTTTCGAAATATTTTAACCGTAATATTATGCAGGTTTACAGTCTCGTAAATTTTTAAAATATTTCAACTGTAATATTACGCAAGTTTACAGTTTTGTAAATTTTTGAAATATTTTAACCGTAATATTACGTAGGTTTACAGTTTCGTAAATTTGCAGAATATTTTGACTGTAATATTATGCAGGTTTACAGTTTCGTAAATTTGCAGAATATTTTGACTGTAATATTACGCAGATTTATAGTCTCGTAAATTTTTGAAATATTTCAACTGTAATATTACGCAGATTTACAGTTTCGTAAATTTGCAGAATATTTTGATTGTAATATTGTGTAAATCTTATGATATTGAAAACTTGTATAATATTTTAACCGTAATATCACATAAATCTTACGAAATTGTAAACTTATGTAATATTTTAAAATTTTTTGAAATATTATGCCATAAACTTTTGTAAACTTACAAAATCATAAACTTACGCAATTTTACACGCTATAAAATTTCCTGATGTACTATTGAAGGTAAAAATATAATGGAATATGATATTGATGATTTAGTAAATAGATACAGAATAGATAAATAAAATTATTAAATAAATACAAAATTAAAATATTAAATAATATATTTTAAATAAAAAAATAAAACTTGATAATAAATTTTCCAATTTGATATATAATGTATAATCATATGACAAAAATTATTATAATTAGCAAAACTATATATATAATATAATGATAAAACTGGTAAAACATAAAAGGGTTTTAAAATTTGCGAAATGTTTCGCAGTTTTCCATTTTTAAACAGTTTTGATTTTACCATTTATCTAAACTATTAAGTTTCACCTGCAACCTTAGGCTGTTCTGCAAATTTACTTAAAGAAAAAAATGGATTTTAAATATTATTTTTGATAAGCGAATGATTTTGCTAATCATAGTATCCAAAAAAAAATAAATTAATTTTAACAAAATTAAAAAAGTTAAATAAATTAAAAATAGTATTCTAAACTTTATTTTATACATTAAGTAAATTTGCAGGATCAATTAAAATGCATTTAGTATATATTTATTTAAAAAATTATATATATAATAAAAAATTTTATTAAAAAATTTTTTTTTTTAAAATCATGTAATTCTACTTTACTTTAACAGTCCTTTATTTATAATATTATTTGTTATAGTTATACAATAAACTAAGAAAATTTTTTTAAAACTCTTCTCAAATAAAAAAAATATTAAGAAAAGTCATAAAGAAAAAAGAAAAAGAGTTTAAATATTTACATTCTTTAAAGAAGTAATAAAAGTTCTTATTATATACTTCTATTACCTATTCAGTTTTTTTTATACTTGAAGATTTAATTTTATATTACTTTACTGTTTTCTGAAAAGTTGTTAAATATATCTGACTAACTTTTAAAAAATTTTCTATAAAATTGCTTATATCTTTTAAAAAATAATAAGGATTTTCTTTATTAAATATATTTTATGTCAAGAAACTTATTTTTCATATTAAAAATACAAGTTTATTGTGAAAAAATAAGTTATATTAAAAATAAAAAATTTTTTTTTTATAAAAAATTAGTTCATAGATCTATAGAAAAAAATTCCCTCTTTTGTATTATTATATAACTTTTAATTATCATCATTTTCAAATTATTGTGATCAGCAGCTTTTTTTTTATATAAATAAAAATTGATTTTAGATTATACAAATTAAAATCACTTTTTATTACTTAGTAGAAAATTGAAAATCCCAAATTTGTTCAGAAAATACAGTCAAATGCGAAAGTAATAGTGGTGTAAATGTTATTTTTTTTTAAGCTGTAGTGCATTCATTTTCCCACTCTAGAATTTTCTAGTGTTTCTAGATTGTTTTTTAGAGTAAACATTTAAAAACAAATAAAAAAAAATATTATAAAAAAAATAAATTTCATCACATTTTTTTATTCAAAATGGCATTAACCACTCTTGAAAAAAATCAAAATGCTGTTAACTTTCTTTGGCAGAAAAAAATTAGAAATGCAAGGGAAATTTCGCAAAAAACAGGTATTCCCTTACGCTCCTGTGAACAGTATGTTGAATTATTAAAAAAAACTGGTAAGATTACTATAGGTCATCGGTCAGGTCGACCATGAAAATTGACTCCTAAAAAACGCTACCAAATTGGAATGATCGTTAAGCATAATCATTTCACTACAGCAAGTGAAATAAAAGCCCAACTTGAAAAAAAAAATTCAGGGCTTGAGGTAAGCATATGGAGTATCCATCATGAGCTAAAAAATCTTGGTTTTGTATCTGTTCATCCCAGAAAGGTTCCTCTTTTAATACAGAAAGCAAAAGAAAACTGATTGTTATGGGCCTATGATCATGTAAATTATAATTGGAAAAAAGTGGTATTTTTTGATGAAACTACCATTCAAATATTTTGTAACATCCTTTCTGCATGGTTACATGATACAAAACCAATTGCTCTGATGATAAAACATCCATTTAAAGTTCATGTTTGGGGAGCAATCAGCGTTAAAAGAAAAATTGGCATGCACATGTTCATTGAAAATTTGGATCATCATTTATATCACCAAATTTTAAATAAACATTTGTATGATAATGCAAATGTAATGCATGATCATAGGTGGGTCTTCTAACAGGATAATGATCCAAAACATACATCCTGTGATATCAAAAGTTACTTGAAAATTCACCTCCTAGGACGGGTCCTTCCTTAGCCTTCTTATAGCCCAGATCTTGATCCTATCAAAAATGTTTGGGCTATTTTAAAAAAAAATGTTGAGAAGAAGGTCAAGAGTATAGTGGTACAAAAAAAATCAATTACAAATGATGTTTTTTTTGCTTTAATTAGGAAGGAATAGGATGATCTTGATAATAACATAATAGTTAACTGCATTAATAGCATGCAAAGTCATATTAAAGCATGTATTGATGCAGAAGGGGGCCATACTAAATATTAATCAATTAATAAAATATATGTAAATTTCATCCATTTTTTAGAATATAAAAAAATTTTTTAGTGTTTTATTATAAAAATATGCATATATTATCAAAAAATAGACTGCCATTACTTTCGCAGGGGTTTGTATTATTATACAAATACTGTACAAATTCTGTACAAATTCTGTACAATTAGTGACAGAAAATGTACTGAATTATAAAATATTCTGTATTTATACAAATTCTGGATAATACTAATTGTACAGATTATAATCATATTATAACCAGGTTTTATATAGAATATACAGTAACTTACATAAATAACACACCAAAATGTTTTAAACAGTAAATCACGTGTTTATCGATCAAAACAAATCTGTTTAATCTCATTTTTTCAAAATAAATAATATATATATAAATCTTTAACATATAAAAGTTAACCCCTTTTCTATTAACAAAAAAAATCCATTACGTCATTTTCTTTTTCCAAACTATGGTGCGTTACTTTTGCCACTTTTTTTTTAAAAAAAAATTGTTAAAAAAAAATTTTTTTTTTATAATTAATAATAAATAATAATAAAAACACTTTACACACCTACCTCTTTACTGAAATAAATAAATAATATTTTTTTATAAACTATAGATTAGACTTACTATAGAACAAAGAGCGCAGGCAATTATGATGAATAAGCGTGACTTTGCCTCAAGAGAAATTGCCATTAAAATTAGTTGTGAAAGTCATACAATGATACTAAGGCTTAAAAAGAAGCACAAAGAAACTGAAAATATGAAAGACAAGAAACATTCAGGCTGACTACAAACATTAAATGAGCGTCATGAACATACTATTATAAGACATTTGGACAATGAAGAATGTTTTATCACCATTTCATTAACAAAATCTTTACAAGTTAATGAAAATATTGAGATCAGTGCTGATACTGTGCATAGAATATTAAAGAGAAATGGTTTGATTTCTAGGGTAAAGTGTAAGAAGCCACTTTTGTCTAAAAAACATCAAGTCAAATGGCTTAATTTCGCTAAAAGGTTTAAGAATTGGACAATAAGCAACTGGAGCAAGGTGGTGTGGTCTGACGAGTCTAAATTTTAAATATTCAGATTAGACAAACGTTAGTATTGCTGGAAAAAACCTGGGAAGCTGCTTAAAAATACCCATGTCAAACCTACAGTTAAGTTTTGTGAGAGTAGTGTTTTTGTATGGGGGTATTTCACTTCTCGTGATATTAGTTTCCTATGTAGAATCAATGGAGGCCTTGATACTGAACTTTATCACCAAATATTGGATGAAGACCTTATGAAGATACTTCGGTATTATGAATTAAACATTTTGAACATTGTCTTTCAGCAAAACAATGATCTGAAACATACCGCTATTCTCACTAAGCAATGGTTTGATGATAATTATGTTGAGGTTCTTCCATGACCATTTCAATCCCCTGACTTAAACCTATCGAACACCTCTAGAATGATGTAGACTGTCGACTTAAAGCGTTAGACATCAAAATTAAGGTAAAAGAATCATTGTGGAAACATGTTTCTCAAATTTGGAATGAAACGGCATTAGAGACATACACTAAACTAATTGAGACAATGCCAAAAAGAATTCAAGATGTTATTAATGCTAAAGGTAGTTATACAAGATGGTAAAAATATTTTTAGAATCTTTTTAGTAATATTTTTTTAGTTTTTTTTTTAAAAAAACCTTAATTTTTATAATAATGCGAAATATACATAAATAACGCACCATGGTTTTAATAAACATTGTGTAAATAAAGTAAAACTAGTTTATTAAATATTACTAAATTTATTATATTTTATATTTTGTTTAATTGTTTTACTATCAGGTACTATATTCTTATATAATATATATATATTACATAATAACTTTTTATTAAAATTAATATCCCTTTCAAAAAACACTTTTAAATAATTAAAAAAAGGATTACATTAGAACTAAAAAAACATCACCATTAATTACATTTAATTATTATTTAATACTTACTATAGTGTTCAATTAAGATTCAATTAAAATCCAATTAAGATGTAACTGATTAGTATTATATATTAATTTATTGGTGCTTGAAATTCCAGTATTGTATGTTTGTCGATGTATGTATGTATGCTTTTTTTTCTCGAACTATGTATGGACATGTATTGTGTAATCATACATTCATACTTGCTTTCCATAATATATAATTATTAACCCTGTATGGAATGTATGGATCTCAGATTTCACATGACCATACATTTTAAATGAACCAATAGGAAATTTAAATTTGATAAACTTTTGATTGTTCCACTACGTCTGGATCATCAATGTTAAAAAAATCGCGTATTTAATGTAAGATAATACACAAATTAAAATATTCACTAATTTATAAACTTTATTTATCTAATTTTTCGCAATTTACAAAAGAGAAAATCTTATTTATCCTTTACATTATCATATTTCTTTTTCTGATTTTCTAATTCTAACGCTTCAGCTTTAGCTTCTATAAGTCATGCTTCTGCTTCAGCCACCCGTACTTTAATTTCACGCTCTCTTAATGTCATCTTTCTCTCTTCAATATCTAATTTGAGCAATTCATTATTATTAGTCTTAGGTAATGTTGTCTCCTCATTTTCTGATGCAGAATCTTCTTGTCTTTTTTTTGATTTGGTTTTGCTAGTAGAGGAAAAAAGCTTTCTTTTTTTTGATGACAATTTATCATTTGTATCAAGATTATTATTTCGAATGTAAGATTCTATAATATTGAAGAAAATATTAGTATTTTAATATAAAACTAAATAGTAAATAATATACATTCTTATTTACCTTTAAGTTTTATTGATCTTTGAATTCTCTTGACTTCACTTTTATCCTGATGAGTATAAGGGACTCCCATTTTATCATGAATCTCAATTGTTTTATAACATCGTTCATCATATCTTTTTCCTCTTTTAAGATTTGAATTATTTGATTACAAAAATGATTACACGCTAAATTTAAATTAGAAAATTATAACCAACTAACCTTGAAATAGCTGATAATAAACTCAGTTGTTTTCCTTCTTTATTTACCATAGCATGTGCAGCTTCGGCATTATTTGTATTTGTACCACTCTTGCGCCAAATTTCAGGATTAATTTTTGAAATATATTGATTTAAAGAAGCTATGACATACAGCTGCTGATAATAGCTCAACCAGTCTACAAAAAAAAAAAAAAATTAAATAAACTTTTTTAAAAATAGATAATTTTAATTAAATACTACTATATACCTTCTATTCCTTCATCATTTGTATCTTTGATTTGCTGTAGAAGATCATAGACTTGTTCTTTGCTAGACATATTAGGAATTTGTCTTATTAGATTTTTTGTAGTTTTATCAAATGGTTTATTGCGCAAATTTCTAAAAAAAATTTAATTAGAATTAAAAATAAAATATAATGTGAAATTGTGAATAATTAATAAAATCAATAAATACCTTTCAAAGTGTATGAGACATGATTTGAAAACAAATGTCAAATGAGTTTGCCAGTCCTTTTCATGATCTAGATCATGCAGAGCTAATCCCAAACCCTTGGCTTGCGCTGCATCTAAGTCAGCCAAGATACAACTAACACCTTGTTGGTGAATGTGCTGAAATTTAATAGGCTGACCACTTACTTCATGAATTATTTTAAATAATGATGAGAATAACCTATGATATCCTTCAGCAGTAAAGATATTTGTAAAAACTCTACACAGTGATAATACTATAATAAAATAATAAAGATAATTTAAATTTACATTTTAAATATTCAATTAATTAAAAAGAAATCTTTACTTACTTAAATGATGATCAGAATCATATGTATTTATTTCAAATTCATTAATCTCTCCTTTTACACGTTTAAAACTAACATCAATTTGAAACCATTCAAGTGTAATTAATTTTTTGGCTTGTTCAGTAAGCATACATGTAATAATTACTTGATTGTCATTTGTAAAGAGATCTAAATAAATAAATAATTATTACTATAACTCACTCATTGTAAATTAAGACAGAAATTAAATAAATTTACTAATTTTGCGAACATAATGAACCAAATCAGAACTTGTATTTGATACATTATGATAAACACCCATAATTCCCTGTCCAAATGGATGTAAAGTTTTATATGCCTTTCCCATTAAGTAACGCAATTTGTCAATATTATTAAGTGACACATGCACTTCAGCCAAAGTTTCTTTATTGAAATAAGCTTTAATTAGATTTTCTATTAATAAATATATAGATGAAAGATTGAATCAATAATATTAATCAATAATAAAATAATTACTATTATTTATATTTTATACTTAATTACCTGATAGTAATGATCTTGGAGTAATAGTATCATTTTCATGAATTGCTTGTTCAATTAAGGATTGTAAATTATTTTTAATTCCAGATGAAGTTCTTTCTGGTGAAGGAGGGGTGTGATTATGGATTCCAATGCAAATAAGAGCAATAAAAGGACATTCAGTAATATTATTTGGAATAAACTTAATAAACCTTACTGGACAAGGTTTATTAATAATTCTACCACGATCAATATTTCCATTATTTACATGAACTACATCTTTGATTAAAAAAGTTGTAATTAGTTGAAATAACAAAATAAAGTCAAATACATATTATAAATAAATTTAACATATTAATATATTACCACATTTTTTACGTTTGCAAGATTTGGGAACTATCATACTGCATTGTGACGTCTTAGTTTGTTCCTAAAATAATAAATTAACATTTATTATTATACTAAATTCAAAAAAAAATAAAATAAAGAAAGAAATTATAAATACTTACAGGTATAAAACCTGCAAATAGATTTTGAAGTAATGAAATATCAATTTCATCAGGCTTCACCCTTATAAATCGATGCCATCTCTCATTTTTCTGATATTTATTACATCCAATAAAGTATGATATTACATTGATTTGATAGTCAGTAATCCTTCCAATCCAAGGTCCTCCATCACAAGGTATATTATTTCTTTTAAAAGGACAAGACGTTTCTTTTGTTGCTAAAAAAAAACTAATAAAATCATAAATATTTAGGAAACAATGCTTATATATTAAAAATTAAAATAATAAGTGAAAATTTTACGTGTATGTCTTGGCTTCTTTGGTATTTTCATCAGTTTTCTGCATATAGAGTTGAAAAATCTCAGAATCAAAATTAACACTACAATGCTCCTGGTTAACAAGTTCTTGATCTATAAATTCACAAAATTTGATGCCTTGACATGTTCTCTGATCCTTTTTAACAGATATACCACCAAAGAAGGGACAATCTTTAATCTGTATAATACCACCTGATCCATTAATTGAATATTGAATCTTCATTGTAATAAAAAATGTATTTTAATTAAAAATTATATTAATTTTTTTATTTTATAATGTTTAAAAAGCAAATATATACTTACATCTGAAAACACATCACTAGGATTTTTCCATCCAGTTATGTTGTATACAGTAGCAACACTTTCTGCAGAGGTGTCTGGATATTCTATAGGGACGGTTGTATATATTACTTTTGGGACTCGCAACTTAGAAATGAAGGCAAATACTTCTTCAACTTCTAATTCATTATCATCCTCATCCTATTGATTTTTATTTGTTAGACTTTAAAGAAAATAAATAATATCAAACTGATCAAAGTATTTACTTACTATTTCAGCAAACTCTTCAGGAGTATAATCATCAATATCTGAAAGGTCAATATTAGATGACATTATTAAGCTTGTAATTAAAGAACAGTTTTTAGTGTAAAGGAAAAAGTCTCTGAAGTAAATTGTAAACGCGTTACTCGCGTATGTCATGTACTTTAGAAACATAGTTGTACGCGAATTGATAATATTAATCAAATAATGTTGCTGAACAATTTCCATCTTTACTACCATTTAATGATTTACATAGATAAAAAAGGAATCAAATAATTCAGGGTTGATAATTTTTCAGAAATATATTGGGAGGAAAAAGCTGATTATGGTTAAATAAAAAAATCCTATTGATTAACATATTGTTCTAAAACCATTTATATTGATTTTAGCTATTTTAACTATTATTAAAAATCTACCCATCTGAATCTATTGTTCTTAATAAAAATTATTTATTAGGTAATTAATATTTTATCATACTTGAAATAAAGGAACAGATGTAAATACCTTTTTCCTGGATTCTCTGACTAAAAGTGGCTGAACTTTTATTATTTATATAAATTGACATTGTACAATAAAATCGGATCTTATCTATAATATGATTAATAGTACAGGACCAAATCTTCCGTATATATATATTAAAATATTACATTATGTATAATAATAATATTATACATTTATAAACAATTTATAAATAAAACTCCGAAATCTAGAGAGCTTAATATCACTTAAAAAGGCTCCAAGTGGATTAAATTAATATATTTTTAATATGAATAATTTTTTCCAATTCAAATAATTTAGTAAAAATGAGAGTTCGGGAAAATACAAAAATCTGATGATCTAATCTGTTATTACGGTAGTACAAATCAACTGTCATTAGTTTGTCTAATTGATCCATACAGGATATTGATCTGCTATATTATATATGTATGGATACAATTGCAATACATAAGCATACGTAAGCATACATTTATTACCATACATACGTACATATCGTTCCATACAATACTTATTTTTTATATACTCTTAATTTATCAATTGCAAATTAGGTTACTTCCATACTAGTATGTTATGAATTACCACAGATTGTAATTACCATACATAAAGGTACAAACTGATTAGAGCATATCAATTTATCAATTATAAATTAGGTACTTTTGTACTGGCTATTGGGAAAAATTTTAGTTTATAGATCTGCGTAGTTCTGTAAAGTATATTTCTGCATTAATCTAAGGACATGCTGATATGCATTATAGAAAAATTTTGTATAATGTTAACTAATATCAATTAATTTATTACATTAAAAAAAAGTATTTACAAATTTAAAAGTACATTTACTAATCTACACTATTTTACTAAATGCACTAAACTAAAGTTTTCTTTCTTTCTTTCTTTCTTTATTTTTATACTGCAAAATTATATTGTTAATAGTTTGGACATTATTTCAGTTAGTTCAATTTCAACAAACAACTTTTAACTTCTTTGATCCAATAAAACATGACAAAATGCAAAAATACTATTCTTTAAAATTATGTTTCAGGAAGCTTTCAGAAATCGGTGAACCTACAAAATAAAAAATGAATATTAATTAACATTTACTTTTTAAAAAAAAAAATAAAAATAAAAAACTTATAATTTTTAAAGTAAATACCTTTGAAATTCAGTTCAGAAGGTATCTAAAAGCTGCAAATCTACAAAAAAAAAATCAAAATATTAATTAATATTTTGTTAACAAAAATAAGAAAAAATTTTTTTTATTTTTGAAATACCTGATCTGTCTCAAAATAGGGTTCTATCTAAAAAACTAAAAATGAATGTTAATTAATGTTTGTTAAAATAAAAATAAAATAAAATAAATCATTTCAAAACTTTATATCATTCAAACCTAAAAAAAAAATACAAAACAAAACATTAATAACATTTCATAAAATAATATAAAAAAAAATAATTTTAAAGTTTTTACCTCTGAAATATTCTGGTTCACTTTAGATTAAAGTTCCTGACCTAAAATAAAATAAAAAAATGCATATTAATAATGTTCATTAAAGAAAATATAAAATTTTTTTAAAACTACTATATTACCTTTATAATCTGCTGCAAAAGAGAGTCCAGTCCTAAAAAAAATCAAAAAAATGAACATTAGGAACATTTATTAAATTTAAATAAAAAGTTAAAATATTTTGAAGATATTATATTATCTTTGAATATTATGGCCTACTGCAAAAGGGAGTTTCAGACCTAAAAAAAATAAAAAATGAACATTAGCAATGTTCATTAAAATAAATAAGAAGTTAAAATTTTTTAAAGATATTATATTACCTTTGAATATTATGGTTCTCTGCGAAAAAGAGATCCAGACTAGTGCTTTGAATGAGTTGAGTTGAGTCAATTATTGGGCAGAATCGTACTCAACTCAAAAAATTCGAGTCTAGTCAAGTCGAGTCAAAATAATAATTTTTTTAGACTCCGCTTGACTCAGCTCATAAAAAACATCAATTCAGATTGACTCGATTTGAATCGATTATACTTGAGTTAGTAAAATTACGTTTAATAGTGTTTATTAAAATGATTAAGAAATAATATTTTGCAACGTTATTATTAAAATGATTAAAAACTGTTGCAAAATAGTTTTTTTATCGTGTTAAATTAAAAGAAATAAAAATGTTTCACAATATTTTTATTAAAACAATTAATAACCGTTGTGAAATGATTTTTTTATCATATTAAATTAAAGAAATAAAAATGTTTCGCAACATTTTTATAAAATGATTAAAAACTGTTGCGAAATAGTTTTTTTTATCGTATAAAATTAAAGAAATAAAACATTTCACAACATTTTTATTAAAATGATTAAAACTGTTTCAAAACAGTTTTTTTATCGCATAAAATTAAAGAAATAAAAACGGTTTACAACATTTTTATTAAAACAATCAAAAACTGTTACGAAACAGTTTTTTTATCGTATTAAATTAAAAGAAATAAAAACGTTTTGCAATGTTTTTATTAAAACCATTAATAATTATTGTGAAATAGTTTTTTTTATCGTATTAAGTTAAAGAAATAAAAACGTTTCACAACATTTTTATTAAAACAATTAAAACTGTTATGAAATGGTTTTTTTATCGCATAAAATTAAAGAAATAAAAACGTTTCATAATGTTTTTATTAAAACGATCAAAAACCATTGTGAAATAGTTTTTTTTATCATATTAAGTTAAAGAAATAAAAACGTTTTGCAACGTTTTTATTAAAACAATTAAAAACTGTTGTGAAACAGTTTTTTTATTGTATTAAGTTAAAGAAATAAAAACATTTTATAATGTTTTTATTAAAATAATTAAAAATCATTGTGAAATAGTTTTTTTTATCGTATTAAGTTAAAGAAATAAAAATGTTTCATAATGTTTTTATTAAAATGATTAAAAACTATTGCGAAATAGTTTTTTTATCATATAAAATTAAAGAAATAAAAATATTTCGCAATGTTTTTATTAAAATGATTAAAAACTGTTATGTAATAGTTTTTTTATTGAATTAAATTAAAAAAATAAAAACGTTTCGTAACATTTTTATTAAAATGATTAAAAACTGTCTGAAATAGTTTTTTTTCAAATATTTTGCACATAAATGTTATTCGCAACATTTTTTGATTATAATGATAAAACGTTGTGAAATGTTTCTGGTTTATAAATTAATGAAAAAAAAATATTTTTCGTAATGTTTTTTAACTCTATTAATTAAAAATGTTGCAAAACATTTTTTATTTATGAATTAAGCAAGAAAAAAAAATGTTTTCACAATATTTTTTAATTCCATTAATTAAAAATGTTGTGAAATGTTTTTAATTTATGAATTAATAAAAAAAAGTTTTTCACAATGTTTTTTAATTATAATAATAAAAAACATTGCAAAACGTTTTTTATTCATGAATTACTAAACAAAAAACTAATGTTTTTCGTAATATTTTTTAACCTAATAATAATAAAAAATGTTATGAAAAACGTTGTTTTATTATAAGTTTATATTAAAATCTGAAATACCATTGCAGATTTTATTTAACACAGGTTAACCTGAGTCGAGTCAAGTATTAATATATGACTTGGGTTGACTCGACTTGTTTGGAGCACTAATCCAGACCTAAAAAAAAAAAAAAATGAATATTAGTAATGTTTGTTAAAATAAATAAAGTTAAAAATTTTTTGAAGATATTATATTACCTTCAAATATTATGGTTCACTTTGAAAGAAAATTCTGATCTAAAAAAAAGAAATACAAAATAAAATATTAGTAATATTTCATAAAATAATATAAAAAAAATAATTTTGAAGTTTTTTTATCTTCTTCAGTCTACTTCAAATTGGAATTCTGAACCTAAAAAAAGAATTGAACATTAGTTAACATTTATTAAAATAAAAAAAATTATTTTTTTCAAAGCTTTATATCAGTCTTCAAAATACCAGTCCACTTCAAATTAAAATTTCAGATATAAAAAAGAACAAAATGAAATATTAGTAACATTTTGTAAAATAAAATATAAAATAAAATTATTTCATTTTTTTTACCTTTGAAATAACTCAGTTTCCTTCTTTCAGACTTAAAAAAATGAATGCTAGTTTAATGTTTATTGAAACAAAAATAAATAAAGTTTTTTTTTTACTTTCAGTTTGCTTTGAGTTCTAGATCTAAAAAAAATGTAAAATAAAATGAAATGTTAATGGATTTTGTTTTGTAAAATATAAAAAAATAAAATTTTGAAGATATTATTATACCTTTAAAATATTGGTCTGCCTCTAAATTCCAGACCTAAAAAAATAAAAAAAAAATGAATATTAGTACTGTTTATTTAAATAAAACAAAAAAAAAAATAAATTTTGAAGATATTATACTTTTAAAATACCGGTCTGCCTCTAAAGAGTTTTAAACCTAAAAAATGAATATTAGTAATGTTTATTTAAAAATAAAAAATTTCAAAAATATTTTACTTTTGAAATATCATAGTCTACCTCTAAAGGAGTTCTGAATCTAAAAAAAGAAAGAAAACAAATATTAGTTAATGTTCGCTAAGTAAAAATAAAACAGCCAAATATTTTTTTCAAAGTTATCTTTGAAATAAAGTTCAAGGCTACATGTTTAGTATTTTGGACTATAAAAGTAATAAATAAAATTAAAAAAAAATCAAATATTAATATTAATGTTTGTTAAATTAGATTGATAAAAAAAAATCTGAAGCTGTATCTTAACTTCTAAAACTAAAAAAAATTAAAATTGAACATTTGTTAAATAATAATTTTTTTTTAAAGGTAATTTTCAAAATGGTCTAGAACTCATACTTTTAGTATTCTGAACTTAGAAAAATAAAAACGAACATTAATAAAATTTGTTAAATAATTAATGAAAAAATATTTTTTAAAGTTTACCTTTAAAATTTGTCAGAATTGTTAAAATTTTAGCTCTTTGGATTTACAAAATATAAAACAAGCATTAGCTAACATTCATTAAAGTAAACTAATAAAAAAAAATTTTTTTCAAAGTTTAACTTCAAAATTAAGTCTAGAACCCATATCTTCAGTATTCTGGATCTACAAAAAAAGGAAAAACTAGTATTAATCAATGCTTGTTAAATAATAATATTAAAAAATACTTTTAATATCCAAAAGAACTAGCGAAAATAGGTTCTACAAAAAAATACTTTTTTAATCTAATGTTCCTGCAAAGTTTCAAAGTTTAAAAAAAATTTCAATTTTTTTTTAATACCCTAATAGATTATTTCTTTAAATTAAAGAAGTTGAAAAAAATCATTTTTTTAAAAAGTATTAAAAAAGATTATTTTTTAAAGCACTATAAAAAAAAATTAAGTGTTGAGACAAATAGGAAGTGTATAGTTTGTTAAAATAAAAAAAAAGTTTGTGTAAATAAAAGAAAAAAATGTGAAGATCTCAAGATTTTTATACGAAATGTTTTAAAATCTGTAATTTTAGAGATTATCAGAATTTTTATAAAAAAATCTTCAAAAAATAAAAATGCAGATTCAGTTGTCATAGATCTGAACTGATATAACATTCTCAATGAATTCTGTACAAAATTATATATTATATACATTCAGATAAATTCTACACAAATTCTATTTATATACTATATACATTTAGATAAAGTCTATACAAATTCTGGATAACTAATTTTGTACAAATTCTGTACAAAATTATATATTATATACATTTGGATAAATTCTGTACAAAATTAAATTCTATATAAATTCAGACAAATTCTGTATAATTCTCTTAATAAATATATATAAAAGGTCATCATAAAGTATACACCACTACAAATTCTGTACAAATTCTATATAAAATTATACAAAACCTGTACAAACAATGTACAATTACTTTTTATAGGGCTATAAATATCAGACATCATTTGACCATAATTATACAAACTTTACTAATATTTTTTTATTGTTCATCTTTTTTTACTACAATAGTTTATAAATTGATTTCTCTGATTTTTAGAGACCAATTTCTAAAAACTGATTTCTAACGATTCTAAAAGTTCACTACTAAGTAACAGATAATATTTTTTTTATTTTATTAGTTTTTTTTTTTATTTCTTTCCTTTTTTTTTTTATTTCTAACTATTTTTTTTATTTGGATCTTTAGTTTTTAATAAATAAAAAAACATACTGAAAACATTTCATAAATATAATAAAAAATGTTAAAAGCATTAAGTTTAGTGTTTTTTAAGAAAAATATTTATAAAAAGTGTTTTTTGTATGTGTTTTAATAAGAGTATTTTTGATAAATCAATTGTTTTCAGTTGTTTTCAGCTGTTTTCAGTATTTTTTTTTTAATTGATTGATAAATCACCTGATCATAGCAATTTGAAAACAGTGATAATCAAATATAATAAAAACTTTTATTATAATGAATCAGTTAATTAAATTCTTTAAATTTTTTACTATAACTTTATAATAATTTGAAATAAAATCTAAAGGATTTATTTATTATATTAAAAGTTACTATTTAAATAAATATAAAAATTAATAAAGATCCAATAAGAAGAATACCTTTTATAATGAATGAATATTTTCTAAATTTTAATAAAATTTTATATGATTATTTAACATCAAAAATCTTTCAAAAGTAATACAACTAAAAGTGGCTCAGTTATTATACTTTAATATAGGATTAATTAAAGATTGGAAATTGCTTTTAAAAGTAAGTCTAATAGTTAATAAGAAATGAAAATTAATATCTATTAAAAATCATTATTAATAAATAATAAATGATTTTTATTAACAAGAAATAACTAAAAAGAATAATTATGATTCATTAATTTTAATCTTTATTTTCTTTATTAGTAAGAAATATACTTTATAATAATATTTTATAAGTATGAAAAGTAACAAGACATTATGAACAAAAATCAGAATTGCAATATATTATTCTTCTTAATAATGTTTTACATTTATGTACTTATCTTTAATTTATTAATAAAAGGGTTATATATAGATTGTAAATATTTTTTCAAATCATATTTTATTTAACTAATATGCAATTTCGCATATCACTTACCGTATTCTCCCGATTTTAAGCACCACCCGAATTTAAGCACCACCCCGACTTTTGACCAAAATACTTGAAAAACAAAAATAAGCACCACCTCAGATTTTAATTTTTCTTTATTAAATTTCATATTTTATTCAAAATAAACTTTATTTACAATTCATCATTTCAATTTCTCTTTCATCATGTATCATCGCAATTTCGCAATTATATATATAGAACACGATAAAAAATTATTGGGATACACAAGTACAAAAATTCCGATGTGTAAAAATGTGAAAAAAAAAGAATTTTAAGTAAAAAAAAATACTTCCGAATTTAGGCACCACCCCCAACCTTAGCCGGAATTTTCCTTCAAAAATGTGGTGCTTAAAATCGGAAGAATACGGTATTTTATAATATTAGTATAATAATAATAAATATAATATTGAACATGAGAAAAATATACTAGTATTATTTCATATTGGAGAAAATGAACTAGCTGACAAGTTAGAAAACCAATCATATTTAAAAGGAGGAATTACTAAATCAACGTAAACGTCTGAGTTAATTTTCAATACCGCAATTCCGGCCAGATAATCACGTGAATATGAAATTATGAATTACCGTGGATATAAAATACGCGTAATTATCCTTTATCCTTTATCTAGTTCAAATAATAATGTTAACTATTATATGCTTTGCGAAGACTAATACAAGAGTTTTATCAAAAACAGCTTATAATTTAACTTATGGCTGTCTTAAAAATGTTAGTTTAAAAAAGGTGGCAATCACAAGAGTCGCGTTATATAAAAGTTTTTCTTCTAGCTCTGATCCCTTTGGTTCTCAAAGTTTTTCTCCGAAGACAGAAGAAAACCAACTAAGTACAATAACAAGAACTCAAGTAGATGGTATAAATTCTTCAAAAGCTGATCCTTTTAGCGGTGCCCAAGAAGTTTTTTCTAGTAATACTTAGTATGTAATTTTAAAATTCTTTCGAATAAGCTTGTTTATTAAATATTTTTTTTTTTAAAGTAAATCAGCTGGACATTTAAAATTATATGGTGATAATTGGGAAAATAATAACAATAACGGTGTTATAAAACAATCATCTTACCAAATATCTAAAAATTTAGAAGAAGATTACATAGATCTAACGTCATATGAGACCCGTTCAAAATCATTTCAAAAGGGTAAGAATTCTTATTCTAATGAGGCAATATTACGAAATAATTTTGAGCAACCGAATTTACATCAGCAGGTGCCCAGAAATTTAAAATGCCACAAAATCAGCAACTTATTGACGCAATTGATGAACATGGTGAAAACTGGGAATATATTTCGAAAGAAATTTTTAATGATAATTTTGGGCCCGAGGAACTGAAATATAAGTGGGATAATCTTAAATCGCTTATTAAATCTAGAGTGCAACAAAATAAGGTATATCCTTTTTGGACAACAAAAGAAAGTTTAAAACTTACTGATGCTGTAAAAGCTTGTGGTAAAGATTGGCAAAAGATTTCAATTGATTGGTTTGATAATAAACGATCCCAAGTGTCATTAGAAAAGAAATGGGAAAAATTGGCTCAAATAGAAAATAAACCTTATACAAACTTCAAATTAATAAAAGCAGATAATCAATATAGAAAAAATTGGGAAGTAATGTCTCGAAATAACATAAACCCAAATCCTTTACTACCAGAACGGACAAGATTAAATAATAGTGATCAAAGTATAGCCCGTGAACTTGGTAGAGAACTCAATTTACAATGGTCAAATATCGTAAATTTATTTGGACAACAAGCTATTTCACTTGAGATACATTTTGAGAGTCTCCAAGATTGTTCTTGGACTAAAGAAGAAAATTCTACGCTGTTTGCTGCTATAAAGAAATATGGTACTGATGATTGGGAAAAAATCTTGAAACTTCTGCCAGGAAAGTCATTGAAAAATATTAAAGAACGATGTTCTAATATTTTATGGGAGCCACAAGAGGTGGAAGCCTTTGATAAAGCTCATGAGCAGTATGGTACTAATTGGGGTAAAATTAGTGAAGTTGTTGGTTCCAGATCTCCTGGTCAATGTTGGTCATATTGGAAGATTACTACTGGTTATGATTTATTGAAACCTAATTCAGAAAGTGAGGTTAAACTTGGTATGTTATCATCAAATTTACTTGATATCTACTTGGTTATATATGAAAATAAAATATAGATTCATTGATTCTCTCCTCTTTATAGAAACTAGAGGAATTCAACATGCAAATGTTTTTATTCAGTTCCCTAACAAAGAACTTTTGCGAATGTCTTTTATACGTCGTAATACTGAAGAAGATTTTATTCACGAAAAAACGGTCTGTTGATTTCTAGTGGTTTTTATAATTGTTATTTGATTAAACGGGATATGTACAAATAATGGTTTAAATAAAGAATTAAATTTTAAACGTCCAAAAATCGAAAAATTTACGTGTATATATGAACCTTTTTTTACGTTTTTATTAATTATTTATTTTACATTGAACAATAATGCGTTAATTATCAGGGTATTTTTACGTGTAAATGTAGATAAAAAAAATGCAATAAAAAATTGTTTCGAATTGCCGAATTGCCATATAAATGAGAAAAAGGATGGATATAAATTATGTATAAATATATAATAATACAAATCACCAAAAAGCTGTATATTACACAAAACTCGCTAAATTAGAAAAAAAAGGATTATGAAATTATATTTAACCGAGAGAAGATTCAACGAGGATCTCAGTGACACGATAAGGATCAATGTTAGAAGCTGGTCTACGGTCTTCAAAGTAACCACGACCTTCAGCGGCAACGTGTCTAGGAATTCTAATAGAAGCACCACGATCCGCAACACCAGATGAGAATTTCGAGATGTGACCGGTTTCATGACGACCTGTAAGACGTTGATCATTATCTTCACCATATACAGCAATGTGTTCTGCATGGCGTTTACCAATTTTTTCAATTGCTTCATGAATAGCTTTTATTCCATTTTCTTCTCTCATTGCTTTTGTTGAGTAATTTGTGTGACATCCTGCACCATTCCAATCTCCTTTGATTGGTTTAGGATGGAAAGTGACTGATACACCAAAATCTTCCGCTACACGTTGAAGAAGGTATCGAGCTACCCAAAGATGGTCTCCCATATCAATACCTGTACAAGGGCCAACTTGAAATTCCCATTGACCTATTAATTGAGATTTATTAGCCATTGTCATTATTGTATCTCTATCATCTCTATCGCTATAATATTATACTTACCAGGCATGACTTCAGCATTGACACCAGAAATAGTTACACCGGCGTAAAGACAAGCACGATAATGAGCTTCAACGATATCACGTCCAAAAGCTACATTGGCTCCAATAGAACAATAGTAAGGACCTTGGGGACCAGGAAAACCACCTTTTGGCCATCCAAGTACTTGGCCGTCCGCATCTAATAAGGTATATTCTTGTTCAATACCAAACCAAGGTTCGGCATCGGCATGAGTTTGCATAATTTTAGCACAAGAATGGCGATAATTCGTTCGGTTTGGAGTGCCATCATTGTTATAACATTCAGCGAGAACTATGATATTATCACCACCACGGAAAGGATCTTTAAAGATCGCAGCGGGACGTAGTAAAACATCAGAGTCATGGCCCGGAGCTTGGTTAGTTGAGGAACCATCAAAGTTCCATTCTTTTAATTCAGATACATCGGTTGGTTTGAAATCGAGAGTAGTTGTTTTTCCACGTAATCCACTGTCTCCATCAATCCAAACGTATTCAGCTTGAATTTTACCACCTTGGTCGAGAGAGAGATATTTAGCAAGAGTTTGGGTGTTGGATTTGTTAACAAAAGACATTTTCGTTATTAATGTTTCTTAATAGATCTAAATACTTTTCAAGAATGAAATTTTATGTTTAAGAAGAAAATTTAGCGTGTTTATATAACAAATTCGTTTCAATATTTATTATATATTTCTTTGTTTTAAGTAATACGCTATGCAAGTATACAAGATAATTAATTACAATAGATAATCAAAAAGTAAATCAATCAGGAAATTCCCCAAAAAAGTATAAAGCACAAACATGACGCAAACAAATAACAATCCTTGTGATATTTAAACTATCTAAGAGTTTGATTGAGAAATTTAGCTATAATTCCGGCCAAACCTCGGGTTACATTAATTCATCACGCAGATGTCAATATATGGCGGATTACTTTTAACATTTAAGGTAATTTCGAGCTTATCTCGAGTTATACAAATCGGAAACTTGTCGAAATGCGGTGAGACGCCTTTATTAGAATCAAAAAAATATTCTTTACCAAAAATTTATTCATTAAGCAGCACTACTTAAAGTGTTCATCGCTAATGCCCGGACTCGAGATAAAAAGGTAAAAATCCTTTGATTATGATTTGAAAAATTATTGGTTCATAATTTTGATGGGTACAGATTCTTCTATACATTGTGTCGGAATTACCGAGGAGTGATACGATTATCATTAAATTCCTTATCAAAAAAAAAAAAAAAAAGAACGATATCATAAGTTTTTTATCTCTCTTATCATTCTTTTCATTCTTTCATTCATTTATGAAGAATTTCTCAATTATCCATCAATCAGAGTTATGAGTTGTACTACTAGCTATATCTGTAAACTTAAATAAACAAAACCAAAGAAAATATGATATGTACGTAATACTAATATCTAAACATGAATAACAAATAAAAGGGTGCAATAACGCGTGACTTGACCAGATGGATAGGGACGATGATAGATAATGGTTTTCGGCGGTTCTTGCCCCTAACCAATAAAAGTGTAATTTTTCTTTGTTCAAAAACAAATTGACAAAGCAACGTTTTTTTTTTTTGATCTGATAAATTTAATTTAAATTAATTATTTATATTTATTTCCAAGTTCAAATTACTCATCACATGTGTATAACAAGATGTGATCTACTGATATCAGTTACAAGATGGATTCTGTGTTATAGCCTATATTCTTTCAATGATATATTACGTTTACACTTTAATTAATCAATGATAAAGCATGATTATCTGAAATTATGCATAATAATCAAAGTATTTACATAAAGTTTGATTATATTATCGCTAGCATACATATTTGGCTAAAAAAAGTTCACTTTCTTTATTCTCACGCAGTTTTTATTAAACTATCCATCGGGGATCAGACCATCAGATCTTCAATAGATTATCCTATTATATAAATAGATTCATCTACTTTCTTAATATATCGGAAATAATTTAATGGTGTAGTTTACCACTGCAAAATCTTCAAAATGGACTGGCTATTTATTGTTAAATATGCAAATGTTATACTAAAAAATTTTATTTACTTGTATTGCTTGTAAATAATAAAAGAAAGAAGAAGTATCATAATAAAATAATGCAGTATTAATGCTATTTAAACTACTTATAATTAATAAAAAAAATGTTAATTAAATTAATTACATATATAGTATTTTATTTTTATTTTTAACTTTACTAAATCATACTACTAATGCAGTATATATTTTCATAAAAACTATGGCTTAAATGAAAAAATTACTTTAATAAAATTGCTTAGCATCTATAAAAAATGGAAAAAGTTTAACTATATTATATATTTTTTTTTATTACAAAACAAAAAAAAAAATTGAAACAGAATATATATATAAAATATATAGTATAATATCAATTATAATGTTTAAGTAATAAAAAAATTTTACAAATACAGTCAAACTTTTATATAATTATCTATTCAGTTTCTTTAAAATTAGTAATTATATAAAAGTATAATTTTATAAAAATTTTTAAATTTACTAAAATTAAATTAAAATTATAAAAATATTAAATAAAAAAATTATATAAAATATATACAGATATTTAAAGTTTTATTCTTTTATAATAAAGTCTATATATTGGTCAATATCTTTAAAATTAAAAAAAAAATTATAATTTATAAAAATTATAATTATAATTTGTAAATCAATTTTTTTTTTTTTAATTTAAAAATTATATTATATTTATTGTAAAATATCAAAAAAAAATATTATATACAACATTATATAACCCTTTCAGCTCAGCTAAGTGTGATCTATGAATAATAATTTATTTGTAAATCAAAAGATTTTATTATTAATATAAATAATATATATATTGATTTTTGTATAATAATAATTAAAATATATGTATATGTTAAAAATTAACTGATTTTTAAAATAGATAGATAGGTTTTATTATTAAGTTTATATAATTATATGATATAATAATTGCTATTTTATTTAAATATAATTATTTATTTTTATTTTTATTTTTATATTAAAAATATTACAAAAATTAAAAGGCAAATTTTTTTAATATGGTTGTAATAATAAAAATTTTGGCATAGTATTATTATCAAATCTATAGTATATATATGTAATTTAAAATTAGCTAAAATTAGTTAAATCAGCTAAATTTGCCAATCATTAAATTATAATTTTAGTCAAAATTTTTGTAATGCTAGCCAATTTTATAATACTGACCTAAATTTGATTAAAATAGTGAAAATGCAGGTCAAATATAATATTGCATTTACATATCATAACATGATAACTTCAAAAACAAAAATAAAACTTAATGACTGTCTTTATAAATTTATTAAAAAATATATTCACTCAACTTTTGTTATTTGAGTTTATTTTTCTTTATTAAAATAATAAAAGATAAGAAAAACATGACTTTTATTAAATACAATAAGTAAATTTAAACTTTAAAACTAAGTCTAATAATATACTTATATTTTTTTCATCTAAACCTTTTATTTTTATAGATTTCAATCTTTTTAAAAGTATTAAATATATTAGATAAAAGCATAACAAAGTTTATAATAAATATAAGAAAGAAATACAATAAAAAAAAAAAGAAAATAAAAAAAAAAGATAGAGAAAAAGAAGAATAGTAAAATCATATATTATACATACGATTCCTGAAAGTAAATCATAAAATACAATAAATCGAAAGTAGATTAAGGTGAAAAAAATAAAATATAGATATTAATATTATCATACTTTGATATAATGAAATTAGTGTTTAGACTAATCAGATCTTCATTATAAAAAATTTGTTAATACTATAATGAATTATTTAGTATAGTATAGCAAATTATTTAGTATAAAAACAAGATCATGTAACTTACTGATCTAATCAGATACAGTCAACTCTCTCTATAGTCATACATTTGAGACAGTCTATATTTGGTAACTATGATGAGATGTGATTATAAGCAATAAAATCTTATAATTAAATCAGTAATTTTGGCTAGAATTATAAATTGTAATAATTTTGGTTAAATATTCACATTATAGTAATTTTGTCAATTTTATTCCAATTATTATGGATTTATAGCCATTAGATTCCTCTCGATGAGACGATTCTAATGAGCCTAAGATCATTAAAATCCAATCACTAGAACTCGTAATAATTAAAATACAGTCAAAATATTTAATATTACACAAATTTTACATATAAAAAATGCTGATCTGGTCTTTAAAATCGAATTTCTCGGTCAATATTAATCCAATCATTATAAAATTATTACCATTGGCTTCCTCTCGATGAGACGATTCTAATGAGTCTAAGTTCATTAAAATCTGATCACTAGAACCCATAGTAATTAAAATACAGTCAAAATATTTAATGTTACGTGAATTTTACATGTATAAAATGCTGATTTGGTCTTTAAAATCAAATTTCTCGGTCAATATTGATCCAATCATTATAAAATTACTACCATCTGATTCCTTTCAATGAGATGAACCTAATAAGCTAAAGATCATTGAAATCTGATCATTAGATCATAGAATAATTATATTTTAATAAATATCTTTTTATAATCACATATACAGTATATAAACTTTTTAATTCGCGTTTCATGTAACAACTGGACAAATTTATTAGATAAAAATGGGGCAAAATTTGCTGATCTTCTTAATAAAATTAAATAATCAATTTTTTCAATATAAATGTAACACCATATTTATATGGTTTAATCAATACAAAACTTGTATTATTTTGTACACCAATACCTAAATCGTACGTTTAGCGAATTTTTTAAAAACTTTTAAAAAAACAAAAAAATTTTTTACTTGTGTGCCAGTTGGATTCCAACACCAAAAATTTCACATTTTTTCTGCATACATGACTTATTTATTACAAATTTTGAAAGAAACATAAAATTATTTATGTTGTAGACGCTTGAATTACTATTGCTGCTTTATGACGGTGCTGACTTGCATAACGAGAGATCCAATTACGTATAGTCTCCAGTTTTGGTACTTCTTCTTCTTCGATTACCCCATCTTTCACATTTTTCTTTAGTTGTGTAAGCATACTTTCTGCAGTATGCCTTTCACTTTTATTAACATTACCCTCTAAAAAATATTTTTATAGAAGATTCTACACTTTCTTAAAAATACATTTACCACCCTTTTCTTCCAAATTTTTGTGCAGATTTCAGTGCTCATCCACAGGCCAATGGCCAAAACAAAAATTATGAGCTAAAAATATCAAAGGCGGATGTAAGTTATTATACTGGATAACTATTTAGTTTTCAAATTGTATACCTTAGGTCTAACGTTACTTTATTTCCGTTTCTAATCGAATTTTTGCCTTTATCTGAGTAGAGATCGTGACTTGATAAATAATTTGTATTATCTAAAACTGATGAATAGTAAAATATTACATAATGCCGCAAGGTATCAATGTGAAAATCACATTTATATGCCTGGTATTTTTGACAAGGTATCTTTGGCCAACGCTATTTCCAATTCCTTTACCAAATCGCTTTTATTTGTATCTATATCCTTCAGAATATCACGAGTTTCCAGTTATTCTTTTACATGATTTTTTTTAGTTTCTTTATCTGAATTCCTATATTTACATGTTGAATCAGTTGTTTCATCTGAATCAAATAATTCTAATAATTCTAATTAGACCAATTAACATCTATAAAACCTGTATCATTTGGCAACAGAACCATCCAAGAATTCTCAGATATTGTAGGTGTTGATACATTAGGATTTGGTTTCTCAATTATTTTTGATTGTAGTTTTTCCAAATCTTTTGGAGAAAAACTCGTCCAAGTGCCAAGATTTGCAATATCTCTTGCTTGAATATAACCAGAATATTCTTCAACAATTGGCCATGACCACTCAAACCAATTGGAAATACCAGGTAACTTGTTTCTTCCTTTTTCAGATTCTGTAGAAAAGACATTTTGAGAATTTGCAAACAAACCTAACTAAACAATAATTTATTAGTATTGATAATTTCCAATTTACAACCTTTTTTCCTATCAGGTTCCAGATGAGATACTGACGTTCCACAAATTCCAGTTATTGCATTTTCAATGTCTTTTTCTGATAATATATCAAATCCTAACTTTACATGTCGATTGATAGAATGTGCAATCTATTTCAAACATGAAGTAAGCCAATATCATCTAATTCAAAGAACAGATTTGAACAGACCTGAGTATGATGACTGTCAATTGTTGTTTTAGCCTCTCCAAGTCCAAGAAATATCCATTTTATTGGCCAAATACCATACCAGTCTGGCCAATGTCTTAAAATCATTATCAAATCAGCATTATGATAATGACCTCCACTATTAGAAATAATTGTTACCCATTCTAGTTTCTTTTTTATAGATTCAATAACAGCATGAAGACTGGAAGTAGTAAACCAAGCATCTTGACGAGGGTCGTTAGACTAATGATCATATGGGGTCTTTGCAATAGAAAGGTACGAAACTCAAAAAAAAATAAAAATTTAATTAATATTAAATTTACACTTATTTTAGTATAAAAAATATAATTAGCATATAAAGTAAATTTAAAAATTTTTTTGAGTTTCGTACCTTTCTATTGCAAAGACCCCATATGCTTGGATGTCAAGTTCAAAAGAATCTTCTTTGCGAGTATATACTAATACTGAATGGAGTGTCCATCCTTTTTTCCTAAAGAACTGCTCTTTTGTCTCTCTTGCGCTTTTAGGTAATACCTTCATTTTATAATCCACAACAATAAGCGCTCCTTTTTCATCTAATTCTAACAAATTTGCATTGAATTGTATATTTAGGTATACTTTTCTCGTTTGATGAGCAAGATAGTATAAGAAATGCTCCTGATATTTATCTAGTTCAGTATGTAGTTAGAATATCATTTTTTAGTTTGTAAAAAATTGCAAATAATTGTCCATATCTAACACATTCATGACTATGTGATTCTGTGCAAACACCAAAGGCGTATGGAAGACAGTGGCTAATACATTCATTATGGATAACAGTTCCATTTGCAGCAATTTCAAATTCTTGTTCATAGGATTTTTTAAGATATTGGCATAAATGCTCAAGTTTATTGATGTAATCCTTTTAAATTATTATTTGTAAAATAATCAAAATAAATAAACAAACTTTGTAATATATTATAAATAAAACAAATTGCAATTGAAAATTTTACCTGAAGATTATTGTCTTGAATGTTTTTTTCAATAAAATGTTTCATTTCTGCAAAAATTTTATATCCATAACGACTGCAAATTGAACAAAGCCCATCAAGATTCTCTTAGTAAATATATTGTTTTTCTCGTAAGAATGTCATGAAAGATGTTCTTTTAATACCATCTGGAAACTGGCAGCTGAATTTTTCCCACAAACATTCTTTTGTACATTTGAGATATTTTACTGAAAATCCAGTTTTAATTTCTGTTTTATAGCTACTCATTATCACGTTATTTTTGTCATCCAAAAATTGTTGCACCTGATCTAGTTTTTCATGTGAAATTGTTGTTCATATAAAAATAGGTTTCTCAATACGTTCAGCACCTGGACCATGAAGTCTTGCATATTTGTGTGCTTCATTGATCGTATCTGATGAAAAAATCTAATAAAAAAAAATTTGAATTGAATACTATTTATTGTAAATTTCATTTTTTCCCAAAGGTATAAAAAAAAATTTTACTAACATTCAAATTCTTTTTGATTTCACAATATGAAAACTGATCTGTAACAATGGATAAAATACGTCTCTTTCCATCTTGACCCCTTTTATTTGCATTTAATGATTCCTGAATACAATTCCATAAATTTCAGCCTGATCACTTGGTGCAGGATGAAGGAAACCAAGATCACATAAAATTCGTAACATTTCACGATCTTTATTTGAATTTACCAATCTTGTCCAAAATTCGAACTGCAAATATAAATTCAAATTAGATGAATAGATATATTTTTGTATTATTACTTAGTGTTAACATATTCATTTCTTACCTCACATTGATTTTTATTATATAATGTAATTTCTACACAACCCATATGCCTAAGCATTGATTTCCAAGTACTAAATTCACGTGAACTTATTTGATATTCAGATCCATATAGTTGTATCAAAGAAGTTCGCAATTTAATTATTTCACTCTGTTGATTTTTCCAATTTTCAATAAACTCCATCCAATTGACACCAGATTTTGTTTATTTTTTTAGATGATATTCAAATATTTGTTGTAATAAAGGTGAATTATTCCATTCTTCTGGTATACATGATGGAATCTGCAGCTTGCTGATTAACGCTCGTGTATATTCATTATCAATTCCAAATAATTTGTTCGCATCAAATTTTAGTTTATGATCTACATGAGACCACACATCTGCTAGAGCTTTTTAGCAGTAAAATTTTGAACATATAAAAATTGTTTTTTATTTACATTATCAATAAAAGATGATCGATATCCATCTCCAATATAGTTCCATTCTTGATTTTTGGAAATTCCAATTCCAAAAACTATTATTTGAAGTTGTTCCACAAAAAATTCAAAAGGTCAAAATTGAACGTCCTTTAGTAATTGTTCTACAATAATCTTTTGGTCAAACCCTATAACAAGTAGCCCAGAAAATTTTGTTTTTGTCCCAAAAAGATGTTTATATAATGATGTGATTGCAAATGAAGAATTTGTACATATATCACTATTTATTAACTCGTTATTTATAAAATAACAAATTGCTTGATATCTTAGGCCAGGTGAAATTTCCATATTTGGTTCCAAAACAGTGATAATAAAGTCATAGCTATTGAGTTTTGTAAGTGTTTGCATACTCAATCTTATTGGAACTAGTAGTGTTGTCTGATCGTTTATATTTCTTTCAGTTGCTATCCACCATTCCTGAGAAAAGTGCCCATAATGTGTTTCCAAAATAATTTTTCTAATAGAAAGAAGAGTTGTATTATAATTTTTAGTTTGGCTTTTACGTTTAAGTATAGTTTGTAAGTGTTAAAAAAAATGGTTGGGTATAAAAAAAAGCTGGATTCAGATTAGATTTATTTTTTCATATGTTTAATATCCTGGCTTCGTATATGAATAATTGTCCAATTATTACACAGATTACGAATTAAAAAAAGATGCGATAGTGACTATAGGTAGTTTGTAACTATAAACGATAGTTTTTATATATGAAAATTTGGGACACTCAACTAAGGTGACTATATAGGGTAATGTGACTATAATGGAGGTGACTATAAAGAGAGTTGACTGTAATCTGAATATCTGATTTAGAAAAAAAGATTTTTTTTGTAATATTGCCAAATGAAAAGTATAACCAGACTTTTTAAATTAAGGTAAAGAAGGGTTAGAAAAGATATTTTTTATTATTTTTTGTATTTATTTAATTATTTTTTTTTTCTTTTTTATAATGTTACCAAATAAAAAATATGACCAAACTTTTAGAATTAAGATAAAGGAAAGTTAGTAAGGTGTTTTTCATTTTTTTTTTAATTAATTATTTATTTTTTTTTTCTTTTTAAAAAGTAAGGCTTTTAAAATTAAAGTAAAAAAGGGTTAAAAAGATATTTTTCATTAGTTTTTTTAATTAATTAAGTTATTAATTTTTTTTTCTTTTTTGTAATATTGTTAGATAAAAAATATGACTGAACTTTTGAAATTAAGGTAAAAAAAGGCTGGGGGAGGTGTTATTATTATTTCCTTTAAAAAACTTCTTAAGATGAAATATAGATAATAGAAGTTAACTCTGATGTATAAATATAAAGCTAATGAAATTGATGACATAACTTAATATTTTGATATCATTAAAATGATTTGTTAAATATCTTTTATAAAAGTATTCTGTATCCTTTATAGATTATATATTTAAAAAAAAATTATTATTTTATTAAATGATCATAGAGTTATTGATATATCAGCCATCTTTTTTTATTGGAAAAAAATTTGTTATAAAAAAATTGTTATAAAAAAAGAAATAATGTATTTATCGCATCCTGCGTTATAAATTTATATATATTTTTATATTTATCATTTGCCATTTTAAGGGGGGTAGTGTATAAACTAATGATTAATATAAATAATTTACAAAAAAGAAAGAATGCATTGTAATGCAAGGTGCAGTAAATAAATTCACTTATAAAAAAATTTGTTATAAAAAAATTTATTATAAAAAGGATTATTTTTATATGAATCTTGCTAATTTGCTCCACGGGTGAAATCACCTAGGTGATTTCACCTATAAATAATTTATCAAAATCAGGTGATTTCACATGTATAAAAAATTTTTAATAAATTTAATAGTACGCAAATCTTTATTAATTAATTTTAAAATTTAATTGGCTAAAATTTATTGTAAATTTCAATATTGTGTACGTAAAAATTTAATGATCATAAGATTATTGTCCAGTCAATGTATCGCTAATTTGGCAATAATTTTCTGTACAAAAAAATAACAAAATTTATTATATTAAACTATGACTTTATTTCTTTAAAATCCTGTTTATCAAAGTTAATATTTTTTACAATTATTTATCTTTAACATAACTAGTAATGATAATAATGATACAAAAAAGAGAAGCCTAACAATTATGATCATAAGAGAGAGAAATAATGGAAATAATATTAGAAACAAATAATTGGAGATAACGAAAATGATAGGAGACAAAAGATATAGTAAAAAAAAGAAAGATAATGAAAAGAAGAGGGAAAGAATGCGAAATAAAAAGAACAAGATCGAAAACAAAAGGAATAGAGATAAAATGAAGGGGGATAGAAATAAAAATAAAAATAAAAAGATAATGGGAAGGGCAAAAAAAAAGAAAAGATGACAAGAAGGAGACAAAAAAATGAAAGAATGACAAAAGCGAGATGAACAAAATGAAAGGATGATGATAAACGAAGAGATGATAAGAAAGGAATGAAAAAATGAAATGATGATGAGAAGGAGAAATGAAAAGATAACAAAATAAATGATAATAAAAACAAAACAATGATAAGAACGAAATGATAAGGATGAAATGATAATTGATGTAGGAAT
The DNA here is from genome assembly GCA_015698045.1 of Rhizophagus clarus. Taxonomy (NCBI): domain Eukaryota; kingdom Fungi; phylum Glomeromycota; class Glomeromycetes; order Glomerales; family Glomeraceae; genus Rhizophagus; species Rhizophagus clarus. The sequence continues at coordinate 268,434 of BLAL01000050.1, read as the reverse complement.
GAAATGATAATTGATGATGAAGATGAAATGATAATTGATGATGAAGATGAAATGATGATTGATAAGGATGAAACAACGATGTGGATAAAATGGTAATGAGAATGAAACGATCATGAGAATGAAAAAAAAGAAGTGATAATGAAAAAGAAGAAAGTGAATAAAAACAAGAAAAATAGTTAGTAAAAATGATATATGAAAACGAAATTGAAAAAAAGATAAGAAAAAATGCCATACCTTGTTCGCATAACTAAGACCTAAAAAAAATAAAAGGAGGCGAAATGATAAGGATGAAATGAAATCGATGATGAGGATGAAATGATAATTAATGATGAAGATGAAATGATAATTGGTGATGAGGATGGATGAAACAATAATCGATGATAAGGATGGACAAAATGGACAAAATGGTGATGAGGATGAAAGAATGAAAGGAAAAAGGAGCGATAATGAAAAAGAAGAAAGTGAATGAAACAAAAAGAAAAGGGAATAATTTAATGAAAGATAAACCATAAAAAGAAGAAAAAATAGTTAGTAAAAATGAAATATGAAAATGAAATTGAAAAAAAAGATAAGAAAAAAATGCCATACCTTGTTCGAAAAACTAAGACTCTAAAAAAAAACAAAAAGAGGAAAAAAAAAAGAAATAATATACCATCATTTAATGTAAACCTGGAAGAGATTAAAGACCTAAAAAGAAAGGAAAAATAATAAATGGAAAGAAAAATGAAAACAAAAAAAACAACAAAAAATAACATACCTTTGACACAAAATTAAAAGAGCTTAAAAGGCCTAAAAAGAAAAGAAAAAGAAATTAGAAATAACTAGAAAGAAAAGTGAAAACAAAAGAAGGAAAAAAAACATACCTCGAAACTGGAAAACCTAGAAAAAAAATAAACAATTTAAAAATTAAAAATTAATCAGGTGATATCACTTGCCGGGTTAAATCACCTATATCGAAATAAATAAATTATAAAAATCAATCAGGTGATATCACCTGAATTATATCACCCCGGTTAAAACTAGTTATAATCTTTTTATATATGCTATTTTATAATTTTACTTTGTATAATGGTATATAATCTATAATTAATAAAATTTAGTTAATTGAGGTTTTTTTATATGTTAATATCTGTTTCATATTAACAATTTATTATATAGTGTTTTTTATTATATTAAAATTGCTGTATAGAGAGATGACTGTAAAAAAGTAAATAGAAATACTTCAAATTATAATTATTTTTTTAAGAATCAATTTATTTAATTATCGTGTAATTATTTATTAGTATTTACAAGTAAATTTAATAAAATTATGTAGTGATTAGATCTCTTAAAAAAAAAATATTTAATTAAAATTTGAATTAAAATTTCATAAGAAATTAAAAAACAATTATAAAAACATCAATAAAAAATAAAAAAAAATTAATGAAATAACTAAATAAAGAAAGTAAAAAGCAATAAATAATAAAATTACAAAAATAATATTTAAAAAAAGTTAAAAAAATAAAGTCTAAATGAAATTACAAACAAATTACAAGAAAAAACTTGATTTAGTTTTTGAAATAAAATTATAAATCTAAAGCTAAAATATAATTAAATAAACAATATAAGCTTAACCAATAAAAATATAAAAACTATAAGAAAAAAAAATTAGCTAATATTAGAAAAGATTCATATAAGTAAATAAAGTAAAACTGACTTATCCAAAGCTATTAAATAATTATATACAATGGCTCACGTAAGTAATGCACCAAACTTTTTTAAATGTGAAATCACGTGTTTATCGATCAAAACAAATACGTTTAATTTGATTTTTTTAAAATGAACAGTATATATGTAAATCTTTAACATATAAATATTACCCCTGTTTTTGTGTAATAAAAAATGCTCTTGTGGCATTTTTTCTTACCAAACCATGATGCGTTACATTTGCAGCTTTTCAAAAAAAAAGTTTCGCTAAGAAAAAAATTTTATTTATTATAATTAATAATAAAAATAATGATAAAAAAACACTTTCATACTTACATTTTTTTAAAATTATATTCTTTTACTTTTATAAACTAAAGCCCAAATTTACCATTGAACAAAGGGCACAAGCAATTATGATGCTTGAACGTGGCTTTGCTGTAAGAGAGATTGCTGCTAAGATTGGTTATGAAAGTCATACAATAATTGTAAAGCTTAAAAAAAAATACGCGAAAACTGGTAGAGTTAAAGATAAACCACGTTTAGGTCAGCCACGCATGTTAAATGAGCATAATGAACGTACAATCATAAGACGCTTGGCGAATGGCGAATGTTCAAATGCTATTTAATTAATAAAGTCTTTACAAAGTAATGAAAAATTGAAATCAGCGTTGATACTGTACATAGAGCGTTAAGGAGGATGGTTTGGTGTCTAGAGTAAAACACAAGAAGCCACTTTTGTCTAAAAAACACTGTAAGAAATGGCTTAAATTTGCTAAAAGGTTTAAAGATTGGACAATAAGCGATTGGAGCAAAGTGGTTTGGTCTGATGAGTCCAAAATTCAGATATTTGAATCAGACAAATGGCTATACTGCTAGAAGAAACTGGGAGAGGCACTTATTAAAGACTTTCATATAAAATCTACTGTTAAATTTGGTGGCGGTAATATTTTTATGTAGGGGTATTTCACTTCTCATGATGTAGGTTATCTATGTAAAATTGATGGAGGCTTAGATGCCAAATTATATCGTAAGATATTGGATGAGGACTTTATGGAGACACTTCGGTATTATGAATTTGATGCTTCAGACATTATCTTTCAACAGGATAATGATCTGAAATATACTGCAATACTTACAAAGCAATGGTTTGATGATAATAGTATTGAAGTTTTACCATGGCCGCCACAATCACCTGATCTCAATCCCATAGAACATCTTTGGAATGATGTTGACCGTCAACTTAAAGCATTAAACATTGAAATTAGAGGAAAAGATGCATTATGGGAGCATGTTTCTCAGATTTGGAATAAAATGGCATTAGAGGCATGTACTAAATTGATTAAGTCAATGCCAGAAAGAATTCAAGATGTTATTAATGCTAAAGGTGATTATACAAGATGGTGAAAAATATTTTTACTAATATTTTTTGTTTTTTTTTAAGAAAAAAATGTTAAATTTTGTGATGGTAATAAACATGCATAAATTACGCACCACGATTTTAATAAATATTGAGTAAATAAAGTAAAACTGGTTTATTAAATATTACTTTTTTTTTATATTTTTAATGCTTTTACACTATATTATATATAAAATAAATATTATATTTATATACATTCATATTATCAATAAATATGTAATTTAACGTTTGACATTAATATGGTGCGTTACTTATGCGAGCCACTGTATAAATTTTGATTTCAAATTTTATTAATTAATGATATGAAGCATTAATGATATTTTTTTAAAATTAAAAGATTATTTACTTGTTTTTTTAGTCTATGAAATAAATAATTGGATAATTCTATAATATTATTACTACTTAACATTCTATAAATGTATGTTGTATAGTTTAAGCATAATATTTTGCAAACTAAATTTTATTTACTAAAGGTTTCTCATCTAATTCTTCTTTTATAGCTTCTTAAAAAATCAAATATAAATTAAGAGAATTAAAATATTTCCTAAAATAAAAACAAAAAAAAAAAAATTTTTAATAGTTATATATAAATAAACTTTTAATCAAAGTTAAATAAAAAGAACTTCAAGTTGCCAAAAAAAAAATAAATAAATAAAATAAAAAAATAAGAATATATTGAAAATATAATAATAATAAATAATTTTTATTTATTTTTTTCATTGTTATTGCGAATTATTTTTTTTAAAAAAAAAAGCCATTTATTATAGTAAAAATTTGTTTTTTTTATTTAAAATTGATATAATAAGCTTAGAAAAACTTTTCTCTTAAAAACTTACATATATTACTAATGTTAAAATTATATAAATATTTTTGTCTTAACTTAAATCTTTGTTTTTATAGCTGTTTTTCAATATATATCTAAAAATAGAAAAGTAAAGATAGAAATTGATAGAATACATAATGATTTATCAAATTTTTAATTTACTAAGTATGATGTATTAGAGTTTGATGATTTAATTATAGAATGAAATATTCTAATTACTATTATACAAAATTCTTTTAATATAAAAATAATCTATATATAACATTTCCAGTGACTGATACATATAAAAAATTATACTATATTAGACTATTAATAAATATTTAAATAATACTTTATTTTTTAAAATTTTTTTCAATAATATCATAAAAGAAAAAAAATTAATGAAAAAAATATATATATATATGAAAAATTTCTTAGTTTACATAATATGTTTGAATATAGTACATGTGATTTAATAATGTAATTTTATTTTTTTTTTTTATTTTTTTTTTAGATTTTTTAGGTATGACCTTTAGATTTTCTTTAGCTTTGAAAAGATAATAAATATTTTTTTTTGCTTTTATTCTTCTTTCTTTTGACTTTTATTAACTTATTTGTTCTTTTTTTAGATGTGGCTGTTTTTAGTTCTATTTTGACAGAAATTCAAGGTAAGTTTTACTTTTTTTGCTTTCTTTTCATTCTTTTCTTTGTTTTTTACTAACTTTTTTATCTCTTTTTTAAACGTATATCATCTCAGTTAATATTTAAGTAAGCTTTTTTCTTTTTTTTTTATTATTTATTTTTTTTTAAAATGATATTAATTGACTTTCTTTTCCTTTTTTTTATGGATGGGTGTTCTGATCTTTCTTGTATTATTTCTCTTTTATTTCTTTTACTTTTCTTTATCTATTTCATTATTTCTTTTATTTTTTTTCACTTTTTTCTTTATTTTTTTTCATTTTTTTCTTTCATTTTTTTACTTTTTTTTTGGTTTCCTTCACTTCTTTTTTTGTTTCCTTCACTTCTTTTTTTGTTTCCTTCACTTCTTTTTTTGTTTCCTTCACTTCTTTTTTTGTTTCCTTCACTTCTTTTTTTGTTTCCTTCACTTCTTTTTTTGTTTCCTTCACTTCTTTTTTTGTTTCCTTCACTTCTTTTTTTGTTTCCTTCACTTCTTTTTTTGTTTCCTTCACTTCTTTTTTTGTTTCCTTCACTTCTTTTTTTGTTTCCTTCACTTCTTTTTTGTTTCCTTCACTTCTTTTTTTGTTTCCTTCACTTCTTTTTTTGTTTCCTTCACTTCTTTTTTTGTTTCCTTCACTTCTTTTTTTGTTTCCTTCACTTCTTTTTTTAGTTTCTTCATTTCTTTTTTTATTTCTTTCATTTTTTTTTCATTATTTTATTTCATTGATCTTTGGATTTTTTCATTGCTTTTTTCATTTCTCTTGTTATTTTTCATTCTCTTTTTCTTCCCTTTATTTTCTTTCATTTTGTCTTATTCTTTCTTATTAAACATTCATTTCTTTTATTTCTTTTTATTTCTTTCATTCCTTTTAACTTCTTTTTGTTCATTTTTTCATTTTTTTTTCATTCATCTTATTATTTCTTCATTTTATTTTTTTATTTCTTTTCACTATCCTTTACCTTTTTTTTTCCTTTTACTTCCTATTTAATTATCTTCATCTTTTTTCAATTATTTTTCCTTTTTTTTACTTCTTTAATTTTTTCACTATCCTTCCTTACTATATTTTTTATATATTGCATTTACATTATAGCATTAAGGCATTAATAATACAATTAAAATTATGCAATTTTTTGGTATATAACTTATTTTTTATTATAAAACTAGCTAATAAAATCTAAAATAAAATTGAAAATTTGTTTTTTTATAAATCATGTGATACAGTGTTCAAACATATTGTATATAAATAGAAATTTTCATATATATATATATATATATATATTTTATTTAATTTATATAATATATAAACAATTTATCATAAGCTATATTTACTTTGACCTATAGAATGTGATTATCAAAATTTATATATATATATATATATATATTTTTATATATTTTTAATGATTTATATATAAGAAAAAAACTCATTTCACTGATCATTTAGCCCAATTTTCTTTTGCAAAATACCAAATTTTTTTTGCATATTTTATAAGGATCCCAAATAATACTAATATAACTCACATATAGGTTTATATAGAGTTTATATGAAGTTACTTTTTAAACTCACAAATTGAGTTTGCATAGATTGATCAATTTGGGAGTAACTCATATATTATGTTTGTGTAGAGTTTATAATAGATATATGTGGATTTATTTTTAAAAAATACTAATTTCAGTAAAATAATGTAAATTACTTAGTATTTATTAAAATTTATTTTAATTTATTTATTTTTTCACTTTTTTCAGTATTTTAAACCAAATTTATTTATTTTTATTATTTTTTTTTAGTTTTTAATACCTTAATTCCAAAAGTCTGGTTGTGTTTTTTATCTGGCAATACTACAAAAAAGAACAAAAAAAATAATTAATTAATTAGTTAAAAAAATACTGAAAAACACTTCCCCTACCCTTCTTTACCTTAATTCCAAAAGTTTGGTCATGCTTTTTATCTGACAACACTACAAAAAAGAAAAAAAAATAATTAATTAATTAGTTAAAAAAAAAACATTGAAAAACACTTCTTCCACCCTTCCTTACCTTAATTCCAAAAGTCTGGTCATGCTTTTCATTTGACAACATTACAAAAAAAAAAAAAAAAAAAATAAATAATTAATTAGTTAAAAAAAAATACCAAAAAACACTTTTCTCACCTTCTCTTATCTTAATTCTAAAAGTCTGGTCATGTTTTTTGTTTGGCAACTAAAGATGGCCCTGAAATTAATTTTTCAAAATTCTGAAATCTGAATTTCTGAAATTAAAATCCAAATCATTTTGGCAAGCCAAAATTAATGCCAAAATTTGAATTATCTGCCAAAATGCCAAAATTCAAAATTAGCTTAAATTTGAAATTAATACCTAAATTTTTTAGTTGATTTATTATTTTATTATTTATTTACATTATTTTTATATGTATTATTATTTTAAGTCACAAAACCAATATATTGTTTTCATAATATAATCAATTTTCAAGATGCTCAATTTTGATATTTTATTTAAAAATTTATTATGAATATACACTTTAAACTTTCAATATAATATTTATATTAGTATTTTTTTTAATTTGTAAAATTTTCAACAAAAAGATAAGAACAAACATTTTAAAACATTTAATACTATACTGAATTAGTGTATTATGCATTTTAATACATTATTCACAATATTTTACAGCAAGCTCTTCAACATCATAATCCATTATTGATTCTTCAATATTTTTAGAATTATTATTATTCTCATCATCATCATTATCATTATCCTCATCCTCATCATCATTTTTGTCATCATCCTCATCACTATCTTCAGATCTTTAATAAATGGTATATTATTTATATCAAATATATTTTCCAATATCAATACTGATACAATGTGATTTGGAATTTCATGTTGTTCCACAATTTTCCTTTCAGGTTCATTTCCCTCAAGGTCCTCCTCAAAATTATTTAATGATTTATTAATCATAACCTTTAATTCATTGTTTATCTTTGAAATATAAAATGATCTAATCTTAGCCATAGATTTGATTTTTGGTATCTGTAAACAGAGTCTTCTTTTTCCATATAGCCACCCAAGAGTTGAAAATACTCATTTACAGCCAGCGCTATGAGGTGTAATGGATAAAATATAAAAAGCAAGATCTTGCAGACAACTTTCAGTATCATCAATAGCCATCTACCATAATATAGGAGTTTTATCCAAATTCTTAAAATCTTCATTATAAGGTACTAATTTAAGTTTATACTTACGCATTTAGGAAAAAAGTGTTTCACACAAATTTTGATTATTCTCCATCATCCTCCATATATTACCAGTAGCCAAAGCGATTAATGCATAATTTCTATTTTGTAATCCTCGTACTATAAAATTATTATCAATTAATTGACTTCTAATACAATTAAACAATAAAAAAATTTATATACATCTCAAAATCCTGGATGTAGAAAATAAGCTAACAGATATAAAGAAATATCAAACTCTTCCCATCTCCTATTAAATGCCTGTATCACATGCTGCTGAAGTGCTACTAAATTATTTGATCTAAAATTCTTGATTATATATGCTAAACGAATCATTTGGATGAATACATCAGCCAAATTAGTATTACCTTTAAGCAACAATATTGCATTCTTGATAAGTCAAAGTAGCTTAGCTAAAGTATTAACTTTATCATAAAAATCGTGCCTTTTAAGAATTTTTTTTAACATTAGAGTTGGTAATTTCATCAAAATGATTAGTTACTACCTAGAATATTGAAATTAATATTTAATTAGTAAATATAATATTAAAAAATTAACTAAAATTTGAAAAAAATTACCTCTTTAAGTGCACGTTTCATTTTAACAATTGAATATGCCACCTCATATATCAAGATCCACCTTATTTTAATAAAACACTTAAGCTCTTCACCTTCAAATTTTAAATTCTTAGCAGACTTAGTCAATAGCTGATTGCCAACATGTGATGCTTTAAATAATTGGCAACAGTATTACAAGCATTTAAAATTTTAGTGGCAGTGTTATGATCTATAAAAAAAATATATTATGAACTTTTGATATCATATGATTAGTAATTACTAATTAACCAATAAATTAATATTACCTAAGATTAATTTTGTTATTAAGTTAATAAAATATGCAATACAATGCAAATTTAATATCTCAGATATTTTTTAGTTATTATTTCACGAGCTAATCAAACATTAGATGTATTGTCAGTGACAATGGCATTAATTTTTTTTGTCCCAATCTTATCTATGACTTTTTTTATTTTGGAAGCAAGAAATTTGCCAGTATGATGGGAAGAAGAAAAATTCTGTAGACAATAAAGATATTGTTGATGAGATGGAGTCAAAACAACAAAATTGTATATAGAAATAGCATTTGGACTAGTCCATTCATCCAAAGCTAGTCAAAATAATATCAATAATTAAATAATATAAATATGAAAAATTCTTTAACTATATAGAGTATAAAAATTACTGAGTGTTAAGTTCTCTAATTTCTCTAATTCTTTAATAATAACTTTATTAACTTGTGAAATTTTTTCATTAAGAAGAGTCTTTGAAAGTATTTTTCGTGTAGGAGGAGTATAATTGGGACGTAATTGATATAATAATTTATGAAAAAATGGACTATCAATTACAGCAAAAGGTATGCCATAATAAACAAAAGCTCAAAAAAATTGTCAATTTTGGTTTGGCCTTAATATTAAAAATAGTTAAAATAATAATCAATACAAAAAATATTTATGAACAATTAGCAATAATTTACCATCATTTCCATCAACTTTCTTTTTTTATTAAAACTTGTTGATTGATTTAATTCTTGTGAAGCAATGGAAGTTGTATCATCATCTATGGGATTCTTTGCAGCAATAAAACCAAACCAATAGATTTGAATTTCTTCAGAGTAATCGGCATATACTCATTAGCAAGATGAGATTGTAATACACCAATATATGCATGTTGCTATTTTTTATGACAAAACTTGCACTCTCCAGAATAATGACTTGGTAAGTTTAATGGTGTTCATTCAAAAAAATCCCATACTGCATCCTATTTGTGATCTGCTCTACCTTTAGATTTATTTTGGGCATTTTCACAAATTGCATGATTAGGATCTGATTAGGATTAAGATTAGAATTAGCTTGAGATTAAGATTAACATTCAAACTTACTTCACAAAATTAATCATGATTGAATTTATTAAAGTATTAAATCGGCCAGAATTTAGTTATCTATTATAAATTCAACTGAAATTAAGATATTACATTAGAAAAATTCATGATCATATCCGCCAATTTTTGGAATTAACAAAATTAGCCTAAATTAAGGAATTTGATGATAATTAGATAAAAATTAAGTTAAATAAGTTTCACAAAAAGGATCACTCTTGTGCTACATGATCATATGACACAAATATCGAGAAATTACTTCAACAAAAGTAGCGTTAAAAAATTTTTTTCTTTCGTAAACTCCATATTAAACTCCCCATCAACTTCCCCATCAAACTTTTCCACCAGTTTTTACATTATGTAAGTTGAGAATTTTGGCAAGTATATTAGTAGTTATTTTACATTAAATATAACTTGGAGCTATTTTTTTATTTTTTTTTCAATAGTTTATAAAAAAAAATTTATTTAGGCAGCAAAATTATTCAAAAATAATCTTTCAATAAATAAATAATTCTAAGATTAATAACGATGTTTTAGTGAATTTAAATTATATATTGATTAGTTTATTTAGTTAAAATCTATTTGATATTCGTTATTAATTATTTTTCAATCAATTTTTTTTTCGTTAAATCATTATTCTGGTGCTTATTCTTACTTTTTTTTTAAATAAACTAATTTTATAATATTTTTATTCCTTTTTTTAGAAATTTCTTCTACTGGTTTCAGGTTAAAGAGGTAAATTTTTTTTGGAAAAGGTCTTAAAAGTTTTTTTAAGTATTTTTTGGCTTATTTTTTCTTATGTAGGGATGGTTTTGATCGATTTTAATTGGTACTGCGCCATATAATTGATGATCGGCAAATTCCTCAAATCAGCACATATGTATTTAATTTTTCATTGCTAATCTTACTGAGTAAGCAAGATTGAAATTACATTTAAAATTTCAATTATGATTAGCTTGAGATTAGCCTTAATCTCAATCTTAATCTCAATCACATAATTTGTGAAGACACCCTTTGTCTAGCCATTTATACAGTTTATATTAATGAATAGAAACGGTAGTGATAAATGATAACAAAAAAGATTTTTGATCAATAATCTTTAAAATTTAGATTATCCATACTTATTTTTAATTGGTTATCTGAATCAAATTTCAGGATTTATTTCAGATTTCAGAATTTCAGCTTTCAAAATCATATTAGATTTAGATTTCAGAATTTTGAAAAATCTGAAATATTTTGGTTTCAGGGTCAACTTTACTGGCAATACTACAAAAAATAAAAAAAGTTAATAATTTAATTAATTAAAAAAAATAACAAAATACCTCCTCCAACCCTCTTTTACCTTAATTCCAAAAGTTCGATCATGCTTTTTGTCTGGCAACACTACAAAAGAGAAAAAAATAATTAATTAGTTAAAAAAGAATAATGAAAACACTTCTTCCACCTTCTCTTACCTTAATTCCAAAAGTTTAGTCATGCTTTTTGCCTGGTAATACTACAAAAAAAAAATAATTAATTAGTTAAAAAAACACCAAAAAACACTTCCCCCTACCCTCCCTTACCTTAATTCTAAAAGTCTGGTTATGCTTGTTTGGCAACACTACAAAAAAGAAAAAAAAATAAATAATTAATTAATTTAAAAAAATACTGAAAAATACTTTTTTACCCTTCCTTTAATATTACAAAAAATAAAAAAAGTTAATTAATTAAAAAAAATAATGAAACACCTTTTCCAACCCTCTCTTACCTTAATTCCAAATGTCCAATCATGCTTTTTGTCTGAAAACACTAAAAAATAAATTGATAAATAATTAAAAAAAGATCAGATATTCAGATTATCTGATTAGATTGGCAAGTTACATGACCCTGACCATTAACAAATTTTTTATATATATTTTGCAAAATTCTTTTTAACTAAGATGTAAGTTTGCATAGCATTACTATGAAAAAAAAGTTGTGTAGAGTTAATAGTAAACATATGCAGATCATTTGTGAGTTATATTAGTATTATTTGGGGTTCTGTTTTATGCCTTTTCTCACTTATAGCTTACCATTTTTATTGCAGATATGGATTCTATATATGTACAAATAGTTAAGGATGAGTTAACTTCTAATTTTAAACTTTAAGTTATCAGCTTTTTAAGAAACTTAGTACTTAATATACCTCAGTTATGCGAAGGTATAACTGTGATTACACCTATAGTAACTGACATAAACAACAACTTCTCTAACTACTGAATAGACCTAGATTTTATTCAAGTCAAACTCAAAACCTCTAACCAATAAATAATAGCGGCGAATGTATAATGCCACCCAAATCTAAAATAATTTGGGATTATGGCAGTCCAAATGTACAAATCCAAATTAATTTACAAATTACATATATAAATTTTACAATTTGTACATTTGGGATTTTGGAATTATGGCTGTTAAAATATACAAATTAATTTGAGATTTACTTAAAATAATTTGGGTGGTATCTATAGGTAAATGTGTTAGCTACCATTTATTATCTTTCTTCTGCAGTTTTTTTAAATACTCTTATTTTTCCAGCACTTGAACAAGTTACACGTAATATTGAGAAATGCCTAGATAAGATCAATATAAAGACCAATTGAAAATAAAAGAATTGACTGACAAAGAAAAATTGAAAATGCCTAATGCAGCTGATGATTTATCTAATATGAAAATAAATACAGACAATATGCACTAATCAACAGTAAATTTTAGTTGCACAATCTTGTGATATAATGAACCCTTCATTATAAGATTATAATAAAGAATTTTAAAGGATTTAATTGGTTGCTTTGTTATAATAAGAGTTACTACCGTATTTGATTGATTAAATGTTACGTAATAGGTAAAATTCGCTATAATGTGAATTTGTTATATCAAGAGCTGACTGTAGTCTGATACATACTCCTTCCAAAAATAGTGCCTTCTTAAAATAGGCGCTAACTAAAAATCAGAAAAAAAGTTGAAGAAAAATTAAAAGCTAAGGGAAAATCGCTTTCCTTAAGGAGAACAGCTCATTATTTTCTTCATCTGCATCACCTGATTCCTCTCTTGCTAGTCAATGCTAATAGCTTATGGATCCTTTGATATCAGGTTCCAAAATACTACTAGAACACTCTGTTTTAAGTAATAATAAAGACTCAGCTTTCACCAATAAAAAACTTAAAGCAAATAACAGTTATACAGAAGGTAACAATCTAATTATTACAGGGTATCAACTAAAACAATCAGAAAATAACATCTTGCAGAATCTAGTAGTATATGATATTCCAGCCAAATGGACTAATTACAAGCTTCTTACAGAATTAAATAAGTAGGAAAAAGTGATATCAGTCAGCATACGAGTGCAAAAGAAGTATTTAATAGTAAGGGTCAGATTGGTACCTAGCCATAATTGTCTCAAGGCCTATGATAATGGTGATTGAATGGTCTTCCTTAGATCTTTTCTAGTCTAATGATTCCCACCTTCTGGATTCTTTCAGAAAAGAAATAACATGAAAAAATCTAGGGTATTATATTGAATATTTTCACAGATATGATATATGAATTACTATTCCCAAATGGCATTTCTAGCCAATTTCTTATTGATAGCAACTTACAATCTTTTAAAATTATTAAAGAGCCAGATGATTTTTGGTTACTTACTTATAGGCTACTTCTTAATGTGAGACACATTATTCTGTAGAATTACCTATAAGTAATAGTGAAATGATGTAAAATTATCTTAGTGTTGCCATTTCACATCATCTTACTGCATTCTCAAATGTCAACCTACAGGTTCTACTTAGGAAAAAAATAACTTTTCCAATAAAATTGTTTATCACTCCAGGATTGTGACCAAAACTAATTGAATGTACTTGAATCACATAAAGCTACGAAGTATGATTCAAGAAATGAATTTCTAAGAAGTCTAGTTGGCAATCTGGTAGAAATAAAATATCTAAGGATAAGGGATCATGCAAGTGTAACAAGCAAAATAGTACAAAGAAAAAGGTGAAAATCAAGCAGTTGTTAGAACAATTGATTAGTTTGTGTAGTTAACATATTGGAAACAAAGATTTAACCTTTCTTTTGTTACAGAGGTTCTTATTTCTTACAATATTTTTTTTCTATTTATTTTTGTTTTACTTATTCCTGTAGTTTAGTAATATTTTATAGATGAATGGCACTTTCAGAGCCTTGGGATATCTTTGCATGTATAGATGCGATATTTTTGTCCTCTCTATTACTTTAATAATAGTATATGTTATTCAACATTGTTAAATTTAAAAAAAAATGATCTATATATACTTTTATTGATATTTAGTTCATAGAAACTATATCAGAATCCTGAATAATATATATTGTATATATATATATATAGGACACATTAAAATCCAAATTTTTTACTATGATCAAATAAGCAAATTATTTTAAATTTTACTAAGCAAAATTTTATTATAACATTAAAAATTATATGGCAATTTCTAATTGTACACGGGGTGTCTGTACCCGTATCATGTGATTTGCATAAAAATTTCTTTTTTTTGGATTTTTACAATTTATTTAAACGCGAATCATGTAATTATAGTAATATTATATGTCACGGGATACGATTTTATTTATTAAACCAATGAACCAATGAAATAATAAAAAGCCTAAGTAATAACATTGGGACATGTTTTTGCGTAATGTTCATATTGATAACATTTTCCACATTTTCGGCCTTTTATAATATTTGTTGAGTTCTCTAAATTACTTCTACTCCGACCTTCTATTATATTAATAGCACTACTATCTTTTAAAACTTTCTTTTCCTTATGTAATAAGCCTTTTTCAACATTTACTACTAGCCTTTTTGGTGGCCGTCCTTTATGCTTGATAACTATCAGATTATTAACATCAATTGAGTTTTTCTCCAGCCTACTTTGTATATTATAGATAAAGGCCTTGAAAAGATTTGACAATTTGTCCTGCATTTCAGATTTAATAGCACAGTCAATGATTTTCTTCAGTGTATAAAATCTGAAAAAAATTATATGTGCACATGTGCACATAAAGCATTTTTTTTTGTGCACAATCAAAAGATTTTTGTGCACAATAGTGCACATTTTTACTAATCTTATTAAAAAAATTTTGTGCACAATAGTGCACATTAAATTTTAAAAATTGTGCACATAAAAATTAAAATGCGCACATGTGCACAATGTGCACATGAATTTTATACACTGGCCTTCTTTGATAATCTGGATAATTCCGCGTATATAACTTTAGGTAATCTTATGGATGATTGGGATGATTGGGATGAATGAAGTGATGGTGAACCATATGAATCGATCCAAATGGAAAAAAATGTCAGAAGGCGATATGATGTTATCTTCCAATTGTATCTTATCATATACTGGGATAAAAGAATATTGTTGCAGGAGATCGTTTGGTTCAACATTGGGATTCAAGTACCATCGATTTGGGATTATACCTATATAAAAGGTCGCAAATCTAGAGTAAGTACCAATACAGAAAAAGTGCTGACGTACTAACCCTTTATTGACCAATAAAAGACAGGTACATAGATGCGTACCATCATGCCAGTTGCTTGTACATTCCATACTTCAAGGATTGCTTCCATTGGTAGATTTGACACCAACGATCGTAAAAGAATTTGTTTTGTGTTTTGCTCCTGTTCTCTAATTCCTACATCAGAAATATGAAGTTAATAATCAAATATCAAGATGAACTAGGGGATATGAGTCAAATAAAATTTGCCAAATGATTTACCTTTATCAAATGATGCCATTCTGTAATTTGATTAATGTCATAACATACAGATTGATTCATTTGTGATCTTTGCTTACTAAGCATCACAGGAGTCAAAAACTTTATTATTTTTAACATAGTCGGTAATACTAATCAATAGATTACATAATAAAGTAGAACGATCTACTTTATCATGAATATGCCTATTTATTGACTCAATTTGCTGTATGCATTGTGCACTAGCTGTGAATTTTTTACAGATCCAAAGTACTGCCCACGAATCTTTAATATTATAGAAAGTGTCAGACAAATATTTGGCTGCTGCAGGATATTGTTCAATTAGTTGATTCCAGCAAAGTTTCACAAAGGGAATTCTGGCATACATAGAATTTATGATGGAATTCCTCAAACTGACTGCCTAACTTTCCCTTAAGTTTATTCTGAAGGGTCTATGTGAAATATACATATCAGATGATGGGCATTAGGAAAAATATCCTTGATTGAACAAATCAGAGAGGGATCTGAATCAGAAAAAACAATTCGTGAAGAAATACCTGTCTCAGTAAGAATGCTATCAAGTATCCACTGGTATGTATCTAGCGTTTCGTCTTCAATGATTGCACATGCAATGATTCTGGTTCTGTAATTGTTGTCAATTATAGTTACTACACAAAGGACCATCTGGAATCAGTTCGTGTTATAAGTGCTATCCACTATGACAACATCATTATATTGGTTATATAATTCCCTCTGTACAGGAGACATCCACGTCATCGGAGCTGACCTCCAGTCGCCTGGGCTAAAGCCCCAGTATACATCCCAACTCTGTTGGAACTTGTATCAGATCTCCTATCCAGTTAGCCTCCCAGCACCTTTATGGCGTGTCTCTAATAATACTATAGATAAATACCATATCCTCTGGTACGACCTCCTATATATACTCCTTGTACCAACTTTGTACCAGTCCTCGTACCAGGAAACATATCAAATAACCATCAAAATCACAAAATAAAGGCAAAATCATACACAACAATGGTTTGGTACGATGGTACAAAGATAATTTCCAAAAAATATTATCCAACTCCAGACACTATATACATATATACCTATATATACCGCTTATAATATATAAAACTTTTTGGAAAAAATACTCGTACCAATGTACCAAATCCAAAAGTATTGATTTTACATTTCTAAAGCCTTCAGAACGCCAATTTCCCTATTATCATGGTATGAAGAGTGGTCAGAATTTGGTACGAAGAAAAATCCTACTCTTCGTACCAAAATATTGGGTATATATATACCATCACTTCTTGTACCAACTACCTATATATACCTACTCGTACCAAATTCCTATGCCTCCCAATAGCATACAAATATACCTGAAAAAAAATCGTAATTAACCCTCTTTTGTTGCTTCTCTTAAATACCTCTTAATATAAGTCTGAACATTCTCATTAGCATCTAAAATTTTAAAACCAAGCTTTTTAGCTTTTTTATTTGTAGCCGTCTTCTTTCTCTTTTTCTTAGCATCCAGAATTTCTCTTTTACTATGTGTTTTAACCTCCCAATTTTCACAAGTAAGAGTATTTTTATGCGCCCCACAAATAATACAATCACCATGAATTCTATATCGACCTTTATCGGTCATATCCTAAACTTCTGAAGAGGTTTCTGTCTTCTTTTTACACTTTACACAATATATCTCTGTCATAACCACAAATTTGAATTTTAGAAGTAAATCTTTAATTTTAAACAATATGACCCCTTTAGAGAAGTATTACAAATTTTATAACTTATCAGGGGTACCAGCACGTCTTCTTAAAGATCAAGAGCATTATAACCTCCAAAGATTTGAACGCCCAAAAGTAATCGTCTGGAAAGAAAATGCCATCCAGCAGTCTGATTTAGGAGAAATGCCTATAGACCCCAAGGGATACCATTATTTTCTCGTAGTAGTAGAAATATCCAGAAGACGAGTAGATGCTGAGCCTATCAAAAATAAGACAGCTAATAGCGTATTAAAAGCATTTATTAAAATATATGGACGTAGTCGTATTTAACCTCCTACTCATAGACTAGAAACTGATTCTGGTTCAGAGTTTTTTTCCTTAATAGCATTGGAGTTATGATGAGATTTGGCGAACCTGGACGTCACAAACAGCAGTCATATGCAGAAAGGGCAATTCAGGCTATACAAGAACCACTTCTTAAAAGGATGAAAGCACAGGAACTAAAAACTGGTGAGACATTAGTTGAATGGTCTGAAGATTTCCATGATATAGTAAGATTAGTAGATGAAAAGTGGCAAAGAGATCCACCTAAAATCCCAAAAGGTCCACCTAAAATTGATAAAAATACAGAGTTATTACTAGAAGGGACACTAGTTCGAACCAAACTTCTTGAACCTATATCAGTACTTGGAAAAAAATACATGGTAAGTTTAGAACAGGAGATATTAAATGGGACCCAAAAGTTTGTATAATTAAAAAACTTATCCTTTCTCCTGAACAACCGCCTACATATCTACTTGATGGATTACATGGCAGGTTAGGAGTATCTAGATGTGCATATACTAGAAAAGAACTGCAAGTCATTCCTATCAATGAAAAGCCTCCACCTGATTCAGTAATAAGAGGTCAGCCAGAAAGATATGTACCTGAGAAAATTCTCAACCACTGTACTAGAAAGGGTCAGCTCCAATACTTAGTCAAATGGGAGCGCTATCCAGAAAACGAATCTACATAGGAGCCAGCTGATAAATTACAAGAAGACGTTCCCAATCTAGTACACATTTATAATAATACAAAATAGGTTATATTTTTAATTAAAGATAAGGGTATAATAAAGTAAATCATATAATAAATATTCGAAATTAAACATATCTGACATTGCTACATTCTTAGATGTATCCCCAAAATGGGTAGAAAATTGGCTAAATACTCCAATCAAGGAAACCAGCCACATTGTTAATACTCCAATAGAGAGAACAGATATATTTCAGATACATGAAATTGCTCGTAACATCATATATTATCTTGATCAGCTTGCAGAAGAAGACTATTGGAAAGCTGTAGTAGATTATAAAAATAGTGATGAAGAATTAGAACATGCTTTTAAAAAATATTTGGGTAGGAATAGAGCTCTTAAAGATTCTCTATACAAAAAATTTATGGATTTGGCCAATAAAAAAGAAAAAGCCTTTGCGTATCAGGTAGAGATAGAAAAAATTATGTTACAAAGTGGATTTGTATATAAGAAAAAAAAAGAAAAAAAGAATCATATAATTAATAATATCAAAATACTAGCTGATGGATTAGATCCTTATGAAATCCCAATATTCCGTGATGAACCAGAAGAAACAATTTGGCAATCAGATTACTGGGGGGATGAAGATCCAGATGATCCTGCAAACTGGCAATCAGAATACTCATAGGATCCAAGTAATTCTGATGAAGATCCAGATTACCCTTATCTAGAATCTGTTGAATGGATCTAATTTTATATTTTTTTATGTTCTATTTGTATCTGAAATTATAGGAATAAAATAGTCTTTATCATTACATGTAAGGGCAATATGCTTTCTAGATTCATGAACATCATAATTATACCTTTTAAGACATGCTCGGCTCAAACCAATCTCTCTATGCTTATATCCTTTTAGGACTACAAGATCTTCTTTAATAATACAACCTGGTAAAAGCTCTATCAATACATTTTTTACTATACCAAGTGTTTCACTTGGCCCTGACGCACCAGTAATGCTATGCTTTATAGATTTATCAGCTTTTAGTTTTAGTTCTGAAACTGCTTCTTCTTGGATAAAAGAGACATTAGCACAGGAATCGGCTAGATACTGAATATCTATCCCATTTACATTTCCATTTATAGCCAAAAGATCCTTAGAATTTTCCAACCGAGCAACATCAATATCCATAGCCATTGGACCCAAATATTCATCCTGTACTGCTAGTTGTTCTTGAAGATTGCTTTCATAATTTTCTAATATTTTATAGACGATCTCCTGAATAATCTTTCTGATATCAGCAAGCTTTAGAAGATTTATAAACTCCGTTTTAGAAAAGTTTGTTGGTGGAATTTTTACTACTTTAGTCGATTTAGATGTTGATTTAGATGCCAATTTAGACCCAGAACTAAGGTTTGATGATGGACTAGGGTTTGATGTCTTACCTTTATTTGAAACTATCTTTTTTTTGGACAAGCATAATTTCTCCATTCTCACCTTGAACTAACTCTATAGGTACACCTCGAATAGCATTAGAAGTATCCATAGGATCATCATGATCATCCAAAAAAAGTTCACGCATTGCCCTATTTAACTCTACATCTTCACGTCTTTCTCTAGCTTTTGCGATTCTTTTAGCAATCTTACTAGCTAATCTTTGTTCCAATGTATTTCTAGGAGCAGATCCACTTGCTACATCAAATATACAGTATATTGTAAATGCCTATCATCATCCCCATCTTCATCAGGCGGATTGAAAGCTTCATCAGGAATATCATCCTGTGCATAAAGTTCCCAATCATCACAATATTGAGGCTTAGATTTAGGCTTAGGTCTAGGCTTAGGTCTATAAACTGGCTTTACATCTCGAGCCTTAAGACTATCCTGTAATTGACGAATTTGGGATTGAAAAGTTTTAGCCTGTTGTTGCAATAAATGATTCATCTCTCCTTGGGTAACTGCATGATGTTGGACTGGTTTTAATATAACTGGCTCCTGACTAACTGGTGGCAATTGCTCTAGAATAATTTGTCTATCCCTCTGATAACGTATATTTTCTTGTCTTTCTCTACCAATACGTAATTCAGCCTTTCTTTTTTCAACTCGTTCAAGAAGACTTACCAATTCCTCTATATCCCGTTCAGCACCAATTCTTTCAGCCTCAATAGAACAATCATCATTCAGACCTCTTAGAAACTGATTAACTAAAACATCATTACCATAGTCTAATAACTCAGCACTTCTTCTAACTTTATCATAGAAATCTCGAACAGGCATATTTTCTTGAAAAAGATTGCCAAACCTTAACTGGCGTCTGGCATTCTGTTGTGTAGGAAAATCATTGCGCATTTTAATTAGAACATGACAGGGATAGGCTGGGATTACATATGGTTGACCGACACCTGCTCCACCAGCAATTGCAACACCACCTCCAGCTGCACCACCAACAACATTGTGATTAAGAGGATCATTAGTAAATTCCATACCAGCATGATTTAGCCAAATATCTCTATTTCCTTTTATTGCATAATCAGGCTAAACATCAGTAACTGGATTATTAACACCATTACCAGCACCATCAGTCATATGAGCTACTGCACCAGGGTTAACCCATGTATTTGCTAGACAATTAACATTATTACCAAGTAAAACCTTAAATGCCGCCTCATCACCATGTGCAGCAAGAAGAAGAATATTTCTAAGCTTAACTCTCTTTCCTAAAATATTACTATCATACCATCTGGCAGCTGGACCAGTTAAGCAAGCACGAAGCATACCCATAGCTTTCTCCCAACCTGCTGGATTACCAGCAACAGCCAATGGATCAATTCCAATACTATGAATATAGCCCTTATATAACTCAAAAAATCTCTCAAGATCATCGTCATCATTTCCAGCAAAACTGGCATTCCTATTGTGACGGTAGCCATATTACTTGTGGATTATCCAGATGAGGATTGTTAACTATAGGTCCAGCTTGTCTAATTTGAAACCACTGCGCCTGAATTCTAAAAGCAGCCAATTGTGCTTGCATTCTATTACGAATTCGTCCCAAGTTTCTAGATGTAAGTCATTCTATATCAAGTTGGTCTGTTAATCTATTATTTCTTTGTTGCAAAGTATCCCTAATTCTTCTTTGCCGTACTTGCTGATCTTGTAATTGATTAGCTTGATCACGATTTGCATTTACCAGATGATTTCTCTTATTTTGCAATCCGTTCCTCTCATTTTGACATGCAATAAGACGTTGTCTAATACCATGAATCTCACATTCTCTAGCATTGGTCACTTCTTGCAAATACTTTAATAAGCCAGTCGAAGTATCAAGCTCTTCCCTAGTTTGTCTTGCTCTTTCTTCAACCTGTATACCATGAGCTATAATCAATCCAGTAATGTGCTTAATCTCGTGATTAATATTTATAAGATTTGGTGTAATAGTCATTCGACCATTTACCAGCAGGGCATCTGCATTATTCTTAAGTGCATTAATTAGCTGATTAATATCTATTGCTACTAAATGTGCTAAAGGGGGCCCTGTAGGATCAGTGGGAACATATGCCATTTTGAATATACTATACACTATATACTACTAATTGCTTAAAATGGACTTATATGTGTATAATTTGGATGAATACAGTAGTGATACTAGGCAAGGAAATGAATATGCTCCAATATGGCCCTTTCGTCTTGCTGTAGCTGGTAGCTCAGATTCTGGAAAGACTACTATGCTTATTAATTTACTAATGGGAGATGCAAAAGCCAAAGAGGATGGGACTCAATATATTCTTTGTGATGAAATAGTCCTTATTGGTAGATATTTAGACGAACCTAAATGGCAAATAGTAAAGGATTTCTTTGATGATGATGAGAGTGTAGCATTCAAAGCAATCTCATATCACCAAATGCCAGATGTAGAAGACTTTGATCCCAAAATTGCTACTGTAGTTATATTTGAGGATTTAATGGATGCCCCTAAAAATATCCAAGAAAAAATAACTGGCTACTTTACTCATGGACGACACAGAAATATTTCAGCTATTTATGTAGCCCAAAGATTCTATGCTATTCCAAAAGCAATTCGAGAAAATGTAAATTATATTTCTCTACATGGTGGACATGGCAGTTTAAGTGATACAAAGCGTATCATTAGATAATATACTAATGAATCAGATTCTCTTGCTCCAATAATTGACAAACTAACTTTAAGTAGAGAATTCATAGTATTTGACTTGAGATATCCTAAAACTGATCCCCTATCAATTAGAGTTCGATGGGATACTAGCCTTAGAACTATTATGGAATCATCCAATAATGATTCTAGAATGATCACGTGTTCATCTAAGATTGATCTAAGATCATCCAAGAATGATTCTAGAATGATCACAGATGTATTTAAGATTGATCTAAGATCATCCAAGAATGATTCTAGAACAATTTTAGAACCATCCAAGAATGATCTTAGTCGATTTACTTCTTATGGACAGAAGGCAATAGCTGAAGCTAAAAAGAATAATTTGTTAGAGGAATTTGCCCAGAACTTTCCTTCTCCTAAGGAACGTAAACTTTACTTGAAACAAGATGCCTTATCGAAGGCAAAAAATTCAGATATTTGGGCTAAATATGTTTTTAGAGAAGCTTATGAATAAATGATCGTACTCTTGGACATGAGTATAAGAAATTCCTATCTCAAGTTAAGAATGTATATGTTACTAGAGATAACTCCCCAGTATCAGTATCTAAGGATGGTGCCGCAAATAAGCAATTGCGGAATAATTGCGATTTACGGTATTGCGGAACATTGCGGATTTTTAAACCTAAATATCCGCAATTCCGCAATCCGCAATTGTCCGCAATTCCGCAAATATTCCGCAATTCCGCAAAGTACCGCAATTCAATTGCGGAATAATTGCAGAATTGCGGCACATTTGCGGAATTGCGATACATTTGCGGAATTGCAATTTCGCTAAAGCAATCCAAAAAAACGTTGTGAAACGTTTTTTTTAATTAAAATATACTTTGAAAAAACGTTTCGCAACGTTTTTTCTTTAAATTAATTAAAAAACGTTGCGAAATGTTTTTTTTTAATTAAATATACTTTGAAAAAACGTTTTGCAACGTTTTTTCTTTAAATTAATTAAAAAAACGTTGGAAACGTTTTTTTTAATTAAAATACTTTGAAAAAACGTTTCGCAACGTTTTTTCTTTAAATTAATTAAAAAAACGTTGCGAAACGCTTTTTATTAATTAAAATACTTTGAAAAAACGTTTCGCAACGTTTTTTCTTTAAATTAATTAAAAAAACGTTGCGAAATGTTTTTTTTAATTAAAATACTTTGAAAAAACGTTTCGCAACGTTTTTTCGTTAAATTAATTAAAAAAACGTTGCATAAACGTTTTTTTTATTAAATCGGTTCGGTAAACTGCCAAAACTGATCAGGTGAATTGCGGAATTGCGGTTCACTAACCGCAATTCAACTCCAAAATCCGCAATATTGCGGATTTGATAAATCAATTGCGGCACCATCCTTATCAGTATCACATTTTGATCAATATAGAGAACTTTTGAATGAGCGTCCTCTAAGTGATAAAAAAATAATAGAAGCCATCGAAGCACTTCTAAAACTATTCAATAATGGCTTAATGAAGAAGCCTATCTTGTAGGTAGGAATCAATAGTCTATTCCATTCTTTCTAAAAAGCTCAAGCAACTCTTCTCTAGTCGCATTTACAGATATAATACTTTTTTCCCTGCCATCTACTACTATTCGTGACATTTTCGTTACTAGGCCAAGGGCCCTCAATGCATGAGAAACAAAGTTTTTGCTTAATGGATTATTTACTCTGTCGCAATATATATCATAAAATACAGCAAAGGGTTCATTTATCCCTTCTTCTGCATATAAATCAAATAATAATTGATATAAAGTTTTTCCCCTACATCTCTATCCAGCCCATTAATCTGTTTGAGTAACCAAATTTTAATTGACTCAAAATCTTCATATTCTAGCTGATACTCATAGTCTCGAGTAAAGGCAAAAGTAAGTTCATCATCTTGTGAAACACATTTGATTAGCTTATATATACTTTCATGCAAGCTATCTATATCAGCACATCCATGCACTGTACGTCAAAATTCGATAGTAGTTAAGCCTCTTCTTGACTTGGCCAATGCAAGTCCACAAACTGGGCAGTATTTTCTAATTTGCTCAACCATCTTTTATCTATATAAAAAATAAATTAATTTAATTACCTGTTTTTTATATTTCTTCTTTACTGCAGTCTTCACATAAACCACTCTCAGGTAACTTATTGAGATTTACAGGCATTTGGCACTCTTTACATAAGGCAATGTTAAGTTCGGCAAGCCTTCTTAATTGTGCCTCTTGTTGTGTTTCTCTTTGTCTTATTTCAACAAATTGGCGTGTTTCTTCAACCCTTTGCCTATAGTCTGGATTAAGCCAATTCCGTTCAGCATAAAAGTTAACTCTTCTAAGTGCAACATCAATATGTTCAAGTCTTCTTTGAGTACCATGTAAATATAATAGAGAAAAATAGGATTGCGCAATTTCTACAAATCTTGGAGGAACAAGATAGTAATCTTCTATTATTTCATAAGCTCTTTGAATTAAATAAAAATACGTTCTAGTCCATATTGAACCATACGTCCAGTTTCTATATTGAGATAACTTTGCCTTGTTTCTGTAAGTGGAGGTGCAGTTGCTCTTCGAACCAATCCACTATCAAGATAATCATATACTTCTATAACTAGCTGATTGAATGTTGAACCGCCAACACGAATTGTTCTACCAGTCAATGGATTAATAGTATATCTATTAGCACTCATGATACATTAGTATAGGCTATGTTCAATTATGATTTTTTCTAAAAATAAATAATACCAAGTGACAAAGTTACTTTGTCATCAGCCTTTATACAAAAAAATGAAAAATGCCTAGTGACAAAGTTACTTTGTCATTAGTCTTTGTGCAAATTTTTAATAATAAATTTATGGCTTATTGCTAAGAAGTTCAGCTAATATATCTTCAGCTTCATTTTCATTAAGTTTACGTCTAGGTGGTACTTCCTTAAGAATATGCTTATATAAATCATATACCTTTATAATTCTAAAAGCAAGGTCTGGATTATGCGAATATTTTTTTCAAATCTGGGCAACCTTCTCAGCATGCAATTCTTTATTTGGCAACAATTTCTTAGCTGTATAATGAATATAGCCTTCTGGATTATTGGCAGACTCTATTTTCCTAATATAGTTTACGTGATTTTTTATAAGATAACTTTCTTTACTGTATCCATCTCGTAAACCTGCCAATATAACATTCTTTAAAGCTTCTATAATATCAGCCAAATACGTTTCGTGCTTGATAAAACTAGGATGTTTGTTTGTGAATGGGAATGAGTCATGTTCCATTTTTTTATTACTACATCTAAGGAAAAAAATATTTAATTATACATATACTTGCCGCCCATTCCTTAAAAAGGAAATTTAAACAATGAGATCGACATGAAATCATTGTTTAAATTTCCTTTTTTGGAGAATGGGCGGCAAGTATAATTATACAGTCCATACCACTTGGTTAGCATTTTTTACATGACACTTTCCTTTTCTTTCGAATTTAAGAGCTTTTAGAGTCTTAAAGGCATCTTTAGAGCAGGTATAAAGAGGAGAGTTGTTAACATCTTCTTCTAGAACGAACCCATTAGTATGAATACATCTAACTTTATTCACATAGGGTTGTACCATTTCAGAAATAAACTTTCGACCATGTGCTAGAAGAAATGGGGCAATTCTTGGGTATTCACCTTTAAAGGGATTACCTGGATTTGTAAATTGGAATCTCCACTGCTCTTCTCCTATTGATACAATTGAGTCTAATACCTCACCATCTGGAAAGTCAAAAGACTTACTTGATGTTGTAAGAGTCTTGTATGTTTTCTTTCTTTGGCAAAGTGCACCCCATAGTGTATTAAGAATTCTTTTAGCTACTTGGCTAGCAATACCACCTTGATTCTTAATTTTAAAGAGAAAATCTACATACTCTCCAAAGATTACACTACCTCGAATTCAGGTTTCTTTTTCATAAATAAGGGCATTAGAGACTCCATCCTGAATTAATGTAACTTGGAGGCCAAGAGCTTTGGCATGTGTAAGATCAATATGAGTATATACATTATAATAATTATATCGAAATAGTGGGGTATCCTTCTTTCCAATACTTGCACGAAATATTCCAAAATGGCTATATCTTTGATGGTTAGTAAAGTCTTTTAAAATCTGAAACTTACCTTTACCAATAGGAAAGTTTAAAGTTGACTGTTGAATACTAGGATAAAGACTTGTATCATCATAACTCCTTCCATATCCTTTCCAGTTATTTTCTGCCCAGATAATTCCTCCCATCATTGCTTTACTTATCCATTGTGCTTCAAGTGCATCAAGAGGTTCATTAGCAGGAATACCTACACTTAATTTTTCGAATAGCCAAAGAGCTGTTTTCTTTATGTCCCAATCAAGTAATGATATATCAATTGGAAGGCCCAGCTTTTTCGTCTCCAGTAAAAATGCATCTCGTTCAGCATTAATTCTGATATATGCCTTTTTCAATGATTCTTGACGTTTAGCTGAAACGAAGGAGTAGTTTTTGCTAAACTTAAGTTTTTGAAATTGCTGGATGGTAATAGACTTAATTGCCTTTCCATTATATATGTGAACTATATCATTTACTTCATTCTCCTGATAAGTTATAAACTTTTTGGCCTTTTACATTCAAAGCTAGGATGTTTTCTAT
Source organism: Rhizophagus clarus (assembly GCA_015698045.1). Lineage (NCBI taxonomy): Eukaryota > Fungi > Glomeromycota > Glomeromycetes > Glomerales > Glomeraceae > Rhizophagus > Rhizophagus clarus. Next base: position 241,385 of record BLAL01000050.1, on the reverse strand, counting down.
CTGAATTGAGTACGAGAGAATAGTGTCCATTAGTGAGAGTGAGGGTTATTCTTCTTTGTGCTGGACTCTTAGAAATATAAGTATGATCACCTACTACATTGATAGCAATACTTCGAGCTAATCGTTCTATTTTTTCAATACAGGCAATTGGAATAGGATCATCTCGTGCCAAATTTAGATAATCTTTAATGTACTCAGGTTTTTCAATAGTTTGAGGCATATTCGAATAAGAGCCATAAGCCATTTTTAAGCACTGATAAAGGCAATCATTTGTATCGCCACATCCACCTGATACCACTGGCAAATCTCTCATATAAATGATAAAGTTATCAAACCACTCTGGATCACCTATATTATCAGGCATTTGGCTCTCATCGTAGTGGTCAAGTAAGGAGAAAAGATTTGCGTCATCTTCATTAGTAGTCCAGCAACCTGGCTTCCAATTCTCATAAGGAAGTAAGATTTGAAACTGTTTGCCTGGATATTAGGCTTTAAGTTTTTGATCAAGATTTGCAATTCTTTCTCTAGAGAACTGTCGGCCACTAAACTTAACTTCTATGATACAGTGGTACCTCCCTATAGTCACGCAGTCAGGCACATAGTGACTTTTAAAGCACAATGTGCTTATAAGAGGTGCTATTATGATTGTGACTATAAAAAAGGATTCTTCTAATAATTTTTACCATTCAAAAAGCTCAAATATGTGCTTATATATATGATGTGCTTATATAGGAGGTGACTATATGGAGGTACGACTGTATCTGGCCTATTTGGTAAATGACAAACTAGTCTTGAAAACATTTCTTTGAAATATATAGTATTTATTTAATTACTAATTTTTCATTAATATATTTGAAAAAATAAAATAACTAGCCCTTATAATTGATCAATTTCACCAAATAAGCCATCATCAGATAAGCCATCATTATAATCTGATTTGTATTCCTCACCATTGGCCTCCATACATTCACGTTCATTTATTTGGCTATGGCATTCTATTATCTGTAGTTGTAATTTTGCAACTTTATAGCCAGAAGGAGGTTCTACAAATACAGTTTCCTTATTCTCGTTGTATCTTTTTAGATAGTTGGCAAATTCTAAGCATTTTATTTGCCTATCTACATTATCATTGTATTTGATCCATTTTTTTAGCTTATCTATGGCATCACCAAATTTGACAAGATATAGGTTATCTCTATATGGAATCTTATCAAATTCCTCCAATTTGGCTAAGAGGATATCCCAGTTATAGGGGTCATCTTCGTCTATATATTTAGCCCAGCATTCTTTGGCTGTAGAATATAGCTCATCTATCATTTCATCACAAGAATTCTTGTACCAGGGCTTTATGTAGTCATATTTATGTTTATCTAACCATTCCCAATATTTGGCGGTATTCATTTTAGGCATGGGATCTGAATCAACTTTTTGAACTGGCTTTGATACTTCTTGTGATATAGTCAGTTCAGCTGGTATAGAAGGACCAGGTATTCCATATGGTTCTGGCTCTATCTCTGGTTCTTGCCCTGGTTCTTGCTCTACCTCTGGTTTTTGCTCTGATTTAGCCAAAGGTGGTATAAGAGTATTTAGTTCTGTTATAAAGTTATCTATTATGTTTTCAACAGATTCTGAAGCAACGGGTTGGTCTTCTGTCTCCTCTTGTTCTGATCGAGTATCCATTACTTCCTCCTGCTTACAAACAGAATTAGGAAGTCTTTCAGGTGGAATCTCTATAAGAACTTCAGATTCTTTATAACCTTCAGGTACTTCAATATTTTCAGCTTCATCTATCATATTCTTTTTCATGAATATAGTATAAAGATTAGTATATGTAGCTGAATACCATTGAAGTCTTTTACCAGCTTTTCGATCTTCAACTCTCTTTTGTTTAGCTTTTATTCCAAGCTCTCCTATTGCACGAGTAAATTCCTGTACAGTGGGGGCTTTTTATTAGAACTGGCATATGTAGCAAACCAAGCTTTAAAATCGTAATATAATACAGATGAGGATTCATCTAGATCTCTATACTGGATTATATATTTTTCTTTAATGAATTCATGAACTTTATTGATATCTCTATTTATCATCATTAGTTTGGTTTTTGTCATAGGGATCTTACATTCATCAAAATCTGGATTAAGTTTTACATATTCTAATGCATAGGAATAAAAGGCTTTACCAACTTCTGGATCTTTTATAGCCAAATCTAATGGAGTATAATAGTGGTCCATACCAATACCATTATTAACGTACTTTTCTGAGATATCTGGAATGAAATATTTTCTGTCATTTCTGTCTAGCCGAATAGTTTTGCTATTATTACTGTTAATGATTAGATTCGTAATATTGGTAACAGGATAAGGTGTCCTATATTTTTCTTCTATCATTAGAGTGTCACTATCTATGAAGTCTTTAAGGCGATTTGCAAAAGTAATCCAGTCTGTGGATTTGACATTTGACATTTCTTCTAAAATTAATAAGCACTTACCTTCTAGCTTTTTATTAAACTGCCCAGTGATAATTCGTTCATTTGCAGTTTTCATAGTAATTTTTGGGCCAAAAACTCTTTCACGAAGAAACCATGTAAGCATTGTTTTACCTGTTCCTGGACCTGAGTATAGAAACATTGTTTTTTGCATCTTTTGACCAATAGCAATGCGCATGACCAGATTTTTCATATAGTAAGCTTGCCTTTTATCTGATGAACAAAGCACTTCTTCTATATGATTAATAATTAGCTTTACCTGATCACAAATTTCTTGATTAAATTCATGAAATGGAGGTGGATTAGGATAAAGAAAGCCAGCAAATTCATTGATATAGTATCCACCATCTGTATCATGATATATTTTAGGCTGAAATTGATTCACTTGAGGAATAAAGAATGGGGTATTTCTAAAGAACCAAGCCTGAATATTAAATGTATCAACTACCTTTCCTTCATTATCTTTGAATTGTACAGTATCACTTTGGATAAAAGAATCTTCAGCAACTTTTTGAGAATAATGCTTGAAAACTTGATTTTTTGGAAACCACTTATATACACCTATATCACTACGTGCAAAGTAACTTATCAGATACTCTTTAGCAGATGCAAGCTCTTGAAAAGACTTAGCTGAATATAAGTACTTTCTAAGAGTTTTGCTACTAAGTTCTCGAGTAGGTGTGGCTAAGAAGAATTGACTACGAGATGCTTTATGTGATTGGCTTTGGTTACTCATTGTTAGTTAGATACTTTAGTACAAGCTCTGTTTAATTTATTTTTTTTTGGATACCTATATATTGACTATGTTTAATTACGATTTTTTTCAGGCATATTTGCATGCTATTGGAAGGTATAGCCACTTCTGGTACGAGTAGGTATATATAGGTAGTTGGTACAAGAAATGATGGTATATATATACCCAATATTTTGGTATGAAGAGCAGGATTTTTCTTCATACCAAATTCTGACCACTCTTCGTACCATGATAATAGGGAAATTGACGTTCTGAAGGCTTTAGAAATGTAAAATCAATACTTTTGGAATTGGTACATTGGTATGAGTATTTTTTCCAAAAAGTTTTATATATTATAAGCGGTATATATAGGTATATATGTATATAGTGTCTGGAGTTGGATAATATTTTTTGGAAATTATCTTCGTACCATCGTACCAAACCATTGTTGTGTATGATTTTGCCTTTATTTTGTGATTTTGATGGTTATTTGATATGTTTCCTGGTATAAGGACTGGTACGAAGTTGGTATGAGGAGTATATATAGGAGGTCGTACCAGAGGATATGGTATTTATCTATGGTATTGTTAGAGACGCGCCGTAAATGTGCTGGGAGGCTAACTGGATAGGAGATCTGATATGAGTTCCAACAGAGTTGGGATGTATACTGGGGCTTTAGCCCAGGTGACCGGAGGTCAGCTCTGACGACTCCACAACAGAGAAACTAATCTTCTTGATATTGGATCTAATCGAGTTTTTATAACCCAAAGTGGCTCAGAATCTTTCCAATCCATTAATAATTGAAGTATTTGCGAAGCATCACCATCTCCTAGATTATTTTTTTTACAAAACTGGTAAACCGCATTATACAAATCTTTCCTATAGATAGGCTGATTCAGATAATCATGTTTCAATAAGGAATATATAGATATCAAATCCATGCATCCTTGAATGACGTATTTTTTCACATCGGCCAGCATTTCTTGTGTTAACTTCTGGAACTGAGGAGCTATTTCTTAGATCATTGATATAAGCGGATGGTTATGAACATCATTAAACGAATTGATTTTTACAATGTTACTTTTTTTTGGATAAGTTAGATTAACTCTCCAAGGACATGATGTTCATTGAGAATGAGTATTGTGTTTCTTTGTTAGATCTGATGTGGCTTGTGAAATATGAGATCCAGACTTTGTGCATTCATAAGTAACCCTTCACAATATGCCCTCAATGTATTTACTCGTTCTAATTTTGTAACTAAAACCATTTTTTAACGTGAACCTATGCATCCATGCTTTGAAATCTTCCTAATCAGAAAAAATAAGACCAGTGGTCAAATCTAAAGAATTAGATAGTTTGTCTGATCCATCATACTCATTATCATTGATTGAATGTTGGTTGGTTTCATGAATCTATTATGTAGATTTTCTTTAATTGATTACAACACAGCAGAATTGTAGGAAACGTATAAGAACTTAAGGAAATATATACATAAGTTCTCAAAGTATTAGAATCATTATCGACGGTTGATAGGTTAGTTTCATGAACCTGTTATCCAATTCTCTTTAATTCATAGTAACACGGCAGGTAACATACAGTACAATGAAACAGAAAACTTGAGATAATATATACGTAAGTTTTCAAAGTTCTTAATGAAGTCAAAGCTTCGCATCATTTGTTATCACTAATGTTTCTTTGTTCTGTTTCATGCATCTTGATTATATTTAATGATTCTGCTTGATTCATATCAAATATATTCAAAGGCTTACAATTTACAGTAAAGAAACAAAAATAAGAAAGAAAAAGTGAATAGGAAAATAAAGGATAATCAAATTATCATGACATAATAAATAGATTACTATGACGTAAACAAATCGCATGAATGTGACCATTAGTAAATTTATCTTTCCAAAAAGGAAATTTTTATATCAATCATGTGACATGTGTACAGACACCCCTGTGTAAATTAACATTTTTTCAAATTATATATTGCTAAGCAACTCATTTTATGATATATAGTTAAAAACTTTTATAAATAACTTATAAACTTATATTTATAATATAATTTAGGGAAAATGTAATTAGCAACCTGGTTACCATGGCAATCCTTTATGATCATGTGAATAAACAAATTTTTATTGGCTAATCTATGTGATTATTTACTTATACTGCAAATATTTTTAGACATGTTATGAAAGCTAGGTATATATCAATATGGTTTTTTTTATTCCTTTATTTTCTATTTTGTCATTTTGTCATTTTACCATTTCTTCGTTCTTTTTTTAGATTTTTAAGCTCTTCTGATTTTATAGGTATATTATTTTTTATTATTTTTTTTTTATTTTTGCTTTTCTTTTACATTACTTATTTCTAATTTTTATTTCTATGTATTTCTTTTTTTTTTTAGCTCTTTAATTTTTTCTGAACGAATTAAAGGTATGTTAGTTCTTTATTATTTTTTTTTTTTTGTTTTTAAATTTCTTTCTCATTTTAATTTCTTTTTTTTAGATCTTTAAAATCTTCTAGTTTCATGATTAAGGTATGCTTTCTTTCTTCTTTTCTTTCTTTTTCATTTTATTTTTGATTTATCTCATTTTTACTAATGTTATTTAGAATTTTTATGGATTTTTTTCCTTCTTTTTGTTTATTTTTTGTTTTCATTTACTTTTTCTTTTATTTTTTTTTTTGTCTTTATTCTTTTTTATTTCTGACTTCAGTTCTCCTTCATTTCTTTGTTTTATTTCCTTATCTTTATCTTCTTTCCTCCATCTTTGTTTCTTTTCATCACATTATTTTTATTCCATTTTCATCTTCTTATTCCTAATTTATTTTTTTTATTCCTTTTTTGTTTCCTATTTTTCTTTTTATTTTTTGCTTTTTATCTTATTATTTTATTCTATTTTTTCACCCATTTTTTCATCATATTTTTTCATCTTTACTCCATTTTTTCTTTTTTTTGTCTCAACTTTCTCCTTTCATTATTTTTGCTCTTTCATTTCCTCTTTTTCTTTTGTTATTAAATTTACTTATCCTTTCATTTTTTTATTCTTTTTTACTTTTCTTTTGTTTGTTTCATTTTTCTTTTATTTTCCTTTTGATCCTTTTTCATTTTATTTTCATTTTGGTTTATCTTTCTTTTTTTGTTTTCATTTTATTATTTCTTTTTTATTCCCTTTTATTGCATAGGTCAAATGAAAAAAAATCAGAATTTGCTTTATTTTAATATGCTCTTGCTGATTTTTATGTAATTCTGTCAATTTTTATATAATTCTACCGATTTTTATGTAATTCTGCTGATTTTTATATAATTCTGCCAATTTTTGTATAATTCTGCTGATTTTTATATAATTCTGCCAATTTTATATAATTCTGCCAATTTTTGTATAATTCTGCCAATTTTAATATAACTCTGCTGATTTTTCAATCAAAAATGATTGTCTTTAATTGGCTGGCTATATAATTACATCATTTGTTTATTGATTTATTAATAATTTTTTTTTCATTTTTTTCCTTCTGCTCATTTACAAATAAAAAAAAGTAACCGTTAGAATGCATTTCTTTAAATAAAAAAACAAACAAACAAAAAATTGGTATACACCTCTGAAATATCATTATCCAAAGAAGTCATCAAGCAAAACCTACAAATAAAGAAAAAGATGTACCTTAAACACCAGAATGCTGCAGTTCCAAGTGAAAACTACAAAGAAATGTTAAAATGTTTCTAAAATAATTTAGTTTCCAGAATATCATAGTCTTTTTAGTCTTTAGGTAAGTTTCAAACAAACCTTTTTTTTTCTTTTTTTTATGTAAGTTTCAAATTTTTGAATTTCTTTTTTTCTTTTTTTTTAGGAAATGTTTTACTAACATTTCCATTTTTTTGTAGGTTCCAGTCTTGGATGATAGACGTAATTAATGTAAGTTTTAAAATTTTTGAAACTTTTTTTTTTAGGAAACGTTTTACTAATGTTTCCATCTTTTTTTTTTAATTTAAAAAAATGAATTTTTTCTATTGATTTAAATCAGTATATGAAATCTATTTGCAGAATTTGCAGAGCGCAACTTACTTTTAATTTCTGCAAATTTCACGTGACTCTGATTTGTGCATTGCGCAATCAATAATTTTAAAATCTGCGCAAATTTTATGCAAATTCCGCAAATTGCGCAGATTTTCTGCAAATTAGAGTGAAGTGATTTCACCTCTTCTCTGGACTATCTATTACGATCCACTTTTTGTGAAATAAACAAATTGCAATTGGGCTATACTGTAACTCAATCAATTGTTAAAAACGTTCAATTTAGAGATCCAGATAAAGAAAATGTTATGATTTCTTCTCAAGCTTATATAGACGATGTATCTTGGATTACAGATACATCATATAAATTAGAAAGTATATTACAAATAGCAGACGAGTTCAATAGGTTGAATAATATTCAGATTAATCCAGATAAATTCGCGTTAATGACTAATGACACGAATGCTCTTAAAGATAAGTTTATTAAATTGAATTTTGGATCTCATGTTCAAGAAATTCAATTGATACGTCCAACTGAGTCAGACAGAATCTTAGGTGCTTGGATGAATCTGGATTTTTCTAAAGTATACGTATTTAACCAATGTAAAAATATCATTGCAGGATATAATAAAATCATCAGAAATAAGCAGCTTACAGATAACATGATGAGATATATCTATAACGCAGTTATTATTCCAAGCATCGAATATATATCACAACATACTATTTTGAATGACAAACAAGTGGCAGCTCCAAATATTCTCGCACATACATTATTCAAAAAAAAGACTAATTTAGTGATGACGATACCAAACTGTATGATTCACTCAAGTTTAGGGTATGCAATCAAGGATATATCAGCCATACAACTTCAGCGTCAAGTTACTAGACTACATAATCAACTCAAGAATAAAGGGTTACTTGGTATGCTATCTCAATTAAGTATCATACGTTTACAACAAGAAACATTATCTGTTAATAATGTTTTGACAGGGTGGTCAATTCATTTAAAAGATTTAAAGATTAAGTTTAATTTGATCGCCAGTACTTTAACTATTATGTATGATAATAATCTTACATGCCAATCTAATATCAAGCGTAAAATAATGGGAGGTCAGTTACCTATTACACAAGTATTGAATTCAGATTTGTTATTTAAAGACAGATTAAATTATCATTTATACCGTCACAATATTTATTTTCTAAGTCAAATAATGGCCGCTGATGGATTACGTCTTCTTACATATTCAGATTTGTGAATTCGATTAGGTATTAGTACTAAGGGTCGTAAACCAAATTGGTACAAAAGGATAGAATAACATTGCATAATAAATATTAAATTATCAAGAAAAGTTAAATCTGAATTTACTATTAACAGACAATATCACCTACAAGGTAATCAGGTTTCAGATAAATTCTTGAGGAAAAAGTAATGGGTAGCTTTTTACAGTGACAAACTGGACTCTTCTCACTTTGATCATATATTATCTAATGATCAAACCCCTATAGTAGAACATTGGATACATAACATTAATGATGATTCCATTTCTCCATCAATACAAGCACCGGTGTTAATTAAGTGTACAGGTTGTGAACTAAAGGATATCCAACCAAGAAGCAAAAGGAAAACAGCTAATAATAGGTGCCTTTTATTCATTGATAAGAAAAAGACTATCAATGTTAAAGCACAGTCCATACAAGATGCATATATATTGGATTTTTTAGTATTTGAATATATAGCTATGATAGAAAATAGAATTAAATACAGTACAACTAATGCACAAGAAGCATTGGTTAGAAGTATGTTAGATTTTTTTCACCCCACACTCTTGCGTAATCAACTCAGAAACATACAAGATACAGTTAAAGGCCAATCATCTTTAACGATATATACAGATGGATCTTTTAAAAGACACTCAAATACTAGTGTAATGATGGGTAGTGCATTTAAAATTATAGAAACTAATTCTATATTCCAATGCCAAATACAAGAAAACCCCTCAGTGATTAAGGCTGAGTTAATGGCTATGATAATGGCGCTATTATGTTTAGATAAAGGTACAAGGGTCACTATCTGTACCGATTCTCAAATAATAATTAATCAATTTTCTAAGATTAATACACTATCCATTCTTGCAGTTCAAAGATTAAAATTACAATATAGTATTTTGTGGATACTTTTTATTAAGCTGATCCGATTTAAAGATTTAATCATGACATTACAAAAAGTGAAAGCTCACGACTCTGATGATCATAGTAATATTGTAGACAAATTAGCTAAAGAAGCATGTAGTAAAGAATGTTTGGTAATTGATCCTAAATTACTTGCCCATAATGGTACAATATGTTGGAATCACAAGCCTATGGAAAGAAATATCACACTTATGGTTAAAGATATTAAAGAAACACAATACATTGAACAATTTTTTATGTTAAATAGGAATAGATATTTCACTTCACCATCTGATTTAGAATTATTCGATTGGTCACTTACTTTTAGATACATCAAAGATAAATTTGATGAGACATCTGCATTTGATTCCTGATTCAACTCTTTTAAAACAAAATTACGTGCTGAAGAATTACCCACTCAGGATAATTTATGCAAATGCTCACCATCAGTTTACATTGGCAGTTGGAGATGTGCGCTATGTAATACTGAATTAGAAACTTACCAACATTTATGGTCATGTTCTGCCACGCAAAATATCAGAGCAGAAATAGTTCATAATTCTAAAGCTCAATTATTCAATCTGATTAGCCCGTTTATACAAGATAAGATTGATATTGATCACAATGATATCTTCACTAACATAGACAATCTTGATTTTTGGAACTCCTCTAACATTGGAATATTATGCTTAGTCAAAGGAATTATACCTAAAAGTTTCAGTGAATTTTTAAAAGAGTTGAAAATTCCTGAACAAAGTATATATAAAATCATGAGAGAAGTTATCAATACATTAGTCCTTCAGTTTAAACATTTGATTTGGGAACATCGTAATGTTTACCAAGTTAAATTAGAATAATCACGTGGTATAGACTCTCGGAAGAAAAAATTAAAGTCTGTGGGAATTAAAGATAATAATAGAACTAAAAGTTTGAATTGTATATTTAGTAGGTATAAGGTATGGATAGATGGGTATTTCAATATGGGTGGTCATTGGTCGAATTTTTAAGTTTTTCATGACTTATGTCACTATTGACTCATGGTGACTAGTCGGCTGTATTCCTTTAGGAGTAGTAGCATAGATAATATAGTTAATAGAGAAATATTTTATTGATAGTCTATATTTATGTAGATTTTAATGTATTTCTTAACATTTGTATTATCAAGCACGACCCACCATGTTGATAATAAATAAAAAAAAAAAAAAAAAATAATGGTTATTGATCTCCAATTTTGTTAGTGTCTTTCTTATGTAGACTATAAGACTTCTCCAATTACATTTGATATCATTAAATTTTTTCTGCTTTTTCATTTTATACCAGAGGTTCACTAGATATTTTATAATTTGATATAATTCTGAATTATTTAGCAAGTTATTTTGTTCTTTATTTATCATAAGTTTTGTTATTAAGACAAACTTCTATCTTGTAGTTAGCATGTTTTCTTTAATAATTGTCCAGATTTCTTTAGTATTGAAATTTCCATTGGTGAGTGTTATTATTTCCATTAATTGCTTATTATAGTTGTTTAGCTTTTGTAATTCATTTTCTTGAAGCTTGTAAATTTGGTATTTTAGAAATTTCTATGTGATAAGGCATTATACTCATCTTTAAAAATTTTGCAATCAGCATATTATGATTTATGATTAGTCAATAGTTCAGCTGTTGTGATTTTTGTGAAAATTGCTTTATTGAATATATTATTTATAATCCATATATAATCAATTTGAGATTTAGCTGATCTATTATTAAATATACAAATATTATTTAATTCGTGATCTGCTTGTGAAACATAAAAAATTTGATAAATTTACTAATGATCGGTGGTGATAATTGTAATATAAAATTTACTTCACGTCTGAATCTCTCATTTCTTAAAAGTATTGCCCTTTAAAAACGTGTTTATAACAATAAGCAAGTGTATGTTTCATTAATAAAAATAGGAAAACTGGATGAAGAACTACATTTTAGAGTATTTGGATGTTACTGGTGGCAGTCACGTGATAACGTATTATATCCTATATGCTTAGGAATGAAAACCCTTGTCACACTTAATGATACACACTTTATAATTACTGTAGTTAAAGGAACTTCAGTTGCTGTCTTTCAACCTGGTTATATTTGTGAAGCAAATGGTGTTATAAGTTCTGTTTATGATACTCCTTCTGGCGCAATTAACTTTTTATACCACACATTATTCAGTTCAAAAACAAGATTCTCTGGAACCGTAAATATGTGGTTTTAATAATGAAGAAATTAACAAACAACTTTTGGACAATGTTCCTTTTCAACCATTTACATTAACAGTCAATAATTTACAAATGTTTATTGGAATGATCGGGGTTTCAGATCAAGAGAGTTTTGGATATGCAGGTCCAGGATATTTATCATCTTTCATTTATAGAATCAGTGCGGAAAAAATAAAAACATTGTTTGTACAACAAATTCATCAGCGATATTGTTCAATAGTTTTATATTAAGATGAACAAATTAAGTTCAAATTTAGCAGAAAAAATCCAAATGAAGTCTGGAAGGAAGTTTGGGAAAAAATAGAAGTACTGCGAAATTGGGATGGAAGAAATTTATTTGGTATTAATCATGAGAAAACCCAAAATCTGATAAATATTCTCCGAACACCTTCCTGTACAGTTAATTAATGGAACAATAAAATTATGATGACACAATTATATAAACATCATTCAAGTTTACTCCTACTAATACCCTTTGGTATGAATTTTTGCTTAATTGGAAAGAGCATAATTGTAATATAATAGAACTTTATAGCGCCCTTAAAAATATTTATCCAGAAGAATATCAATTTAAAGAAAGAGAACTTCATGCTTGGAAAGCACTATTACGTAGCATTGGATGTACTAATATCACACCATTTGAAAAAGACAAATCGGAGGTAAGTTACATTATATTTTGGAAAAAAAAAGTTTATTTCTAATAACAAATATATTTTTTAGAAGGAATTTTGGTCCAAAACTGAAAATCCAGCTGATGATAAACACATCTTTCTTTATTTATATGAGAATAATTTTCTTGATATGTCTCTCCCAGATGACCATTCCAATCCTATTGTAAATAAATTTTGGTCTTGCTTTAATGAATCTTTAAAGCAAATAAAAAAGGATCTGATGGAAAAAGGAGAATTTTATCAATAATTGCAAATGATTTCTCATATGAAGAAATTAAGTCCAACTTGTTGGTAAGATATATTAATTTACCTAGTTATAATTTTTTTTTTTTTTTTTTTTTTTGATACAATTTTTTACTTATTATTTTTCAATATAAGTTGCTCCAACTACAATTTTTGATGTTTGCAAATATGCTAGGTTAAATGGTCCAGGCGCTAAGCAAATTGAGAAACCAATAAGAATAGTAGCTAAATTATCACAAGAAAAGCTAGAACAATTTAGCAATTTTTTTGAAGATAAAGCAAATGTAATTTATGTCATCTTACAAATCAGATGCAAAAACTCAATTACCTGTTCTTTATCTTAAAAACACAAAAAAAACACTTTGGGAAAAATTTCAAGAAACATATCCAAATGGTATAAAAAGAACAACTTTTTATTGTCAGCTGGAAGGAAATCAGTATCAGTATAGGGAAGATATGGGAGGACTTTGTGTTACTTGTAATACCTATGGATACGAAGTATTTGGATATTTGAAAAATCTAATTCAAAAAGAAATTAATTCGATAGAAATTCAGGTAAAGTTGGATTAATAATTGATATATAAAACAAACACTTTATTAATAGCAAATATAAATAATTTAGAATAATTTTATGAGAATTTGCAACGTTTCCTTAAAAGATCATATGAACAAAAGTTCATAATATCAGAAAATGGCACAACAAAACATAATTCTTGCATTAATCATTGCCTACTGTACGCTTTTGGGACTTGTGATAGATTACATACTCAAATATGCAATGAATGTCAAGAGTTATTCACCTTTTTTGATGATTTCAAAGAAATTATTGGTTTGGCCTCTCTTGATAATTTGAAAATCTACGAAGAAAAACTGATTTATTACCTATTCCATCAAACGAGAAAAGTCTACTTGAATTTTCAATTCAATGCAACAATATTAGAATTAGATGAAAAAGGAGCAGTTTTCTTAGTGGATTATAAAATGAAAGTTTTGCCACGAACTGCAAGAGAAACAAAATAAGATTTTTATGGTAAAAAAGGATGGTCTTTACATTCTGTTCTAGTTTATGTAAAATCCAATAATAGTCAAATCCGTATTGAAGCTTTTGATCACTGGTCATGTGATGCAAAGCAAGATGCATGGTTTATGGCTTCATCTTTACATGGGGTCATAGAAGCTCTTGACAAAAAGCCTGAATGGATAAGCATCATTTCTGATAATGGTCCCCATTACCATAACTTAGAATTAATGATAATATTGAGTTATTGGAAAGAATGGTACAATGTAAAAGTAAATAAATGGGTATTTTGAGAAGCTGGAGAGGCGAAAACCTCTATCGACTCGCATCATGCACAGGTATATGTTTTTTAATTTCAAAAATTTTCTTACTTGTATCATCCTATTAATTGTTGAATCAAATAGATTTCACAATCAATTAGAAGGCGTGTTAAATTGGGATTTGAAATAAGGAATGGTGAAAATATTCAAGAAGCAATTGAGGATATTGCTGGAATCCGTGTAACACATTTAGAACCTGATAGAGATAATGGTAAATAATTTTTTGTTAGAAAATTGACTTGATGTATGATCTAACATATTGATTTAACGCATTATTTAAAAATAAAAAAAAAATAAAGGAAATAAAGTAAAAACAATTCCCAGAATTTCCAATTATTTTAAATGGAGGTGGCCTGATGAAGAAGGGTTAGATGGATGTATACAAGCAAGAGCCTTACCTCATATTGGTGAATGGAAAACCTTCACTCCAAATCAAATATCTAATTGGATGAAAGATGAAGTGCACATGCCACAACCACAAATTTCTTTGTACATGACATCAAAATCTTCTTGGAAGATACCAATACCACATAGTTCAAGTAAGAATTATAATTATATTATACGAATTAATCAGAGAATTAATAAATCAAATTTGTTTTCAGGCGTTAGCATAAAGTGGTTAAAGGTAAAACAATTGCAAGAGGAATTGGGAAATTGGGGAATAATGGTAAATGAAAAGGAAAATCAAGCAGAAATGATTGAAATTTTAGAAATTGGTAAGTTCAAAAGTCAATTGTATGAAAAATTGCTAAATAATAAGAATTTATTATAGATGATAATGAAAGAGAAATTCTGAGTGATACAACTAATACGTCATATAACAGGTAAAATAAAAAATTGCAAGATTCAGTGTTGCTTAATATGAAAAATCTGATATTCGCAAATCCTACAGCAATATAAAGGCATTTCCATTGCTATGTGGTTGGGCACTAAAGCATAATCAAAAATATGGTAAAAAGGGTTCAGGAAAGAGAATTGCTCCACAAGTTATAGCTCTGTTAGAACGTTTCTTCTTAGATGGTAATGTTCACAAAAATAGAAGAATGAATATGAACAACATGCGAGACAAACTAGTTGAAAAGCAAGAAAGTGGTGAATTAGCACACAACATTGAAATTTCAGAAGTGTCTTCTATTAATAATTGGATAGCAAGATTTGCCGCAAAGTCTAAAAAGAATTTGTCTGAACAAGCTATAGCTAGTATTTAAGCAGCTTAAAGTAAAAATTTTCAATTTTTGTAATTTTTAATGAGTAATAAAATACCTGGAATCTCACATTCCAGCAAAGCCAAGTTAAAAGTTTTTTTTTAAGTCGCTTTAATTAAGTCTGAAAATAAAAAATTCAAGTTTTTCTACGTTAAAATAAGAAGGTTTTTTTTTGTATTATGCATTGAAGTTGTACTTGTAATATGATCAATCATTGCCACTTAGAATGTTTTATTATATGATCGGCATAAAATTCACCAAATTTGTCTAGTTAATTTTTATGGTTTATTGGCGGATCACGAATTAGTTATCTAATTGTAGAAGTTCTATGTGAATACTATGTATTAAGGATGACCTGTTAAAATTCAGATTAGGATAGATCCAGATAGATCCTCATCTAAGAATCTATCCAGAATTAAGGATCAATCCGTAAATTTTCATATCTGGATTGCCATCTGAATTAGATGAATAGACTTGAAATAGGATCCAGATGATCTTTTAAAAATAGGATTAGATTATTACTTGAAGTTTGTTTATTTTCAGATTGCTTCATTCTTATAAAATAATAAAAAATAGTAAATTTTAATAAATGAAAGAATAATATAATTACCGTATATCATGGGCCACAGTACCCCAGGTATCTTGCAAATTTTGGGGGTTTTGGCCTGTACCTGGGGGTACTATACACGGGTGGATACTATACATAGGGGGGGGTACAGGATTTTTAAAATACCCGGGCCGGGGTACATGCTATGTATAATACCTGGGTTTAATTAGATTGGTGAAACGCAAAAAAAATGCTGAAACTGATTGTTCCGGCGTTTTTATATATATAAAAACGCAAAAAAAAATGCTGAAACTGACTGTTCTGGCGTCTTTTATATGTAAAATAAAAAAAAATGTCAAAACTGATTGTTCCGGCGTTTTTTATATGTAAAGTAAAAAAAAATGCCGAAACTGATTGTTCTGGCATTTTTTATATGTAAAGTAAAAAAAATGCTGAAACTGATTGTTCCGGCATTTTTTTATATATAAAAACGCAAAAAAAATGCTGAAACTGACTGTTCCAGCATTTTTTTATATATAAAAACGCAAAAAAAATGCTGAAACTGACTGTTCTGGCATTTATATATATATAAAAACACAAAAAAAAATGCCGATACTAATTGTTCTGGCATTTTTATATATCTGGAATATACATTATATATTGATCTAGTATTATACCCCGGGTATTTTACAAAATTTTAAGCTTTAAATTGGAATTCTCTATGTAAAGTACCCAGGTACTTTAAAATTCTCGCAAATTTCTTGAGGGGGGTACTATACATAGGGGGGTACTGTGGCCCGTGATATACGGTAGTAAATAAAAGTCAAATTTTCTTTTAAAAGTATAAAAATATATAAAATTGTATTTTAGGCCATTCCAAACCAATTCATTATTTAACATAACATAGGGATCATAATTTAAGAAGGGGAGAAAAAAACATGACCAGAAATATTATAATTTCAGCCAGAATTATAAGTAGCAATATACAGGTCATGTGATTTGTAATTTTTATAATTTTGGCCTAAATTATGAGTATTATTTTCTTTCAATTTTTTGAAAACTAGGGAGAAGGAGGGGTATGTTAAACAAAAAATTGAGTTGAAGTAGCCTTATTTAGATAAAAGTATATAGTCACCACTGGTTGGTTATATTAAACCTGTATATACCGAAAACTTGTTATACTGAACCAAAGTTTTCAGGATTGAATTTTTAGTTAATTATACTGAATATAATGAATTTTTATAATAAAATCCTATATACCATATCTGAACTTAATTTGATCAGCCCAATAACCAAACAATTATGTAACCATACCAAATTTATAGTGCTAACCAGAATTATCAGTAATTAATGAACAAAATAGTTGCTACTTATGGTTAATTCAATAAAAAATTTTCCTGTTTTAATTTTTCCAGAGTAGTTACTAATCATTTCACTGACTTCCAGGTCATAAGATATCAGGTTTGTATTATTTGAAATTATAATTCTGGTCAGCACTATAAATTCGGCCAGAATTATCATAATATTTATGTAACAAATTCACTATATGGGCGGACCCATAGCAAAAGGTGGGACTGTGACAATAACATAATTTTAAAATAATCATAAATTTAATTATTTAATTAATTTAAAAAATTATTGCTATTTTAAAAACTTTTTAAAGATTTTTAAATTAGTTTTTTTTAAACTAGATTAAAATTTTGCAAGGAATTCACTAAAAGTATTAGTTTTTTCTAGCATATTTATATAACTTATTAAATGAAATAAAAGAAAAATATATAAATTACAAATTTAATTTTTTTATTAATGTATTATAAATAAAAAAATATTTTTTTTAAAAGATTAAGTTAATTAATATATAATTATAATAAAATCTCAAAAAAATTTTTTTGGCTGAGCCCTATCTTTTACTATAGATCTACCCATATACTGAACTAAACTCTTTGGAACTGAGGGTTCATTATATCTAATGGTGACTATATTGAAAAATTGTTAATTATTTGTTAAAAAAAAAATTTATTTTTATGAAAAATTTGATTAATGACTTTTATATAAATTTTTCTGAAAAAAAATTATTAATAGGTCAGTTTAACTTAAATCAATATTAATAACTTAAAAATTCTTAAATTGTATTAAAAAAATCAATTTTTCTGTCAAAATTTAACTTTTATTAAGTTATTAACAGATCAGTTTAACTGAAATCAATATTAATAATTTAAATCCTTAAATTGCAAAATTAATCACTAAAAAAGTCTATTTTTCTATCAAAATTTAGCTTTTATTAAATTATTAAATTACTAATAGATTAAGTTACAAAATCCTTAAATTTCAATATTAATAACTTGAAAAATTAAAAATAATTGACTTTATTTTATCAAAATTTTGTTAAATTTTTAATTATAAATGATTTTTTTAGATTTTATAAAAAATAATAAGAATGATAAGAAAAAGATTTGGTCAGTCATAGAAAGAAAAGATGGCAAGTTAACTATTTTCTAAAAAAGCTAGAAATAAAAGATCTAAAGTTCCTTATTATTATCATAAATGTAATAAAAAATGTGTTTTAGTGTAAATAAAATGCTTCATAATGTGAAAAGTACAAGTAATTCAAATTTAGTTAATCAAAAAGAGAAAGAAGAAAATGCAAATGGTTCAAACTTAATTAATTAAAAAGAAAAAGAGGGAAATACAAGTAATTTAAATTCAGTTAATTAAAAAGAGAACTTAATAACAATTCTACTAGATGAATAGGAAGATTTGACAACAATTCCATTAGATAAACAAGAAGATTCAACAACTTCAGAATACAATAAAAATAAATATATATTTTTAATTCAAAAATATGCAAGAAGATATACAGATTGTTTACAGGTTATATATGAATATTTGGGATCAGGCCATTTGAGCAATTCTGACTATAGATAACATACTGAAGCTTCTGATACTAATGAATCAGCTGATAAAACTTTACCAATACTTTTGAAAATTATTTACTGTCTGATTTTAACTCGTATCAAGACAAGAAAGAAAATATGACAATCAATAATAAATTTCATGGATTTTATTGTGGATAATAACCTTTCAAAAAAATCAATGATAGTATTTTGATAGCTTTTTAAACTCATTTTATCTGGCAAAAAATGAACTTGGCATAAAAGATCATTTTCATAGTTTTGTACCATCATCAGTAAATTTTTTAAAGTATAGATCCTTAAGGATTCCTTAGATTATTACAGAATTCTTAAGGATCTGATAATTTATAAAATCCTTAAAAATCTTTAAATGAATTACAAAAATCCTTAAGAATTCTATAAATTACTGGATTTTTAAGAATTTCTAAAAAAAAACCTTTAAGGAATCCCTATTCTTATAAATTTATAAATAAAATGAAAATTTACTAAGTTTTTTATATTAAGCTTTTTTTAAGGGTAGAGTGTATCTACGTTACAACATATATATGATTTTAGACTAAAAAATGTAGATCATCACGTGACCCAAAATGAGCAAAATTTATGATTTCTCGCAAACTAACCATATGAATTTTGTTAAATACACATTTAAAAAGAGTATAAACATGCGCTTCATTTATTTATTAAAGTGTTTAACCATTTGCTATTAGTCTTTTTGAATGTATTTAGACTTTTAAAATCAAATATGACTAATAATAAAAAAATAAAATGGCATTAATAAAAAATTTTATTTGAATAAGTAAATGCACAATGATTTTTTGACATAAATATTCTTTTTTATTATACTATTAACTTTAAGGTTTCATAAGTTTAAAGTTAATTTGAAGATATGTTCTCTAGGTGATTCGCAACTTACCATAGGAGATTCGCAACTTAATGACGACTTCATAGTGTAATATTTTGTTATAAGCCTTATTTGTATTATACTTTACTAAAGTTTATTTGAAAGACAGAAATTCTAGCTTTCTAAAAAATACTTTTAAACAGTTTTTCATAAAATATTGAATGAGTTTTCCTTGTAGCGAAGTAAAAAAAAAAATGATTTTTTTTTTAACCATATGATCAGCTATGTCGATCCCTCTACCCTTAAGCTTTGCCTTTTAAAGTTTTATTTTTTCATTAACTCTTTTAAAATTAAAATCTATCAACATGCAAAAATAATCATATGTATTATGTGATTATTTTTTAAAATAAACTACAAAATTTCACATGATGCTTTTCCTTTTTCTTTCATATATTGATTTCTTTTTCCCTTCACATATTTTTTCTCCCTTACTTTTCCTTTCTTTTTGATATTTCCCTTTTTCTTTTTTCCATTTTTTCACATTAATAGGTTACCATTAATACAAATAAACATATACCAGATATGATAACTATAATATTTGTAAATTTAACTTTTAATCTTTTTTTTTCCTAAAAACTTTTAAATATTTTTTTTTATTTCATAGAACTATGTGTGAGTGATAAAGTTTTATAGTAAAATGTTTAATTGTTAACATTTTATTTTTTTTTTAATTAAGTAATTAATTCTTTACCTCCTTTAGATAATGAATTTTTTTTTTATTTATTTTAATGAACATTACTAATTATTCGTTTTTTTATTTTTTTTAGGTATTTTTTTCAGGTTCTGAATAAAGTTAAAAGAAAGAATTTTTTTTAAAAAATTATTAATTTTTCAATGAAATATTTTTAACATTTCATTCTTTTTTCTTTTTATAGATGGTCAGTTATTCAAGTTTTAATAAAATGGCCTCTATCATTTCAACACAAAATGATTACTAACATTTCATTCATTTTCTTTTGTAGATGGCTATTCTTTAAAGCACTTGGATAACATGTAGAAAGTAGTTTTTATATATATTCTTTCAATAAAATATTTACTAACATTTTGTCTTCTTTTTTTTTAGATGGACAAAAGATGTATGAAATTTTGGTAAAGTATCAGCCTTTTTTTTAACTTTTAACAAAACATTTTCTAACATTTTGTTCTTTCTTTTTAGATGGTCATATGACTTTAGATCCTTAAAAATGCAAAATGTCAATATTAGCAAGTAAAAATATATATATATATTTTTTTTTTTTTTTCTTTTTATTTAATTAACTAAATTTTTTTTAACTGTTTTTCAAGTCTTTGAAAGTAATAATTTAGAAAATAAAAAAATATTTTTTTTCAAACTTTTTTATTTTAATGAACATTCATGCTAACTATTCATTTTGTGTTTTTAGACCATTTCTCAAATCTATCTGAACATATGAAGCTAAAAAGTAAAAAAAAATATTCTTTTTTTTTTACTTTAGGTATACTCTGAATTTGATTAACCAGTTAACTGGTGAAAACCATCCAAAAAAATGGATTTGTATCACTGGTTTGATTAGATGATTCATCAGATATCTGATCAATCTGGTGAAACTATCTGAAAAAAAATGGATTCAGATTGATCTGTTTGTATCACCAGTTTAACCAGATGATTCATCAGATATCTAATCAATCTCCAATATTCTCAAAACGTACGGAAGCAACTCTTTCCGCTAATGTGCTGAACCAAATATCCGCACAAAATTTTTTCAAAATTTTTTATTTTTAGCGCATTTTCAGAATACAAAACACACATAGTCATGACTTCTACACAAGAAACATGCACATATAAGACATACGACGAGTTTGCACAACACTTTATAGACGTATTTTTTAGGTCTTTCTCTTCCTCTCTAAACATAAACCCACACATAATACTCAACAAGACTGGTATAGCCAAGTGGAAGAAAGCTAATCAACGGGGGTTCTTCACCAAGACACCTGAACTCCTACCCACCATACAACAGGCCAAACAGAAAAAGCTCAACGAAGAGCTCGCGACGCTCCTTACTCACTACCTCACTTCGTCTCTCGCTTACCTCAGGTCCTAGTACCCCGAAAAGCCAGAGACTCCAATTTTAGGGTGTGTAAACAACACGTCGAGCACTCCAGATTTGGCCCTCGCACAGAAGATGGATATGGATATTTCATCACCTGCCTCGTACCAATCAACATCTGCACAACCTCACACAACGGCTGTTAATAGCACAATCATGACTACGCCTAAAGGCAAAGGCAAAAAGAAGAAGCATAAGCACCTTACAATATCTGAAGAGGATATTGACAAAGACTTCAGGCTTCCTGTTGACTCAGTGGATGAGTCCACCCAAGCGCTCTCTTCTCAGCTACCTCCTCCGCCTTTACATGACGCGAACAAAAAAGTTGAAGAGTCTTCAGCACCACTACTGGATAGCAACGCCGGTAAAGAAAAACGTCTAAAGGTGCAAGACGATGAGGCTGCACAAGTCATCACTGGATATCAGGCGCCCTCGGGGTGCCAGTTTGTTCGAGATATTTTAATATATGATATCCCTGCAAAGTGAGATAATTACGAACTATTATCTCACCTATCCACTTGGGGTAATGTAATATCATTATCGATCAAGCGCCAGCGCAAATACAAGATGGTACGATGCAAGCTAGTTATTTCGGAATTCTTTCGGAACTACGAAGCACAGTGGATGGCTCCCCTTGCAGGTATACCTACTCGATGGTTCCCGGTGACCTGGAATCTGGCTGAACGAAAAGAACGAGAAAGATTCCAAGCCGTTATTTACGACCCGCCTGAATCTATGAATATGGCTTCGCTCACGGCGCCCCAACACTTAACTTTTCTCAGTGAATTGAACATTAAAATGTTTAAAGAAATTAAATTCCCAGATGGATCGCGCAAGATTGTCGGATACTTTGAAACCTGAGAACACTTACAGAAGTGCATTAGTAACCCGACCCTCTAGTATGACAAGAACGTCTCATGGTGCAAACATACCGCGATCCTGAAGAAAACAAAGAAGATTAGTCCTAACTCCTCCCATTCGGCTAAGCGAAAGAATCAAGGAGATCGTGTTGACACCAAATCTTCTACCAAACTGTCCAAGTCTATTCCAGCAACTGGGTCAAACAAGACTCACATAAGAAATTCCCAGATGAAGGATTCAAAGACACACCAACGAAAGGATGATAATGATTCGCAGGCACCTAAGAAACCATCGAAGCGGCATCATGGCTCCAAATCCAAGATCTCCAAACGTGACCTTTACGCAGAAGTCAAGACAATAAAGAAGATCCTGGATGAATTAACTAGTAATCTTAAATTGAAGTGAAGGAATGATCTGATAATACTTAGCAGCTTAGATTACCTCTTTTCGTAGAATTTTTCTTTTTTTCTACCCGTTTACCTTTTATACTTTTATAATTAGTTTGTTAATGATCTAGGCGGATGGTAAGACCAGTCCTCGGGCTGGAAGTATAGTTCTTGTATTAATAGTGATGCTTACCGCATGCTCATTTTTTACTAATAAACGTATGCGGCTCCAACGCCTTTAAATTTAAAAAAAAAAAAAAAAATCTAATCAATCTGGTATTATTGATTTGACTAGTTCATTAAAAAAAAGTTTTTTTTATTTCATTTAATTAATTAAGTAATGTATTCAAATAGCAAATTAGATTATCAGACAGATTGTGTAGTGCAAGTCATCTGATGATCTCTTTTTACTTTTTTATGGATGAAATTGAGGAAGAAGTTATTTTTTATTTAATACAACTAATTGTTTTTTTTTGATTTTGTAGGGTTGCCAGATGAAAAGTACAACCAGACTTTTGAAATTGAGGTAAGGGAGGGTCAGAGAAGAGGAGTTCATCATTTTTTTTTAATAAATTTATTTTTTTTATTATAGAGTTGCCAGATAAAAAGCATGACTGCGCTTTTGAAATTGAGGTAAAGAAGGACCAGAGAAGGAGGAGTTCATCATTTTTTTAATAAATTTATCTAATTTATTTTTTTTTTTTTTTTGTAGGATTGCTAGATGAAAAACATGACTGAGCTTTTGAAAACAAAACAACAGAAGACTGGAATAGTTTTTTGTTATTTTTCTCTAATAATTTTAATTAATTTTTTTTTATAAGGTTTCATAAAAAAAACATTTTAAAATTGAGATAAAGAAGGACTGAGAGAAATTTTGATTATTTTCTTTAATAAATGTTATATTTTTTTTTTATAATTTAAAGAGATTTTCTATTTTAATAATAAAACTATTTTTTTTTTGAACTTTAAAATTAATGTATTAATTTATTGATAAATATTTATAAAAAATTTTATTTATCTAAAGAAATAATCAATAAAAAAAGATCAGATTATTTGACTAATCTGGTCAATCTGGTCAATCTGATCAATCCAGTCATCCTTGTATTTTTTTTTAAAAAAAAAATCAATAAAAATGATCAGATTATTTGATCAATCTGGTCAACTAGTTATCTGTATAATATCTGATCAATCTGATCAATCTGATATTATCTGATAGTTCTATCCAGATTATCTGTGAACTGTTCATTAATAATCTGGATGATCTGTTTTATGACTGGTTTAGATAGCGGATTGAAGTGATTTCACTGAAGATGACCTCTAATACTAATTGTTCATATTTTTTTTTTTTTTTTTTTTTTAGGGATTTTTTCAGATGTAAAATAGATATTAAGCTAATCAGAATAGCACTATCAAAACTCTGGAATACAATCCAATAGAGAAGATAATTGCTGAATTTTAAGATCAAACTGGCAAGTGAAAAAAAATTTTTTTTATTTTTTTTAATTTAACAAATATTTTGCTAACTATTCATTTTTTTAAACAATTTACTCATCAATCAGTCACTATACTTAGATTTAACGCAATATCTTCAAAATTGATTACGAGAGTACAGACCAAAGTAATGTATTGTATTTAATTAATGACTTAATATTCTTGAAAGGTATTCATTTTTTAATTAATAAACACTACTAACTATTCATTTTAATTTCTTTTTTTTAAGCGATTTTTCAAGTCTTAAAACACTTTGGACAAACATTAAAATGTGATGTAGTAAAATTATGGTAGCAATATATGGGATACTGGTAAGCAAAAAACTTATTTTCAATTTTTTTTAATGAATCTTACTAACTGTTTGTTGTTCTTTTTTAAGCGTTTTTTCAGACTGATAATACTTTACAAATTGCTAAATATAAACTTTGTAGTTGTAAAATTATAGTTGTTATTTTGTTTATTTAATTGCTTAATACTGATACTAAATACGATTTATAAATATAAATTAATATTACATTATGAAATAAATACTAAATAATAAATAATAATAAATTTAATAAATAAAATTCCTTAATAGTAAATTTAAGATCTTAAGGGTTTTATAAAAACGCTTAAATAGGAAATCCTTGTGAGTGGATGAGGTTTCTTAGGAATCTTTATTAATTATGAGATTTTTGGAATCTCTAAAAATCTGAATCCTAAAAGATTTATTAATAATGTTCAAAGTATCACAAATTACATAATAAGTAAAACATAGACAAAATCCTAAGAAATGATAATATTAGCATTCTGAGATAGGTTAAATTTATGGTAAAGAAGCCAGAGCTAATATACCTGTTTTATATTGTTAGTTTTATTTTAAAAGTTTACTTCTTTAACATTGGTCAGGTTATCAATAATTCTGACTAATATATATGATGGTCAGACTTAGAAAACATTAAAAGAAACAATTTGGTCAATTTTTTTCACTTAAGGTAGCTAATTCTTATCTTAGACTAATGATAAACAGCTCTACAATAGTATATTTTATAATATCAGGTAAAGATGGTCAATAGTTCTAAAAGATCACAGTTTTACCAGTCTTACATCTTAAAAAAGATGGACTGGACCATCTTAGTGTAGGACTGCAATCTTCTGGTCTTATTTTACATAACCAAAGACTGGTAAGACTAGCAGTCTTTTTAAGGATTATAGTCTTTTCAAGAATTATCAGTCTTTTTTTTTTTATCCTAAAAAATTTAAATTTTTTTTTTCAAAAAAATTTTAAGTTCAAACTTAAGAAATCTTAGTTATATATTTCTTTTACTCTAATATTAGCATTCCAGAAAATCCAAAAAACTGGTGTTTTTAAAAAAAAATAAACACTAATGTTTTTTTAAGATAATTACCTCTAGTGCTTTTAAATTTAAAAATACTATTTCAATATGTACATTTTTGAAATAAATTAAATAAAGTAGTTTAAATCATAAAACTAATCAGTCTTTATATTTTTTGTAAGATGTTTATTAGTTAAATATTCTTATTTAATAGTAAAATTACTTTTAATATGATGACTAGTATAAAGTTTTTAAATTTTATTGATTAAAAAATTTTTTTTTTAATACAATTAATTGTGATCTTTATTTTAATTATTTATAAAAATAAACTTTATATTTAATTACACAAAACCAATTCTTTATTTCATGTTTTCATCTGTAAAAGATTATGAAAAAAGAAAAAAGTAATTAATATTCATCAACTTCATCCAACTCTTTCGCAAAAACTTTCATTTAACAAATATTCCTTTTTAAAAACATCTGTTTCACTAAACTTGTATCTAAATGATTTCTCTTTACTGAAATTAGAGAAACAATATGGGAAAATAGTCTTTCACTGGATATGGATGTAGTCTGGACTTTAAAGGTACTTGCAAGTAATTTGTGATAGGTTTGAAAAATTTTCTTTACAAATCTGCTACCAATCTAATGGATTCTCTGTTTCTAATGCAACTGGCATTGATAAATAATTACTTACTTTATCGATGATTATAGGTGTACTTATTTTTTATTCTTATTTTGATAATGCTTACAGTAGAGGTATGCTCCAGTAAAATCCATTCAACCCGTCATCTATTTTTGAACGGATCAGATAATTTGGATTGTGAATGAACAGATTTCTAATAATCTGGATGGATCTGTCAGATAATACCAGATCAAACGGATATTATACAGATAACCAGATTGACTAGATTAATCAGATAATCTGGTCAATATGGTATTTTTTTTAATTGCTGCTTTTTTAAAAAAAAATTTTTTTTTATTTTTTTAGGTCTTCCTTCTGGAATTTCGTGCTTCGTTTTTCTAGAGAACGATTTCCTGGAACTGGATTTTAGCTTGAAGGTGAAGGGATTTCATTTCTTTTTTGTTTTTTTTTATTTATTTATTTTTCTAACGTTTCTTTTTATTTTATTTTGTAGATTTTGGCTTTCTGGGTTTTTTGGGATATCAGTAAGTTGAGTGTGTGGGGTGAGTTTTTCAGAATTTACTTTGAGAAAATATACTAATATTTTTTTTTTATTCTTTTTTTTGTAGATTTCAGTTTCTTGGGTTCTTTTGGATTTCGGGTAAGTGTGTGGAGGTGGATTTTTTCAGAATTTACTTTGAAGATACATACCAACGTTTCTTTTCTTATTTTTTTTTGTAGATTTTGGCTTTTTAGGTTCTTTGGGATATCAGGTAAGTGTGTAGGAGGTGGATTTTTTCAGAATTTACTTTGAAGAAACGTAACTAACATTTTTTTTCTTATTCTTTTTTGTAGATTTTGGCTTCTTAGGTTTTTTGGGATATTGGGTAAGTGTGTGGGACTGGGTTTTTTAGAATTTACTTTAAGGAAACATACTAACATTTCTTTTTTTATTCTTTTTTATAGATTTCAGCTTTTTGAGTTCTTTTAGATTTCAGGTAAGTGTATGGGGTAAATTTTTTCAGAATTTACTTTGAAGAAACGTACTAATATTTCTTTTCTTATTCTTTTTTGTAGATTTCAGCTTCTTGGATTCTTTGGGATATTGGATAAGTGTGTGGAGATGGATTTTTTTGGAATTTACTTTAAAGAAACGTAACTAACATTTTTTTTCTTATTCTTTTTTGTAGATTTTAGCTTTTTGAGTTCTTTGAGATATTGGATAAGTGTATAGAGGTGGATTTTTTGGAATTTACTTTAAAGAAACGTAACTAACATTTCTTTTTTTATTCTTTTTTGTAGATTTCAGCTTCCTGAGTTTTTTTGGATATCGGGTAAGTGTATGGGAGTGGATTTTTTTAGAATTTATTTTGAAGAAATGTAGATTTCAGCTTCTTGGGTTCTTTGAGATATTTGGTAAGTGTGTAGGATGGTTTATTTTGAAGAAAGATTTTATTAGGTTCAAATTACTAAATTTTTTCACACATTAATGCAAATTTTATTAATTAAATTAATTAAATTATTTTGTTACACAATTACTATATAATAAATTATAAACTAATAAACATATAATGGCTTGGTTTTATTGGAAAAAACATTCAGTATAATAATAAATAAGATAGATAAAAATTCATCAGATTGAATGGATTGAACAGATTGAACAAATATCCGTTAAACCATCTGATCAATCCAGTCAATCTGGTGATACAAAACAGTTCATCAAATGAATGGATATCCATTAATCCATCTGGTCAATCCTGTTACACAATCTGGTCAATCTGAATCTGGTCAATTTTCAAATAGATGACCGATAATGGATTTCAGAGCATACCTCTAGCTTATAGTATTTACAGTATTCTTTTTGTGATCGCAATGAAGTTTTTGCATCTGAAACTGGTACAGCTGTATTAGACGACTCTGTTACAGGCATTACTGGTGTTGATTTATTCAAATTATCAGAATTCAGTTCATTAAACTCATCACAAAGTTTTTGAATTATTTCATCTTTTTTATCTTTTAGTGACAAATCTAATTCCTTGTAATGTGGGTCTTATAAAGTAGCCATTAATCCTATAACTCTTCCCAATAATTAGGGCTCCGATCGGTTCGGTTCAGTTCAGTTTTTGCAAAAACTGATACCGAACTGAATTGATCAGTATCGGTATTGATGATTACTGAAACCGACCAGTATCGGTATTGATGATTATCGAAACCGATCGATAATTACCAAAAACTGAACTGATTTACCGATATTAAAAACCATTTTTAGTAAAAAAACATCGCGAAACTATTTTGGTATTTTTTTTACCAAATCAAATGATCTATAAAAACGTTTCGCAACGTTTTTTATTTAAAGTGTCAAAAAATAAAGTTGCGAATCATTTTTTTTTATTAAATTAACTAATAAAAAACGTTTCACAACGTTTTTAATTAAAATGAAAAAAAAACGTTGCAAAACGTTTTTTTTATTAAATTAACTCATAAAAACGTTTCACAACGTTTTTATTAAAGTGACAAAAAAAACGTTGCAAACCGTTTTTTTTATTAAAATTAACTAACAAAAACGTTTCGCAACGTTTTCTATTAAAGCTACAAAAAAAATGTTGCGAAACGTTTTTTTTATTAAATTAACTGATAAAAAATGTTTCACAACGTTTTTTAACTAAAGCAACAAAAAAAATGTTGCGAAACGTTTTTTTTATTAAACTAACTGTTAAAAAACGTTTCGCAACGTTTTTTAATTAAAGCAACAAAAAAAAATGTTGCGAAACGTTTTTTTTATTAAAATTAGCTCATAAAAATGTTTCGCAACGTTTTTATTATAGAGACAAAAAAAAAGTAGCGAAACGGTTTTTTTATTAAGTTAACTGATAAAAAACGTTTCGCAACGTTTTTTAACTAAAGCAACAAAAAAAAAACGTAGCGAAACGTTTTTTTTTATTAAACTAACTGTTAAAAAACGCTTCGCAACGTTTTTTAATTAAAGCAACAAAAAAAAATGTTGCGAAATGTTTTTTTTTATTAAAATTAACTCATAAAAACGTTTCGCAACATTTTTATTAAAGTGACAAAAAAAAACGTTACGAAACATTTTTTTTATTAAAATTAGCTCATAAAAACGTTTCGCAACGTTTTTATTATAGAGACAAAAAAAAAACGTAGCAAAACATTTTTTTTATTAAATTAACTGATAAAAAACATTTCGCAACGTTTTTTAACTAAAGCAACAAAAAAAAATGTAGCGAAACGTTTTTTTTTATTAAACTAACTGTTAAAAAACGTTTCGCAACGTTTTTTAATTAAAGCAACAAAAAAAAACGTTGCGAAATGTTTTTTTTTATTAAAATTAGCTAATAAAAATGTTGCGCAACATTTTTATTAAAGTGACAAAAAAAAACGTTGCAAAACGTTTTTTTTTATTAAAATTAACTCATAAAAACGTTTCGCAACATTTTTATTAAAGTGACAAAAAAAACGTTGTGAAACGTTTTTTTATTAAAATTAGCTCATAAAAACGTTTCGCAACATTTTTATTATAGAGACAAAAAAAAACGTTGCGAAACATTTTTTTATTAAATTAACTGATAAAAAACGTTTCGCAACGTTTTTTAACTAAAGCAACAAAAAAAAATGTAGCGAAACGTTTTTTTTATTAAAATTAACTCAAATGTTTCGCAACGTATTTTTTTTATTAAATTAATTGATAAAAAACGTTTCGCAACGTTTTTTAATTAAAGCAACAAAAAAACGTTGTGAAACGTTTTTTTTTATTAAAATTAGCTAATAAAAACGTTGCGCAACGTTTTTATTAAAGTGACAAAAAAAAACGTTGCAAAACGTTTTTTTTTTATCCAATTAACATTTCGCAACGTTGTTTGTTAAAATGACAAGAAAAAAGTTGCAAATAATTATTTTTTTATTAGATTAACGAATAAAAACGTTTCGCAACGTTTCTTAATTAAAGTGACAAAACACCGCTGCGAAATGGTTTGTTTTATCAAAATAACTAATAAAAAACGTTTCACAACGTTTTTTTATTATATTATTTAGTTAAATCGATTCGGTAATTCGGTTTGGTAAATCGCAAAACCGGTACTGAAACCGCAGTTACCGAAACCGATCGGTAAATTTACCAAAAGTTTCGGTTCGGTAAACTGTAAAAACCGAAACTGCTCCGATACCGAAACTGATCGGTACAGTTTGGTAATTACCGAAACCGATCGGAGCCCTACCAATAATAAAGTAATGCATTATAAATATTATTTTTTACTTTAAGTAAAACTCCTTCAGTGTTTAATAGATCTTTAATAGAAATTCTCTTTTTGGTAATGTGGCGTATAATTTCTTCACTATCAACTTCTAATTCAGTTTCTTCAACTATTGTATTTTCATTATTATAATCAATATTATTGGATGGTGAATCTATTGATGTATTTTCAGAAAAATATCATGTTGCTTCCTCAAATGAAATTAAAATATCAACCAATTTGTCCAATAAATTCTATTCATCATCGGCTAACATGAAGCTATTTCTGAAGAACTACAAAGTACGAAAGGTGACTTAAAAACTCTTATGGAAATTAATATGGCGTTCAGTACAGAAAACAAAAAATTGAAGAAAAGAATCAAGAAAAACAAAGGTGATAGTGCTAAAGATACACATTTGTCCAAAAAAGTTAAAAGCAGCACCAAGGGAAAAAAGATTATTAGTGACAATGAGGATGATGATGATAATGAAGAGTCTATTGATGAAAAGAATGCAAGGGTTCATTAAGTTTTGATTGTCAATTTTTGTATTCAATACCAATTCTATATATTTATTAATTTATATCATAATTTATATTAAACATTTTTTTCTGATTTCTCATGTTTCTTTTATTAATAATACCAAATTTTCTACAATTACAAATTTTTACTAACGTTTTTTTATTTATATCGTAATTTATATTAATATATTTTCTTATTAATCTCTCTTAACGTTCCCCTTTATTAATTTATACTGAATCTTTTACTAACTATCTTTATAACTGAATTTTCCAATATTTTTATTTTTACCAATTTTATTTATTGATTTATTTTCTCTTCCAAATTATTATTAATTAGATTAAAATGAAATCAATTCTGAAGACAATCGATCCAAAATTAGACTTGGACTATGATGAAACGTTCAACAATAGCAAAAACATTAATATTTGTCAAAAACTCATACCTAAACTAAGAAAATCCCTCTCACCCAACTTTCGACTGACTGTTAACTAGATAACAAGGTGGTTAAGCAGTCTACATAAATCTTAACAATCCCAAATGAGTTTGAAGAAGTCTAGTAAAAATGCTAATAATAGTTGATGAGTTCACGCTAATAACAGGTCAAATGCAATTAGAAAAAATCAAGAAGAATAAAGGCCACAAAGGATTTATTCAAAAAAATGATCCTTGTATCACCAAGTATAAAAAATGACCATTATTGACCATTCTTGCGAATCAAGCTTATCACTCTCCAGAAATAAGCAAGACTGACAAAGAGGATTCCAATACAGTTATTAATGTATACAATTTCTCATGACGTATAGAAAAGGTTGATGATTTTTTATTGCTAGCTTGTTTTACTATAAATGACTAATTTGACTTTTTACTTAATTTTTATATTTTAGCTAAAAAATTTACTTCAAAATATACTTGATGTTCATGTAAAAATGAGTCAAATAGCACATCAACAGAGAACAAGAAAATATGATGATAAACTACAATGTTACGACTTTATGCTGCCTGAAAATGCTTCAAGTTGGTCATATGTTAACCAAACATTATCTATGATACAGAATATTCTGAAAGGATCGCAGAGGAAGACAATGATATTGAAGATGAAGAATTAAACGTCATTATTGATAATATGGAAATTGTAGGGGGTGGGTCAAAATCTGGAAGTTTTATGTAAGAAAAATAAATATTATTTTTATTCAGTAATTCATCAATTTTTTTTTTTTTATTCAAAGATCATGATTGACAACTTTATTAAATTTAAGAACAAATGCGAAAATACAAAAATGCGAATGATTAATCCCTCTGATAAATATCAGGTATGACCCATGAATTTCAACTAATGGCCAGTATTACCATATGCCATAGTGTAAGTAAGACCCTCTAACAAATACATTATTTTCCTCCATAATCTCTACAGAGCACGTCATTAAGACAACCATCACCTAACCAAGTGACATGCGGGCACTATGCTGAGACCTCCTAGTCAATAAGGTTGAAACTCCCTTTTCGCTTGGTAGTCCTATCCAAAAAGGATTTTTTCCAAATCATTCAGAGTCCTTTAATTAGCGTGGATATACCAAAAATAAAAAGATATTAGAAGAGTCATAATGATTCACACGTGATTTTGACCAGCCCAACTAGGAATCAACATGTATTAGTCAAATTTAAAATAAATTATCCAACCAAATTCCTCCCCTTAATAGATCGATAAACAAAGCCCTAAAAAAAAAAGTTACACCAAACCACCAAAATACTGACCAACATTCCAATACCTCCAGCCCCCCAAAACTAAATTAGAAAAAGAGACTAAAGACTAAAATATCGACAGGCAAAAAATAAAAAAAAACTAAAGGAAAGTCATTAATACTCTCAGAAACCCAAAAGGAAAACTGGGAAAAGAGGTAAAATACTATAACCACTACTTCTACATCTTCTCAAATGACCCCTAAGCAAGAAAAAACAAGCGCCACACCTGGTCATAAACAAAAACTTTAACTAGCGACTTCACTTTATCTATCTCAATGCTTCCAAAATAAACAGTACTGATGAGAAACCCCTCTTCTAGGGTATTTAAGACCAGGTAGCCCAGACACAAACCTTACAAAAGTCTTCAAAAATATGAAGGGAACCTGGAGTTTGCAATCATAAACTATTTCCTTAATAAAGTTCATATTAAGCCAGTATTTCTACCAAAACTTGGTATTTTTGAACCATACGAGTTTCAAAAGATGTGGCTAAGTCCTATAAAAAAGAAAACATTACTTGAAAAGAGCCCAAGATACTAAAGCCCAAACTTTTCTTCAGCGACATTCTGCTGGAAAAATGGCCAAACGATCTGCAAGTAAAAAATGTAGTCAATCTCCTATAATTTATTAATTTATTATATAATAAATATATATATTTTATATCTAAATTTTATTCAAATTTATACATTAAATAAACTGATTTATAATCAAATTATATCTGAACTTATTCTGATTTTATTTCTTTGAATGTTGAACTTATTAATAATATTGGTTGATTTATATCTGATTTATATCTGAATTTTTATTCTGAATTTTGTTCGAGTGACAACCACTCGGAACATAATTGGAAATTTCCTTTGAAATAAAAATCAGACAATTTTAAGCCATAATTCAGACTAAAATCAGATATCTGATTTTTAGCTGATTTGAACCATTTTGACTAGTGTATTCTTAAATATTAATAATTTGATGAAATTTTAAGATAATTTTAAACAATTAAGTATAAATAGAGCATTTTCTTTAACAATTTAGTAATAATAGTCATGATAATTCTGAACTATTGAGTATAAATATAGCATTCCTCCTGATAATTGAGTAACAATTTAGTGATAATGGTTCTGATAATTCTGGACAATTAAATGTAAACATGGCATTCCTCCTAACAATTGAATAACAATTTAGTAATAATAGTCCTGATAATTCTGAACTATTGAATGTAAACATAACATTCTTCCTGATAATTGAGTAATAATTTAGTAATAATAGTTTGATAATTTTGAACAATTGTAGTATTCCTAAAGACAATCATGTAGCAATTAACAATCATTTTAAGAATAATTTAGTAATAATAGTTTAAAAGTTTAAACAATTGAGTACAATTTTAGTAATAATTTTTATTAATTTTATTATTAAAATGTGTAATTTATTACAATTTTTTATTATTTTTGTTTGATATTACACTTACGAGCAGCAATTCTGAAAGTATAATCTGCATAATGATTCTCAAAGAAATAAAAAAATATGAAAAAATTTAAGTTTCAATATAAAACTTAATTTTTTTTTGATTCTGATAGTCTAAACTTATCTGAATCTATAAATTACAATAAAATATTCAAAATATCAACCAAAATATTAAATAATGAAACTACAAAAATAAAACACATTAATTGCCAATCCACCTAAAATCAATACTACATTACTAATAAAATTCAGGGTTAATAGTGATAATAAAAAAAAGCATTTTTTGCATCTTGTGCTCAAGACAAGTTTTACTCATTTTACAAACAGAAATACCATAAATACAATATTTTCTTTCATTTTATAATAAGATATATTTGCCAAAAAATTTCATAATTATATTTCTGTAACTGGTTTTCTTCAACTTTCACTTATTTTTAATAATAAAAATATTTCAAAAAAGTCTTTAAAAACAATTTTAGAAGCTAAAAATTATAGGTTTTTAATGTAAATAATGCAATATAGTAAAATGAAATATTGAAATTTCGTATATTTTAAGATATAAATCTGACACATGTGCATAGTAAACTTGTTATTTTGCATAGTATGAATATATAACTTTTTTTGCAAATTCATTTTTTTCAAGTATTTTTTCAGTATATCATATGACTTTTATTTAAAGTCAATATGTCATCTATAAGATATCCTTTTTTGAAGTTTGTGTTCTAGTACAAAATTGGCAAATTTAGCCCCAAATTTTATTAGTAATGCAGTGCTGATTTTAGGCAAACTGGCAATTAATAAATATTCCTAATTAAAATTTGAAAGAGAAACAAGTTTCGCAATACTGAAACTTACCAATGTTTCGTGTTCTGGTATTTCAAACTTATAAAAAAAATATAGTAAAGAAATGTTAATAATTAATAAAAAAAATTCAAAAAAATCAAAGTTCTGCAAAACTTGCAAAACTTTTTGCATCTTGGATCACATATCCAAAATTCTTACATTAACCTGATTTTTTTTGAAATCATTTTTTAATTATAAATCTGCTGTCTGCAAAAGAAAAATAATGTATAGTTAAAAAATATTCGTCAAAAATAAAAACTAGAAAATGATATTTACTGAAATTCCTAAGGATTCGCATTTTGAAGACTGAAAAATCTATCTAAAAAAAATGAATGAATTGTTAGAAGCAGTTTGTTAAAAAACAAAAATTTGGGTTTACATGAAATACATATTTCAGACTTGAAAAACAAACACGTTTAAAAAAAATGTTATTAACTGTTTTGTAAAAGCAATCATTTAAAGAAAAGGAAAAAAAAAATACACCTGACTTTGTTAGATTTTGAAATCTGATCCTACAAAATAATAAAAAAAATTTAGAAAAGTTCAAACAAAAAAAAAAGATAAAAGGTTTACATTTGTAAACCTGTTTCTAAATAATTTAAAAAAAAAAACCTTTTTTAATGAAGTTTGTATCTGAAAGTTTGAAGAATAAACTGCCTAAAAAAAGAAAAAAGATAAAATATTAATAATAAATGTTTCATTAGAAAAAATAGAAAAAAAAATTTTCACAAAGCTATTGCGAAACTTACCAAATATTCAGCATTTCAGTTTTCTGATTCTTTACCAAAATTCTATACGTATTTATTGAATACACGCTTTAGCAAATCTACATAGATAATAGCTATGATCACAAAATATACGTATCTAAAAAAAAAGAAAAATAAAATGTTAAAAACGTTTCATTAAAATTGTTTTGTTAAAATCAAAAAAAAAAACTTTGACTTTCTTACTAAATTCTGCACTTTTAAAAATCAGAAGTATTGGCCATTTAAAAAAAAAAGAAATCCAGTTTCTTCAAAGTTTGACCAATTTCCTACAAAATAATAAAAACTATTAGAAATGTTTTTTTAACATTTTTTAAGTTTATCTTCACTTTTATAAAAAAAAAAGTTTTCAAGACGAAAACTTACTATATCATATATCTGATTTCTTCAGTTTCTTTGAAGTTTAAAAGCTGAATTTTTTAAAAACAAAAATTAAAATTCCTAAAAATAAAAAAAAATTGCATTAATACTATAACGCAATTATATACATTACACTTGTCCAACTATATACCTTTTATATTTTTTAATCTGAAGAAAGATCAAAATCCAAGTCTAGAAGAGCCATCCCTAAAGAAAATAAAAAAGAACGTTAATTACATTTCAAAATCAGAAAGATAAGAAAAACTTTACTTCCTCCTCCTAACTTACATAATTTTTAGCTTCAGTCCAAAGTCAAGTCCAGGAAAGGCAGATCCTAAGAAAAAATAGAAACGTTAGTTTTATTCTTATAATAAAAAATACTGAAGTCCTAATCTTAACTTACCAATCCAAAGTTCTAATGAGAAATCCAAGTGAAATGTCATTCATAAAGGAAAAAAGTAAAAACAGAATATTAGTAATGTTTCAAAGATAAAAAAATTAAAAACTCCCTTTTCAACTTACAATTCCAGAATTCTGGACTGAAATTCAAGTTCAAAAGCTATCTCTATAATAAAAAAAACAAAAAGGAATATTAGTAATGTTTCAGAAATAAAAAAAAATACGAAACTCTATACTTACTGTTTCAAAGTTTTTAAGCTAAAAGTTTTTAAATAATTTGGTTTAAAACCTGATATAAATAAATAATTAAACAAAAAAAAATTATTTTTTTGATTTTTTCAAACCAAAAAAAAAATTATTTTTTTTTATTTTTTTAAAAAAAAAGATTATTAATCAGTAAATTGGATCAATAATCGATACTAGAATCATGACGTAAAGTAAAATTCTCACAAATTTTTCTTAATAATCATATTTAATTAATTCCTCAAGTACAGATATGTTATTTGCACTAAGAATGTTATTTGTCATAGAAGAAATCACACATAATTGATCATATAAAGAGCCTATTAGGCAAAAACAAATTCAGTCAGGTGGCAAGCAAATCAAAGAAGATTTTAACAAAATGAGCAAATTGAAACGATCCAGTAAAATCCAGCCAAATCAAATCATAAGAATTGTTAGCTAAAGGGTTTTACTGATGACTTCAACATATTAACATAATTGTTAAGAAAATTGGTATCTAATTAATTTCTTTTTGTTGTATCAGGTCATTAAAACTCTTTTTTGTAGTCAAAATAGATTTTTTCTTTTATTTATTTGTTCAGTTCACTTCCTGATACAACATTATTTAAATTATTTTTTTGCTGCCTGAATAGAGTTCCTTATGAAGTAGAGTGAATAATTTAGTTAGTAATAATAGTTTTTTTGGAAGGAAATACACAAATAGCTAGATTGCTCACTTCTTTAAATTTAGATAGTATTTCCTGATCATTTTCTTAGTTTGGTTTAAATAGGATTCACTCTACATAGGTGATTTTTATATATAAATGTAATTATTTTACATTTATGTTGGACTGTCAAAGTCTTATAACAGACCTAACTGCCTGACATTCAATAAAAGAAAATTAAAAAAAAAATTAATTCTTCAGGCATTGAATTTAAGAAAATTTGCATAACAAATTAAAGGATTCTAAAAGAGTGAAATAACAAAATGTTAATGACTATCTTATTAAAAATTAACTTTTAAAAAAAATAATTAATACTCAACCTATAAAGTTACGAATAACTGGACGTCTAAGAAAATGAAATAGTAAACATTTCATTAAAATAAATAAAATTTAAAAAGATTTCCTAATTTCTTACCAATATTTTTCACTCCCTTTGGTCGTCTAAAAACATTTTGTTAAAAAGTAAGTTTGAAAAATATTAAATTTCCACCAAAATTAACACTTCATCAGACTTGTTTTGGCTCTAATCAGTTTCAGTAATTACTGAAATGTACTGATCAGTTTCAGTATTAGAGCGGTTTCAGTTTTATGATTTATTAAACTGAAACTTTCAGTTTCAGTATCAGTTTTGTGATTTACTGAACTGATTTACTGATAATAAAAATGTTTTTTGAAAAACATTTTTTTATTAGATAATATAGTTAAAAAAAATGTTTTGTGCCATTTTTTTGCAAAATTAGTAAAAATGTTATGAAATGTTTTTACATAGGCAATTTAATATAAAAAATAATGTTTTGCAACATTATTTTTTTATTTTATTTAAAAATATATTGCAAAATATTATTTAAAAAAAACATTTCAACCTGTTTGTAAAAAAGGTTGCGAAACATTTCTTACATAGGCGATTTAATATAAAAAATAACAATTCGCAACGTTATTTTTCCATTTTATTTAAAAATGTTGTGAAATGTTTTTTATAAGCAATTTAATATAAAAAACAGCTCACAACATTTTTTTGCAAAATTCGTAAAAAATGTTATAGAACGTTTTTTATATATGCAATTTAATATAAAAAATAATGTTCGTAACATTATTTTTCTATTTCATTTGAAATTTAATATAAAAAAAAATATTTCGCAATATTTTTTTTGAGAAACTTGCAAACCTGTTGTGAAATGTTTTTTATAGATAATTTGAAAAAAATGGTGCAAACTAATTTTTACTAATAATGTTTGGTAAATCAGTTTGATTTTTGGTAATTACCGGTCAGTTTCAGTAATCACTAATACTGATACTAATCAATTTGGTTCAGTATCAGTTTTTGCAAAAACTGAACTGAACTGAACCAATCAGAGTCCTAGACTCGTTTAATAAAAAATTTTCTACCAAATTCCTACACACCTAAAGGTTAAAACAAAAATAAATTCTAAAAAAAATTGCTAAGAAAATTGGTAGAGTTTTGTATTTTCCATAGATAAAGAAAGTTTTGATTATGATCTTTGTTCCATCATTATATAGTATGTATTGGTGTGCAGAGTACAAGTAAATTTTTTCAATTTTTAAGGAGTTGTCAATTCTAAAATAACTATTTTTTTTAAACAGGTGGAAGAAACATTTTGAATTTTGTAAGAATAAAAGGGAAACTATGAAAAAAGAAAAAAAGAGTGAACAAAAAAGAGGAATGGACAAGTGAAGTTCTACAAAAAGGAAATTTTTTTTTTGTAGATTGTTGATCTTATGTGTTAAAACTAGATGAACAAAATTTTCTGTATTTTCATGATAAAAAAAATCAATCTGAAATACTACTTTTAAAGAGCTGGAAAATAGAAAGGATGAAAAAAAGAGAAAGGGATAATGAAAAATAAAAGATTTGTTAAAGAATATTTAAAGTTTAAAAAAAGCTTAATTATTATTTATTAAAAATTATATTATGTGATGCAGATTTTATATAAATAAGGGTTAATTTTCTGTTATTTTGGTAATTGCAACTTTTTTTATAATTTATATTAAGGTACATATATACGTATGTATACATGTACTATATATACAATATACATATATTTAACCTCACAAACCTGTTCCTTCTCTGTAAATAGGTAGTAAAGGCCAATTAGTACCTATAGAAGAAGAGTCATTATTACTCTCTCTGCCTATTTATAGTGACAAAAAGAGGGTCTTCAATAGTAGGACTTAGTATAATTATAAAAAATAAAAAAAATAAATAATTAATATAATATTAACAGTGTAAAAATATTAGCCTAATTGATTAGATGATACCGTAATATTACAACATATGGCATTACAGTTATGATACTTTTTGTAATACCGTAATTAGGCTATAATACCATAATTGGGTTGTAATATTATAATTAAGCTATAATGCCTTAATGCCATTTAAGGTTGCCTATCAAAAGTCATTTGACCTAATGCTGAAAGTTAAAACTCCCTACATAGTACCACAGCATAGTTTTGGTATATTTAGTATTAGTGTAATAATATTTTGATTAATTAACATTTTTTTAAACATATATTAATAAAAAAAGCTGTGATTAGTATTTTGAACAGGCCAGGTTAAACCTGTTAAGTTGATCTAAAATATTCAGGTTGGGTCATCAAATTTGTAATCTGACCCATTTTAACCTAAAGTTAAAAAAGAAAACGCTGATACTAAATGATTGTAAAAGAAATATTTTGGCATTTTTTTTCAGAAATTTATTTAATGAATGCAAAAAAAAAGCTTCAGATTTTTTTGCCAATTCAATTTTAATTAATAAAAAACGTTAAAAAATGGGTTAACATTTATTTATTCAGTTATTGAATTGCTTAAAAAATGTGAAAAACTATATTTTAGCATTTTTTTTTAAATTAAACGCTTTATAAAAACATTTTTTTAATGATTTAACGCTTAAAAAAAATGTTTTTTTTTAAATTTAACATTAAAAATGTATTTTAGCATTTTTTTTAAAAATTAAAAGCTTTTAAAAAAAATATTTTTTAAATTAAAAAATGTATTTTAGTGCTTTTTTTAATTAACTGTTTTAAAAAATTAAAAAATAACATTTTAATTAAAATGCTTTAAAAAAAACATTAAAAACTGCATTTTAGCATTTTTTTTAAAATTAAACACAATTAAACACTTTATAAAAATGTTTTTTAATAAACTTAATACTTAAAAAAAAATATTTTTTAAATTTAACGTTAAAAATATGTTTTAGTATTTTTTTAAATTAAAAGCTTTAAAAAAATGTATTTTAAATTAAAAAATGTATTTTAATGTTTTTTTTTAATTAACCATTTTAGAAAATTAAAAAAAAAACATTTTAATTAAAACGCTTTAAAAAAAAATGTCAAAAAATGCATTTTAGTATTTTTTTAAATTAAAAGCTTTAAAAAAATTAAAAAACGTATTTTACTATTTTTTTTAATTAACCATTTTAAAAAATTAAAAAAAATGTTTTAGTTAAAATGCTTTAAAAAAAATATTAAAATCGCATTTAGCATTTTTTTTAAAAATTAAACGTTTTATAAAAACATTTTTTTAATAAATTTAATACTTAAAAAAAATATTTTTTTAAATTTAACGTTAAAATTGTATTTTGGCATTTTTTTTAAATTAAAAGCTTTAAAAAAAGTTTTTCAATTAAAAAACGTATTTTAGCTTTTTATTAATTAAACGTTTTAAAAACTTATAGAATTAAGAAATCTATCAATACGCTCATCTTCACTACTAATGCTACGAACTATACGTAAGAATTAGTGCCTGACCAATTCATCATTTGTATAAGTTAAAAAATTAAACATTTTAAAAAATTAAAAAAAAATATTTTAATTAAAATGCTTTAAAAAATGCATTTTAGCATTTTTTTTAAACGTTCTAAAAATGATGTTTTTAAATAAGCGTTAAAAAAAAGTTAAAAACTTATTTACCATTTTTTTTTAATTTGAAAATTAAAAAAAAAACATTTTTAAATTATAAACTTATTACTAAAAAATGTTAATGAACAGTTTTAAAGTTTTTTATTTAGTTATTAAATGCTTTAAAAAATGTTATTCTTATTAATATTTTTCTAGGCCTTTTTGTTTTACTACTTGTATTTACATTTCACAGGAACATTCGTATTGACTTTGGATTTTCTAATTTGTATTATCTAAACATATATAAAATAATAATTTAATTAAAAATATCAATTGATAAACTGTCAGATAAGAAAAATAGATATCAATAAGTTAATTCAAACAAGTAAATAAAAAAAACCAGATAGCAATAGGCCAATCTAATTGATATCCAGTTGCAAATGAATAGGTACCCTATTGATATCTTATTGATAATCTATATATACCTGATTTATGCCATTTTAAAGTTACTAATTAGATTTTAGCATTTTTTTTATAGACGTTAAATAAAAGGTAAAAACCTATTCTTAATTAAATGTAAACTTGAAAAAAATGTTTTTTTTAATTTAACGCTTAAAAAAAATGTTTTTTTTAATTTAACGCTTAAAAAAATATTTTGGAAAAAAAATAAAGCTTTTTAATTAAAATGCTTTAAAAAAATGTTAAACCCTTATTTTTTTAATTAAATACTTTAAAAAAATACATTTTTTAAATTAAACACTCAAAAAAAATGTAATTTAGCATTTTTAATTATAAACGCATTGAAAAAATGTTAAACCCATATTTTTTTAATTAAATACTTTAAAAAAAATACATTTTTAAATTTAAACGCTCAAAAAAATTATATTTTGTCATTTTCTTAATTAAATGCTTTAAAAAATATTAAAACTGTATTTTTTTTAATTAAATACTTTTAAAAAATGTATTTTAACGTTTTTTTAATTAAACGCTTTAAAAAAAATGTTAAACCCTTATTTTTTAATTAAATACTTTAAAATAAAATACATTTTTTAAATTAAACACTTAAAAAATGTATTTTAGCATTTTTTAAATTAAACGCTTTAAAAAAATATTAAACCCTTATTTTTTAATTAAACACTTTAAAAAAAAATATTTTTTTTAAATTAAACGCTTAAAAAAAATGTATTTTAGCATTTTTTAAATTAAACGCTTTAAAAAACTTTTTTTATTTAAATTAAATGCATGTCAAATGCTTAAAAAAAAATTTTTTTTTAAATTAAGTGCTTAAAAATTAAAAAAACGTTGATAAATATTTTGATATAGGTTTATTAATTGCTCTAATAAAACTATTAACCTGATTTGAGAAAAAAAGATGTTTTGACATTTTTACAAAAATTCTATTTAATATTTATTGTTATAACTATAAATTATTTTTTACTATAAACATTATAACAAACAAAACTATTTTGAATCAGACAGGTCAGACAGGTCAAGTCAGGTCAGACAGGTTACCTGATCTGACCTAATCTAACCCGTTCAGAATACTAGCTA
This sequence comes from Rhizophagus clarus, assembly GCA_015698045.1. Classification (NCBI taxonomy): domain Eukaryota; kingdom Fungi; phylum Glomeromycota; class Glomeromycetes; order Glomerales; family Glomeraceae; genus Rhizophagus; species Rhizophagus clarus. The sequence goes on along the minus strand of BLAL01000050.1, from coordinate 198,485 downwards.
TGATTTTATTAATAAAGAAAGTCATGATTTTATTAATAAAGAAAGCCACAATTTTGAATGATTTTATTAATAAAAAAAGCCGCAATTTATTACATTTATTAATAAAAAAAAGGATTTTGTTAATAAAAAAAAGTTGCAATTTTTTATTAATAAAAAAGCCGTGATTTTTGTTAATAAAAAAAGCCACAATTTTTGTTAATAAAAAATAAGCCATGATTTTATTAATAAAAAATAAGCCATGATTTTATTAATAAAAAATAAGCCATGATTTTATTAATAAAAAATAAGCCATGATTTTATTAATAAAAAATAAGCCATGATTTTATTAATAAAAAATAAGCCATGATTTTATTAATAAAAAATAAGCCATGATTTTATTAATAAAAAATAAGCCATGATTTTATTAATAAAAAATAAGCCATGATTTTGTTAATAAAAAAAAGTTGCAATTTTTATTAATAAAAAAGCCGTGATTTTTGTTAATAAAAAAAGCCACAATTTTTGTTAATAAAAAATAAGCCATGATTTTATTAATAAAAAATAAGCCATGATTTTATTAATAAAAAATAAGCCATGATTTTGTTAATAAAAAAAAGTTGCAATTTTTATTAATAAAAAAGCCGTGATTTTTGTTAATAAAAAAAGCCACAATTTTTGTTAATAAAAAATAAGCCATGATTTTATTAATAAAAAATAAGCCATGATTTTATTAATAAAAAATAAGCCATGATTTTATTAATAAAAAATAAGCCATGATTTTATTAATAAAAAATAAGCCATGATTTTATTAATAAAAAATAAGCCATGATTTTATTAATAAAAAATAAGCCATGATTTTATTAATAAAAAATAAGCCATGATTTTATTAATAAAAAATAAGCCATGATTTTATTAATAAAAAATAAGCCATGATTTTATTAATAAAAAATAAGCCATGATTTTATTAATAAAAAATAAGCCATGATTTTATTAATAAAAAATAAGCCATGATTTTATTAATAAAAAATAAGCCATGATTTTATTAATAAAAAATAAGCCATGATTTTATTAATAAAAAATAAGCCATGATTTTATTAATAAAAAATAAGCCATGATTTTATTAATAAAAAATAAGCCATGATTTTATTAATAAAAAATAAGCCATGATTTTATTAATAAAAAATAAGCCATGATTTTATTAATAAAAAATAAGCCATGATTTTATTAATAAAAAATAAGCCATGATTTTATTAATAAAAAATAAGCCATGATTTTATTAATAAAAAATAAGCCATGATTTTATTAATAAAAAATAAGCCATGATTTTATTAATAAAAAATAAGCCATGATTTTATTAATAAAAAATAAGCCATGATTTTATTAATAAAAAATAAGCCATGATTTTATTAATAAAAAAATAAGCCATGATTTTATTAAACATGATTTTATTAATAAAAAAGTAATGAAAAAAGCCACAATTTGTTTTGTTAATAAAAAAAAGCTGCAATTTTATTAATAAAGAAAGCTGTAATTTCATTAATAAAAAAGTCACAATTTTGAATAATTTTATTAATAAAAAAAGCCACAATTTATTAGATTTATTAATAAAAAATGACACGTTTTTATTAATAAAATTGCAGCTTTTTTTATTAACAAAATCGCAGCTTTTTTTATTAACAAAAATTGTGGCTTTTTTTATTACTTTTTTATTAATAAAATCACGTTTAATAAAATTGCAGCTTATTTTTTATTAATAGAATCACAGCTTTTTTTATTAACAAAATTAATGGAATCACAGCTTTCTTTATCAATAAAATCACAGCTTTCTTTATTAATAAATTTGCAGTTTTCTTTATTAATAAAATTGTGGCTTTTTTTATTAATAAAATTGTGGTTTTCTTTATTAATAAAATTGTAGTTTTCTTTATTAATAAAATTGCAGCTTTCTTTATTAATAAAATCGTGACTTCCTTTATTAATAAAATCGCAGCTTTTTTTATTAATAAATCATGACTTCCTTTATTAATAAAATCACAGCTTTCTTTATTAATAAAATTGCGGCTTTTTTTATTAATATGTATTTAAAAAAATGTTAATTAATCAATTTATTATTACTATACAAATTAAAAAAAAACAAACATTTTTAACATTTTTTTTATTAATATGAATTAAAAAATGTTATCACACTAATACTATATATACCAAAACTATGCCACAGCACTATATAGGAAGTTTTAACTTTTGGTATTGAGCCAAATAACTTTTAGCAGGCAATCTTAGGTGGCATTAGTGTATTACAGCCTAATTATGATATTATAGCCCAATTATGACATTATAACCTAATTACAATATTACAAAAAGTGTCATAACTGTAATACCGTATGTTGTAATATTACGGCATCATCTAATTAATTATGACTAACATCTTTATACAAAACATAAATTACATAACTATTATTTATTACCTTATGTCATACCCTCTTTTTTTTATTTTTTTATAAATATTTTAGAAACAGAATTTTTTTTATATTAAAATCCTATTTATCATATATTATATATTATATCTTTAATTTTTTATAATTCTAGCTAAAATATTAAAAATTACTGTATTAGATTATTATATAATACAGTTCTTCTTTTTTAGACAATACCTATTTCATAAAAAATTTTTTTCTTATTTTCAAAATAACTATAATTGGAATTTTATGTACTGATATTTTCATAAAGGAAATTTTATATCAATCATATAACCTCAGTGCTTACTTAGACTTATCTTTGTATTGTTTGAATCTGTTTTACTTTTGTATTTCAGTTGGATGACAATTATTATAATAAAAATAAAAATAAAAATCAATCATATAATCCATGTACAAATAGTCTAATTTAAAATATTAAACAAGTACAGTAAAGAATGATGATTAATATGAGTAATTATAAGTTATAATTTATCATAATCAAAATAATCAACAAACAATTAGATAAAAGAAAATGAAAAGTCTTAGTATTACTTGGTATTATGTAATAAAAGAAAATGGAATTAAAGAAAAGGATTATTAATGATAAGCATTAGTATTAATAATTTAAGAGAATGATAAATTATTAATTACAATTAAAAATAGTTTTTATTATGTAAATTAAAATTAAGAATAGCTTTATATGTAAGAAAATAAGTATAAATAAGAGAGAAATTTTATATTATAAGTCTTTTAGACTGGTTCTCTTAATAAATAATAAAATTATGTTTAAATAGTTCTATTAAATTATTTTATACATCGCAATTTACACATTTTTATATATTTTTATATTTATTAATAATCGTCATATCTTTTTTTTATTTTTGCAGCATTAAAATAAAGTAATGGAAACCTTTTTCTTAATTTATTATTTTATTTATTTGTTTTATTTTTGTTAATTTCACTTTCAATTTTTTCAACTCCTGGTGTCTTTTCATATCATAATGTTTTTCTATTAAAAAATGAAAAAAAATGCTGATTTTGGCATTTTTTTCATAAAGTAATGTGAAATAATGCTGTTTCAGTATATTTAATAAGTTGCAGTTCTGTTCTAGCATTTTTTTGCAGAAATCATTTGTTCTGATATTTCTTTTGCAACTTCATATATATATAAATAAAAATGTCTTAGATAAACAGATCTTATAATCTGATTCAGATTAAATTTAACAAATTCAAGATTATATAATTTTAAATCTGAATCTAAATTTTAAATTTAAATTTAGAATTTAAATTTAATTTGCAAATTATAATACTATAATCTAATTCAGATCTAACTGGATCAAATCTTGATCAGATCTAATTAGATTGGATTTTTTGCAGAACTTTAACTACTAGTATCATATATTTATTATTTATTATTACCTATTATACTGATAACTAATTTATTACTTATTATTTAGAATTTTTTTTTATGTGTGATTTTTTTCAGTTTACATTTTTTTGCTTTCGTTTACTATATTCCTCTTTCATTTTTTATTAACTTATTAGTTCTTTTTTTTAAGTGTGACTATTTTAGTTAAAGGTAAATTTTTATTTTTTTTTATTTTTTCTTTTATCCTTTATTAATCTTTTGTTTCTTTTTAAGCATATGTTATTTTAATAAAATTCAAGTAATATATATAATTTTTTTCATTTTTTTCTTTAATTCTCTTATTGTTTACTTTTTTTAAAAATGATAATAACTATCTTACTTTATCATTTTTTTCTATGAGATGAATGGGTGTTTTAATTATTGCATTTCTTTATTTATTTTTATTTTTTTTTATTGATCATTTTATTTATTTTTATTTTTTTATCCTATTCATTATTTTTATTTTCCTTTATTTCCCATTTATTTCTTTTATCACTTCATTTTCCTCTATTTTCCCTTTGTATTTTTTTATTTCACTCCACTATCTTTTGTCTTTTTTACATTTCTTTATTCTTTTTATTCTTTCTATTCTCTATTTATTACTTTTCTTTTATTTTTTTTATTTTCTCTTATTTTTTTCCTATTTTCTATTCATTTTTTTTGTTTCTTTTACTATTCTTTCACTTCCTTTAATTTTTTCTTCATTCCTTTTATTTTTTTTTTATTTTACTATTTCTTATTATTTGTTTCTTTTATTTTTTTTATTTTACCATTCTTTATTATTTGTTTCTTTTCTTTTTTTTATTTTACTATTCTTTATCATTTGTTTCTTTTCTTTTTTTTTATTATATTTTTTTTGTTTTCTTTACTTTTCCTTTATTTTTTTTATTATTTTTTATTTTTCTTTCATTCCTCTTATTTTTTTTATTCCTTATTTATTGCCTTTATTTCTTTTCATTACCCTTTATTTTTATAATTTGCTTTAATACTTTCCTATTTTTTCATTTTTTTACCTTCATTCTCTTTATTCCTTTTTTTTGCTGCTCTTCACTTTTTTATTCTCTTTACTTTCCTTTTGTTTCTTTTTAATCATCTTTGTTCTCTTATATCTTCTTTATTTATCTTTCATTTTATCCATCCTTTTTTATTATTATTTATATTTTTTCATCATATTTCATTCATCTTTTGCTTTTCTATATTCCTCTTTATTTACTAATCCATTTTATTTATCTTTTCTTTCTTATTTTCTCTTGATTTTTCCAGTTCTTCTTTACATATATTTGCATTAACAGTATTAATATTATGTCATATGACCAAACTAAATTTTATATAAACTTGTGATTTACTATTATATAACTTATTTTTTATTGATCAAATAAAAATTGAAAAAACTAGCCAATAAAAATTTTTTAAATAATCATGTGATACTGGTAGTGATCGCTAACCCCTTAAAATTTTGTAACAAGATAAAATGTAAATATATATGCTAATTATTTTTTAATCAGAATTTAAAATTTTGGATGAAGTTACAGATATTCAAGCAAAATTTAAAACTTTTACAGTATGATATTAAAGTATTCAAAAATCTACAATTAAAATAAATATATATAATTTTTGATAATTAAGAAGTTATTGATAAATAAATACATGCAATTATTATAAAACTAATAATTATTATTTGATTTAATATAAACCTTTGATACATAACAATTTTGTCAATATCAATCTATATTATTTATTAAAATCCAATCACTAGATACTAATATTATAAAATTTAAATTTTAATATAAATTTATTAATTATTAAAATTACTGTATGTAATTTGATTTTATGTATCGTAGAATTTGTATTTTTTTTAATAAATGATCGGCAATAATGTGATAATACGAGGATGTCCATCCTGTTACATAGACGGATATCATCCAAATATTATTATGTACAATTTTGAGTAATTTACAAAAATAGGTTTGTCTGAGCAGTGTATGGTTGTTAAGAGATAATAATAATAAAATGCCATAATCAATGTTGAAAATTTTTGTTACGAAACACTTATTATCGCAATTTTTTTAGAAATGTCGTTATATTGCTTATAAATTCAAATTTAATATGCCGTTTGATTAATAATGTATTATAGATAATGCACATCATCTTAATCACCGGATTAAGTTTTATCCGCATGTGAAATAAAAGGTATAAAATAACCTACCTTCAGACATTAAAACTACAACCAAATTACAAAGTAAAATGACTACTGAAATTACATTCGAAAATGTTGGAGCTCCAAACGTGTCATATTATACGCCAATTCAGGACCCTCCACCGGGTACACCATTATCTTTAGTTAAACATAAAACCACCCAATCTAATGGAGAGATTACAAAAGAATTTCCACCATTATTTACACCGCTAAAACTTCGTAGTATAATATTACCAAATAGAATAGCGGTATCACCAATGTGTACATACAGTGCACAGGATGGTATGCTATCAGACTGGCATTTGGTACATTTAGGTCAATTTGCTCTTAGAGGTGTAGGTTTGATTTTTGTAGAAGCTACAGCCGTAACAGCTCAAGGTAGAATATCTCCTAGTGATTCGGGATTATGGAAAGATGAACAAATTGCTCCGTTAAAAAGAATTGTAGATTTTGTTCATTCTCAAGGAGTTAAAATTGGTATACAATTAGCACATGCCGGTAGAAAAGCTTCCACAGGAGCGCCTTTTATTATTTCCAAAGGTCAATTATGTCCGGAAGAATATGGTGGATGGCCAGATGATGTTGTTGGTCCTTCTCCTATCCCTTGGAACGAAAATCACGCGTCTCCAAAAGAATTAACCGTAGAACAAATTCACGAAATTGAAGAAGCTTATGTTACAGCTGCTAAACGTGCTGAAAAAGCAGGATTTGATATAGTAGAACTACATTTTGCTCACGGATATCTAGCTCACGAATTTTTCTCTCCTATTTCAAATAAACGTACAGATCAATACGGTGGTTCATTCGAAAATCGAGTTAGGTATGGGTTAGAAACTGCAAAAAAGGTTCGTGAAGTTTGGCCAAAAGATAAGCCATTATTTGCTAGAATTTCTGCTACAGATTGGGTTGACAACGGTGAAGGTAATAGTTGGGAAATCAAACAATCCGTTAGATTATCTGAGCTATTAAAGGATCTTGGTGTTGATTTAATCGATGTTTCCTCTGGTGGTAATACACCTGAACAAAAGATCCATCCTATGGCTGGTTATCAAGTTTCTTTCTCCGAAGAAATTAAGAAAAATGCTAATATCAATACGGGTACCGTTGGTTTGATTAGAGATCCTAAACTTGCTAATAATATTGTGTCAAGTGGCCATGCCGATTTGATATTTTTGGCAAGAGGCCTTTTGGCTGATGGTAATTGGGCAATTAAAGCTGCTGAAGAATTGGGTGTATTAATTAGAACTCCTAAACAATATCATTATGCTATCGAGAGATTTTTAATTAAGGATGCTGAATAGAGATTATTCTTTTATTTTTTAAATTATATAATATAAAATGATAATAATGTAAAGGATGGACTTATTTGCATATATATATATATATATTTGTATCAAGTTCCTATTTCTTTTATTTTTCTGTAAAATTTTCTATTCTTCAAGTACTAAAAATGTTTTACAATAAAAAGAAAAACAATATTTTGGAATAATTATCCAAAACTTGGATACATCTAGTTATTTAAAAAAATATTTGTTTAAAATATAATGATAGAATCTAAATGTATTTAATGATTAAAAAGAACATGATTTAACAATAAAAGTCGTTTAATATTTCAAATCTAATATAACAAAACATTTAGAATTTTAAAAATATTAATATTTTTTTTAAAAATTTTTTTTTTTTTTTAAAATTTAAAAATTCTTTAATTAATCTTCAGATTTTACTATAAACATTTTATAAAAAAAATAAATTAAATTTATTATAAATTTTCTATAATTAAAATTTATTAATTTATTTATAGTAAAAATATAATAAAGAAATTAATTTTTTTTTTTTATTTATTTTAGAAATGAATACAATGGTTTCAGGACTTGTATTGCTAAACTAGTTAACCAATTTATGGACTGCTAATAACTAAAAAATTATTAAAATGCTATTTAAAATTAGGTTGATAAGTATACAGTGATGACTTCTTTATAGGATATCATGATCCTTTGTTAAAATATGCAGCTATATTATACATATTAATTTACTGCAGTATAGTCTTGACAAAAAGGAATAATGCATATATACTATTGCCACTCAGTCTATACAGAAGAACCATTACATAAATCCCATCTTTTTAAAAATAACCAATAAAAACTATATGTAATAAAAAATAAATAAAAGAAAAAAAGAAAACAATCTTTTAAATAAAACAATTAAGGTAAACTAAAACAAAAAACTATACTATACTTCTATAATAAAACAAAAGAAAGTAATAGATAAAATAAAATATAATTGCTACTGCACTATATTACATAAAAGAAAAACTGCATTATTAATAAAACTCAATGAGAAAAAATTAAAAACTTTAATAATATTCATATAATTTCTGTCTTTTAGTCAAAGAGTTCCAATAAATAGTACTTTAACCTGAACATGTATGTTCCTTAAGTGACTCTCTTTTTACCTATTTCTTTATACTTTTTGAATAATAAAACCCTTTTGAAAATATTTTAGTTTTTAGATTTATTATTAACATCTCTTTTATAATATCTATGAATAAAAAATTCTCAGTTTTCATCCATTTTTCACTATTTTTATTTCTAAAAATTATTTTTTCCAGTATTTAGAGAAGTACATAAATAAAAAAACCATTTTTTATACTTTATTCACTGTTTTTGTTTCTAAAATATTTTTTAAAAAATATTTTATTTTTTTCTAAAAAATGAGTGTAATAATTGGTAAAAAGAGTTTTTTTTATAATAAAAAAATTAATAAAATGAAAATTACTATAAAGAATAAAATATGTATATAATAAGCTTATAGAATTTATAAATAAAAGGATTTTTATAAATATTTATAAAACTTTAATTATAAAAAAACTAATAAAAAACTTTATAATGAATAATATTAAAAAAAAATTATAATTAGTTTTAGTTAAAGGTAATATAATTTAAGTAATATTACCTATTAATTTTATTATAATTTAATAAAGTCAGATCAAATAAAAAGTATGTTTAATATAATTCTTCCTTTTTTTTTATTTCAAAATAGTTCTTAAATAATACTTATTTGCAATTTTGATTAAACAAAATTAATAAAAATTATATAGCTATTTAAAATTTATTATAATGTTTAAGTTTTCCCTTATCTCTTTAAAAATACTATCTGCTTGATCTGGCTTAAAATTGATATAAGTGATTTAATTTAGATAAAATTATTTATAATTTTATATAAAAAATTTAACTTAAGTGATATTATCTGATTTAATTAATATAATTGTTTATATTTAATTATAATATTTTATTATCATTATTATTTATAAATGATATAATTAAAGCCACTTATTTCAAAAATTCTTTCTCTAATACAGGATTTCAAACAATATATACAGTATATAGGTTATATTAAAATCCAAATTTTTTACTATGATCAATTAGCAAATTATTTTAAATTCTGCTAAGCAAAATTTTATTATAATATTAAAAATTTTATATTGCTAAACAACTTATTTTATAACATATATAAAAACTTTTATAAATAACTTATAAATTTATATTTATAATATAATTTATTATAAAAATTAAAATACAAATAAATTTTAATGTAATAAATAATTTAATTTAAATATTTAAAATATTAAAAATTTAAAAATTAGTACTATTATAGGAATACCAACCTTTTAATAAATATATACCTAGAGTTATAAAAAATAGAACAACTTTACCTAAACATAAGAAATTGATTTCATTTAATCAAAATAGTAAAATTATACTTTAAAATTAAAAATTAAATAAATAATAAATAATTAAAAGTATAAAACTTAATCACATTCCACAAATATTAGTTTATTTATTCTAAAATTTTTATTATAAATAAATTTAATCTGCTAAACAATATTACTTAAGTGAAAAAAAAATGATTTTATTTAACTAAAATGATGTAATTACATTCTGAAGTTAAAAAAAAAGAAAAAAATTTTTGGAATTAGTGCTATTTGATAGAGCTTTAAATTTCTGATTCAGTTCTGTTTTCAGTTTTGATTTAGCTCTCTAATATAAAATTTTACCAAAAGTATTTTTCGGCTTAAAATTTTTACTGAAAAATATTTTCAGGTCATACGTTTAACTGAAAATATTTTCAGTTAAAAATACTACCAAAAAATCATTTTCAGTTTGAAAAATTAGTTCTGGTTCCATTTTCAGATTAAAAAATGGAACTGAAACCATTTTTTCAAAAAACACTTCAAACTGAAAATGTTCAGATGAAGTTTTTTAACTAAAAAAATGTTTTCAGTTAAAAGATGATTCTGAAAATATTTTTCAATAAAAATCTTATTCTGAAAAGCATCCAGTAAGGAACCAAGTTCAGAACCAGAAATGGAACTGAAAACAGAACTAAACCAAAAATTCAGAACTCTACTATTTGAAAAATACAAATTTCTTTATAAATATTATATCTAGCCTTAAAAAAATTAAGATCTAAATACTTTTAATATTATTGAACAATTTTACTTAAATATAAAAAAGTGATTTTATTAAACTAAAATTTATTTATATATAATTAAATTTAGTAAATAAAAAACAAAAATAAAAAAATATTATTATAAAAAATATATTTTAAAATTTTTAAAAGTATGAATGAAATTAAAATTTTTTTTTTTTTTTTTTTAGTTTGCAAAATATAAAATTTTATTTACAAAAAATAAGAATAAATTACAATATAGTAAAATTACAGATATAAGTTCTATATATATAGTAAAAACTATATCAATTATGAATCTTGTAATTATAAATAGTATAATCCTTTTAAGAAAATCATATCATAAAGACTAAGTTAATAATAAAAAAAAATAACAAAAAAACTAAACTTTATGAAAATACTTTCTTAGACTATAGTAAAAAATACAAATCAAAATAATACCAAAATATATAAATATGCCTAATTCAGTATACTTAGGATAAACTATAAGTAAATAAAAAGTAGAATTTGTAAAAAAAACAAAAAAAGAAAATTATATATACTTTAAAAATGACTAATTATATTTATACTATAAATATGTAGAACTAATTATGATAAAATATTAATCATCTAAAAAACTGATGATAGTCATCTTGTATTTGTATAATACCTAAAGACCAATAATATCTTAATGTTGTATGTGTAAACTTTTACTTAATAGAATATTATTAGTAATTTATTTATATATATTAAATAAAATTAGTAAAAACTGTATTGATTATTTGTGGTTAAATAAACATGTGATTTGTATGCTCTATGCAGTTGTAAAAAAAAAAACAAAAAAGTTAAAAAAGAGCATAAGAAGAAAAAGAAGTAAAAAAAGTATATATAAAATATGAAAAAAAGATATTTTCTTTCAAAAAATTATCAACCTATAACTGCAATAATTATAGAATTTAAAGCTGTTGGCCTACAGACAGGAAAATTAAAATTATATATATACTAAAAAGATATACTAGAAAAAAAATTCTGAAATTCCATAAAATATGATAATTCTTACAAAAATTTATAATTACAAAAAAAGGAGAAAAAGAATTTTTTTTAGTAAAATTAAAATTTTTTCATATATATATATATATAGTGTAGTATAAAAATCATTCCTTACTATACAAAATTTATATATAATTTAAATAATTTTAACTTCCCATTATGTATCTATAATTATGACTTTTTTATATTTCACTTTTTAATAAGCAACATTCTATATGACTTAAAAAAAATTTTATAATAAATAAGCAAATTTTTTTGTTACCTATATATATATTATTTAAAGTTCTGTATCAATTATTGCAATTGAATATTACTTCTCTCCTTCCTTTCAGTTTTTCTTCAACTACATCTTTTGAGCTAAAAAAACTTAAAAAAATTAAAATTAAATTCAATTAGCAGTTAAGGATGATAATATAGCTTAAGTAATCATTAGATATTATTTTAACTTAAGTTTAGGTTAATATATTTGTAATATACAGATTTATAATATTTTAGCTAAGTAGAATAATCTCATATTATTAGATCTTTTAAAGGCTTAAAAAAATATTATTTCTATTATTAATTTTCAATTTGAAAGATTTGAAAAAAAAAATTGTTTTTAAATTGTTCCTTAGTCTATCTGTTATTAGTTGATTTTCAGCATCTTAAAGTCTTCAAAAACTTAAAAAAAAAAAGGTTTCAAGTTATAATCATAAATTCTCCAGTATCTATGACATTAAATATGTTATTAGTTAAGAAAAACTTTGCAAATTTTATTACTTTATTTAAAATTAAGACTTTTAAAGAAGTTAAAAACCTGAATAGCTAATATAAAATAATTGTCTACTTTAAAAGTCAAAAGGATTTACAATTTATTATTAGTAAGAAATCAGTTTAAAGTAGTGAAAAATTAAGTTAATATCATCATACTATTCTATTCTTTATATTGTGTTGCTAAAATAATAAATAGAGTAATTTCATAAGAAAAGATAAACCTAATAATAAAAGATTCCTCTCATCTTCTACTTATAAGAAATCTTTAAGAATTGCTGTAAAATTGCCTACTACTAGTTTTAATTATATTTATATAAGAAGTCTGTAAAAGGATTTATCTAACTTATTGTCTGAACATAAGATTAAAGAAAAAAACAAATCTAAAACAATGAAACTTATATAAAGCTCTTCTCTTTAAAAAGCCACCTAAAAAATTAAAGATAATTTTAATGGATTTTATTAGAAAATAATTTTGGGATTAATAATAATTAGTAGGATTTTATCTTGACTTTTCTAAATGATTAAATATATTTCTTTTTTGTATTCCTTTCCTTTTATTTATATCATTTTATTAGTTTAATAATTTAGGTAGGTAGTTAGACTGGCTATAGTTGAAAATATACAGGACAATTAACTGATGATCAGCAAAATGATCTCAAATTTAATGTACAAACTATTATATATTTTAACGTTTCTTTAGAAAATAACCTTTTTTATTATCTTATAAATAAATTCTTAAAAATTTAAGTACCACTTTTAAATTTGTATTAGTAAAGTTTAGTATTCTTTTACTATTTTAATAAAGTTTATATATTATTAATACCTTTAATAAAAAAAAAATATATATATATATATTTTTGCATGAATTTTATTAATATCAATATATTTTAAATAAAAACTTTAAAAATAAATCTAATATAAGCTATTTTTTTTTATTTATATTATTAAAAAGTTTATACAACGCATTTATTTTTTATTTAGCAAAAAATATTATCAATTAGTATATTAAAAAAAGATATTTAATAATGTAATACTTTGCAGTAAAATAAAATTTATTGGTTATAGTTCCATAGTTAAAACTTTACCACTGACTCACTCCATTTGGAGTATTTAATGTAATCCCTTCGTGTTTTATGTTAACTTGTCAATAAAAATAAAAAATAAAGTAAAATAAAATTTATTATTAAATATACTATATAAACTTTATCCCTTAAATAGTAAGATATTGCAAACAAATTTGTCTGCAATTTTACTGAAATTATGGTTTTTATTCAATTTTTTGAAAAATAAAACTACTTTTATAAAAATTTTTTTTTAAATAATTTAAATATTACATCACATAATAATAACTATCATTTTCTGATTATGTACTAAAAAATTAAAATTAAGCGCTGATTAAAATATTGCATTTTAACAATAACCTGATTTCTAAAAAAATTTTGTATTTAATTTTGGCAAACTCATTGAGATTTGATTATAATTATATCAAACCTTAATAATGAAATGTAAAATATGTTATGAGTAATAACTTTTATTATGTTAATTTTTATGATTTAGAAATAAGATTTTGAAACTATATATATATACTAAAAGAAAAAATAATTTTCATAAAATTTATAAAAAAAATGTGAAATGCATATTACAATTTTAAATTAAAAAATTAAAACTAAATTTCATTTTAATTGCTATTTTCTCTATAAATATGATAATTCCTAAACAATTTGAACATCTGAAATCTGTATCAGGTTGACAACGTAGTGTGATGCAGCATTTCTTAAAAATTATAAAAAATAAGTTTATCTCTTAATAAAAAACTTCCAAAATGTTATATTACAGTGACTCACAAAAATAACGCATTATTTAAAAATTAATTTTTAATCACATGTATTGATGTTAAAATTAAAGCCAATCAAAATAAAATTTAAAATGTAGATTATTTAATATGTAAATTACCAGAATATGCTAAAATTTAATGTAAATCAATTGGTTAATTTTTTATGTACATCACAATTCATCAAAAAATGAGATGCATTACTAAGTTGGTTACACTCTTAACTGGTGATTGTTTAGAGGTGTGATTATACAGTGGCTCACGTAAGTAATGCACCAAACTTTTTTAAATGTGAAATCACGTGTTTATTGATTAAAACAAATGCGTTTAATTTGATTTTTTTAAAATAAACAGTATATATGTAAATCTTTAATATATAAATATTACTCCTGTTTTTGTATAACAAAAAATGCTCTTGTGGTGTTTTTTCTCACCAAACCATAGTGTGTTATATTTGCGGCTTTTCAAAAAAAAAAGTTTTGCTAAGAAAAAAAATTTATTTATTATAATTAATAATAAAAATAATGATAAAAAAACGCTTTCATACTTACATTTTTTTAAAATTATATTCTCTTACTTTTATAAACTAAAGTCCAACTTACCATTGAACAAAGGGCACAAGCAATTATGATACTCAAATGTGGTTTTGCTGTAAAAGAGATTGCTGCTAAAATTGGTTGTGAAAGTCATACAATAATCATAAGGCTTAAAAAAAATACGTGAAAATTGGTAGAGTTGAAGATAAATCACGTTCAAGTCAGCCACATATGTTAAATGAGCGTAATGAACGTACAATCATAAGATGCTTGGCGAATAGCGAATGTTCAAATGCTGTTCAATTAACAAAGTCTTTACAAAGTAATGAAAAATTGAAGTCAGTATTGATACTGTACATAGAATATTAAGAAGTAATAGTTTGGCGTCTAGAGTAAAATGCAAGAAGCCACTTTTGTTCAAAAAATACCATGAGAAATGATTTAAATTTGCTAAAAGGTTTAATGATTGGACAATGAGTGATTGGAGTAAAGTGGTTTGGTCTAATGAGTCTAAATTTCAGATATTTGAATCAGACAGATGGCAATACTGCTAGAAGAAATCAGGAGAGGCACTTAAAGACTCCCATGTAAAACTTACTATTAAATTTGGTGGCAGTAGTGTTTTCGTGTGAAGATGTTTCACTTCTCGTAGTGTAGGTTATCCATGTAAAATTGATGGAGGTCTAGATGTCAAATTATATCGTAAGATATTGGATGAGGACTTTATGGAGACACTTTAGTATTATGAATTTGATACTTCAGACATTATCTTTCAACAGGATAATAATCTGAAGCATATTGCAATACTTACAAAGCAGTGGTTTGATGATAATAGTATTGAAGTTTTACCATAGCTGCCATAATCACCTGATCTTAATCCCATAGAACATCTTTGGAATGATATTGACCATCAACTTAAAGCATTAAACATTGAAATTAGAGGAAAAGATACATTATGGGAGCATGTTTCTCAGATTTGGAATGAAACAGCATTAGAGGCATGTACTAAATTGATTGAGTCAATGCCAGAAAGAATTCAAGATGTTATTAATGCTAGAGGTAGTTATACAAGATGGTGAAAAATATTTTTACTAATATTTTTTGTTTTTTTTTAAGAAAAAAATGTTAAATTTTGTGATGGTAATAAACATGTATAAATTACGCACCATAATTTTAATAAATATTGTGTAAATTAGGGTTCTGCAAAAAATCTGATCCAATTAGATCTGATCTGGATCTGATCTGGTCAGATCTGAATCAGATTATAATATTATAATCTGCGGATCAGATTCGGATTCCAAATTTGAATCCGAAGTTCAGATTCGGATTTGAAATTGTATAATTATGATCTATCGAATTGAATCTGGATCAGATCTGCCAGATTTGGATCAGATCATAAGATCCGTTTATCCAAGGCGGTTTTATTTATAAAATAAAAGAAAATGTCAGAACAGAACTGTAACCTATTAAACACGCCGAAACGGCATTATTTCGCATTACTTTATTCAAAAAAAATGCTGAAATCGGCATTTTTTTTGAATAAATCCGTTTTTTAATAAAAAAAACATTAAATTGTTTTTTAAATAAACAATTTAGAAAAAATGTTAAATTGTTTTATTTTATTAAATGATTTTTAAAAGAAACGTTAAAATCGTTTCTTATTTATTAAAACAATTTTTAAAAGAAACGTTAAAATCATTTTTTTTATTAAACGATTTTTAAAAAAAACATTAAAATTCATTTTTTTATTAAAACGATTTTTTAAAAAAAATAAAATCATTTTTTTTATTAAACGATTTTAAAAAAGCGTAAAATCGTTCTTTTTTATTAAAACGATTTAAAAAAAAGTTAAAAATCATTTTTCATTAAAATGATGTTTAAAAAAAAATGTTAAAATCGTTTTTCATTAAAACGATTTTTTTAAAAACAACGTTAAAAATCATTTTTTTTCATTAATAAAAAAAGTAAATCATTTTTCATCAAAATGATTTTAAAAAAAAAAGTTAAAAATCGGTTTTGATTGATTAAACGATTTTTTTAAACAATTTTTTTAAAAAAAAAACGTTAAAAATCATTTTTTTTCTTTCCATTAAAATGATTTTTTAAAAAAAACATTAAAAATCATTTTTTTTCATTAATTAAAACGATTTAAAAAAAATAATGTAAAATTGTTTTTCATCAAAACGATTTTTAAAAAAAAGTTAAAAATCATTTTTTGATTGATTAAATGATTTTTTTAAACAATTTTTTTTAAAAAAAACAGTAAAAATCATTTTTTTTCTTTCCATATAAACGATTTTTAAAAAAAATACGTAAAATCATTTTTTGATCAAATGATTTTTTTAAAAAAAAAACTTTAAAAATTGTTTTTTTTTCATTAATTAAAACGATTTAAAAAAAATAATGTAAAATCGTTTTTCATTAATAAAATGATTTAAAAAAAAACGTAAAATCGTTTTTCATCAAAACGATTTTAAAAAAAAAAGTTAAAAATTGTTTCTTGATTGATTAAATGATTTTTTTAAACAATTTTTTTAAAAAAAAGGTAAAAATCGTTTTTTTTCTTTCTATATAAACGATTTTTTAAAAAAAACGTAAAATCATTTTTTTTTTCGTTAACACGATTTTTTAAAAAAAACGTAAAATCATTTTTGTTTTCGTTAAAACAATTTTAAAAAAAAACGTTAAAAATCGTTTTTTTTCATTAATTAAAACGATTTAAAAAAAATAACGTAAAATCATTTTTCATCAAAACGATTTTAAAAAAAAGTTAAAAATCATTTTTTGATTGATTAAACGATTTTTTTAAACAATTTTTTTAAAAAAAAATGGTAAAAATCATTTTTTTTCTTTCCATTAAAACAATTTTAAAAAAAAAACATAAAATCGTTTTTTTTTATTAAAACAAATTTAAAAAAAATGTTAAAATCGTTTTTTGATCAAATGATTTTTTTAAAAAAAAACTTTAAAAATCGTTTTTTTTTCATTAATTAAAACGATTTAAAAAAAAATGTTAAAAATCGTTTTTTCATTAAAACAATTTTTAAAAAAAAATGTAAAATCGTTGTTTCATTGGAACGATTTTTTAAAAAAAAAACGTAAAATTATTTTTTTTTTAATAAATGATTTTAAAAAAACGGTAATTATCATTTTTTTTATTAAAACGATTTTTAAAAAAAATGTTAAAATCGTTTATTTTAAATCTGAATTTGGTCAGATTCAGATCAGATTTGGATCAGATTCAGATCAAACTCAAATCGGATTCAGATTTTAAATTTGGGTCCACAGATTAGATTTGGATTTCAAATATATATCTGAATCTCAGATCCGGATTTGAAATCGATAGATCCAGATCCGTCAGATCAAATTTAAATCTGATAAAATCCGATCTGATCTGATCTGTGCGGAACCCTAGTGTAAATAAAGTAAAACTGGTTTATTAAATATTACTTTTTTTTTTATATTTTTAATGCTTTTACACTATATTATATATAAAATAAATATTATATTTATATACATTAATATTATCAATAAATATGTAATTTAATGTTTGACATTGGTATGGTGTATTACTTATGCGAGCCACTGTATATATAGTATATAATTTTTTTTATTAAAAATCAGAAATAAAAATTATTCTTAATTTTGGCCTGAATTATAAATTATAAAATTATAAATCATATAAATTGCATATTTTTAGGTGATAGCTGTAAACAATTTTAAAAATTTCTTATAATCTACATTCTAAAAAAGAAAATTTATTTATAATTTTGGCTGAAATTTTGATCTGACTGAAATTATAGTGACTATAAAGAGGTTCAATTACTAGTAAAAATAATATGTATGTTACAGATCATGTAGTGATAGTGATTATAACTGAATTGTGATTATAAAGAGATAAATTAACTAAGTAAAAGTCAGTTTCATAAAATTGGGTTCTTATGTAGAGGTGTGACTATATAGGGTGTGATTGTATGGAGGTCTGACTGTATATGTTTTATTCTAAATTAAATAATACTAGATAAATATTAAATATTCCAAATTATTAAAAAAAATATTATTTTAATAGTTTATTAATTAATTTTATTTAAATAGTATATTTAGTAATTATTGTATTAATATATATAAAATTATAAGATTAATATTAATATAATTATAAAATATAAAAAAAATATGTATATTTTATAATAAAATTATTATAATTTTTAATAAGCGAATTTTTTAAAAAAAATTTCACTATGATCAGATTCGTAGATCAGAAATAATTAATTATTAAAGATTAATAATAATTATTATTTTATATATAAAAAAATGTTTTACTAAATAACTTCGCATCCAGTAATTACAGAAAGATAAAATATAGCTAGTCAGATTCGTCTTATTGAGACAATTCCAACGGTAGTTATTTTACAATTTTAGGTATGATGTAGCACAAGTTACATATGAAATATTACTGTATTGCATCATATATAATATAGTTTACTGTACCTCATAGTCGTTTTGATATCTATTTCTTCTTCCAGTGATCGTGAAAAGCTGAATCATAGCTCATTAGAATTGTCTCAATGAGACGATTCTAATAGTAGTTATATCATATTTTTTGGCTTGATAGATAAGGAGATAGAGTTTAAAACGTTTATATGGCACAGTAAACTATATTATATATGATGCAGTACAGTAATGTTTCATATGTAACTTGTACTACATCACACCTAAAATTGTAAAACAACTACTATTGGAATTGTCTTAATGAGTCGAATCTGACTAGCTATATTTTATTTTTCTATAATCACTGGGTGCGGAGTTATTTAGTAAAACATTTTTTTATATATAAAATAATAATTATTATTAATCTTTAACAATTAATTATTTCTGAAATTTTTTTTAAAAAATTCGCTTGTTAAAAAAATATAATAATTTTATTATAAAATATACATATTTTTTTTTATATTTTATAATTATATTAGTATTAATCTTATAATTTTATATATATTAATACAATAATTACTAAATATATTATTTAAATAAAATTAATTAATAAACTATTAAAATAATATTTTTTTTTAATAATTTGGAATATTTAATATTTATCTATTATTTGATTTATAATAAAACTTATAATTAATTTTTTGTAAAATGCTAAATTTATTAAAAAATATAAAAACCACAAAAGTAATGCATCCTGTTTTTTGATAAAATGTGATGCACATAAAAAATTAACCAATTGATTTACATTAAATTTTAGCATATTCTGGTAGTTTACATATTAAATAATCTACATTTTAAATTTTATTTTGATTGGCTTTAATTTTAACATCAATACATGTGATTAAAAATTAATTTTTAAATAATACGTTATTTTTGTGAGCCACTGTAGATGTATTTTTAGCAGCTCTATATGTTTTCATAAAGCACTAAAGATGATTTTGAAGGTCAGTTTTATCTTTGTATATAAAAAATAGAAAAATCGTCTTTGCAAATTATTTCCATAAATAAATGAAGTGAAAAAGAACATTTTAGTTAAATAAGTCAAAAACAACATTTAAAACTGTCTTTGACAACTTATGTAAACTTGCAGTGCAATCAAAAATACACTTATTAATGTTACTTTTAAGTTTATATGACAAGAACATTTTTATTGTTTTATTTTTTTTGAAAATTTTGCTGTGTCACATTGCGTTATCAACTTAATACAGATTTCAGATGTGCAAATAATTTCTTCTTTTCTTATTACAGCATAAAGCTAAATTACATTTTATACAATATAGTTGTAATTAAAAAGAATCCTAGTTTTTTTTTATTAAATATTTACATTATATATAACTACTTCTTATTTCTTTTCATTCTGAAAAATGACCTTCTGATGATAATTTTTCTATAAGAAGTTCAAATTTTACCATAATATATTAATGCTCTTTGTTAGGATTAATATGAATTATATTGTTTTTTTAATTCATGAACTTAACTTTATATATATAGTTTTTTTCATTTTCTTTTAAATCTTCTTTAATTAAATCCTATACTAATTGCATTCTAAAATTTTTTTAGTGATTAATATTTACATTAATTTTTTTTAATATCAAGTATGAGTTAATTAGTGCTGTATCTAACAACTAGAAAAATAATGGCATTTATGTTCTTTATACTGGTAATTAAGTACTATAATATTCTTATAATTAATTAGCAATATCAACTCCACCCATAAAGTAGTTATACAGTCAACTCTCTCTATAGTCACATATTTGGGACTATCTATATTTGGTGTCTATAATGAGATGTGACTATAAGCAATAAAATCTTATAGTTAAATCAGTAATTTTGGCCAGAATTATAAATTGTAATAATTTTGGTTAAATATTCACATCATAATTTTGTCAATATTATTAATTATTATGGATTTATAATCATTAGATTCCTCTTGATGAGATGATTCTAATGAGTCTAAGATTATCAAAATCCTATCACTAGAATCTGTAATAATTAAATTACAGTCAAAATATTTAATATTACACGAATTTTATATATAAAAAATGCTGATCTGATTTTTAAAATTGAATTACTCAATTAATATTAATCCAATTATCATAAAATTACTACCATTGACTTCCCTTTGACGAAGTGATTCTAATGAGCCTAAGATCATTAAAATCTGATCTAGGGTTCCGCACGGATCAGATCAGATCAGATTTTATCAGATTTAAATCTGATCTGACAGATCCAGATCTATCAATTTCAAATCCAGATCCAAGATTCGGATATATATTTGAAATCTGAATCTGATCTGTGGACCCAAATTTAAAATCCAGATCCGATTTGAGTTTAATCTGAATCTGATCTGAATCTGATCTGAATCTGACCAAATTCGGATTTAAAATAAATGATTTTAACATTTTTTTTAAAAATCGTTTTAATAAAAAAAATGATAATTATCATTTTTTTAAAATCATTTATTAAAAAAAAAATGATTTTACGTTTTTTTTTAAAAAATCGTTCTAATGAAACAATGATTTTACGTTTTTTTTAAAAAATCGTTCTAATGAAACAATGATTTTACGTTTTTTTTTTAAAATCGTTTTAATGAAAAAATGATTTTAACGTTTTTTTTAAATCCATTTTAATAAAAAAAAATGATTTTACGTTTTTTTTTTAAAATTGTTTTAATGGAAAGAAAAAAATGATTTTTACCATTTTTTTTTAAAAAAATTGTTTAAAAAAATTGTTTAATCAATCAAAAAATGATTTTTAATTTTTTTTTTAAAATCGTTTTGATGAAAAACGATTTTACGTTATTTTTTTTAAATCGTTTTAATTAATGAAAAAAAAATGATTTTTAACGTTTTTTTTAAAAATCGTTTTAACGAAAACAAAAATGATTTTACATTTTTTTTTAAAAAATCGTGTTAATGAAAAAAAAATGATTTTACGTTTTTTTTTTAAAAATTGTTTATATGGAAAGAAAAAAATGTTTTTTACCTTTTTTTTAAAAAAATTGTTTAAAAAAATCGTTTAATCAATCAAGAAACAATTTTTAACTTTTTTTTTAAAATCGTTTTGATGAAAAACAATTTTACGTTTTTTTTTAAATTGTTTTATTAATGAAAAAAAAACGATTTTTAACATTGTTTTTAAAAAAGTCATTTTAATGAAAAACGATTTTACGTTATTTTTTTTTAAATCGTTTTAATTAATGAAAAAAAACGATTTTTAAAGTTTTTTTTTTAAAAAAATCATTTGATCAAAAAACAATTTTAACATTTTTTTTTAAATCTGTTTTAATAAAAAAAACGATTTTATGTATTTTTTTTAAAAATCGTTTATATGGAAAGAAAAAAAACGATTTTTACTATTTTTTTTAAAAAAAATTGTTTAAAAAAATCGTTTAATCAATCAAAAAATGATTTTTAACTTTTTTTTAAAATCGTTTTGATGAAAAATGATTTTACGTTATTTTTTTTTAAATCGTTTTAATTAATGAAAAAAAAACAATTTTTAACGTTTTTTTTAAAAATCGTTTTAATGGAAAGAAAAAAAATAATTTTTAACATTTTTTTTTTAAAAAAATTGTTTAAAAAAATCGTTTAATCAATCAAAAAATGATTTTTAACTTTTTTTTAAAAATCGTTTTGATGAAAAACAATTTTACTTTTTTTTTAAATCGTTTTATTAATGAAAAAAACGATTTTTAACGTTGTTTTTAAAAAATCGGTTTAATGAAAAATGATTTTAACGTTTTTTTTTAAACATCGTTTTAATGAAAAAACGATTTTTACCTTTTTTTTAAATCGTTTTAATAAAAAAGAACAATTTTACGCTTTTTTAAAATCGTTTAATAAAAAAAATGATTTTATTTTTTTTAAAAAATCATTTTAATAAAAAAACGAATTTTAATATTTTTTTAAAAATTGTTTAATAAAAAAACGATTTTAACGTTTCTTTTAAAAATTGTTTTAATAAATAAGAAACAATTTTAACGTTTCTTTTAAAAATCGTTTAATAAAATAAAATGATTTAACATTTTTTCTAAATCGTTTATTTAAAAAACAATTTAATGTTTTTTCTATTAAAAAATGGGCTTATTCAAAAAAAATGCTAATTTTGGCATTTTTTTTGAATAAAGTAATGCGAAATAACGCTGTTTTGGCGTGTTTAATAGTTGCGGTTCTGTTCTAGCATTTTTTTTTATTCTATAAATAAAAACGCCTTGGATGAATGGATCTTATGATCTGATCCAGATCTGGCAGATCTGATCTGAATTCAATTCGAAAGATCCAGATTATACAATTTCAAATCTGAATCCAGACTTCAGATTCAAATTTAGAATCTGAATCTGATCCGCAGATTATAATATTATAATCTGATCTGAATCTGACCAGATCAGATCCGAATCAGATCTAATCAGATCAGATTTTTTGCGGAACCCTAATCTGATCACTAGAACCTGTTATAATTAAAATAAAGTCAAAATATTAAATGTTATGCGAATTTTACATATATAAAATGCTGATTTGATATTTAAAATTGGATTACTCAGTCAATATTAATCCAATTATTATAAAATTACTACCATCTTATTCCTTTCAATGAAATGAACCTAATGAGCTAAAGATCATTGAAATCTGATCATTAGATCATAGAATAATTATATTTTAATAAATATCTTTTTATAATCACATATATATAAATTTTTTAAAAAAAGATGTGATAGTGACTATAGGTAGTTTGTGACTATAAACGATAGTTTTTATATATAAAAATTTGGGACACTCAACTAAGGTGACTATATAGGGTAATGTGATTATAACAGAGGTGACTATAAAGAGAGTTGACTGTAGTCATCAATTATAATAGGAATAAGTAAAGATTTTTTGCTTGTAGTTTCAAAAATTGTTCAAACTTTAACTGTATTAATACTTGTTTCTCATAGTTTTTGTCAAATTCTCTCAATCCAATTTTTATTTCCATTATCAATTTGGTGAATAGTTAAAAGCATTATTACTGGACCATTATTTATCTATAAAATAGTTAATATATTATTAATAACCACCTCTAGAAAGTATATTCTAATCCAGTTTTTTGTCTACTTTAAGAATTTGTGAAAAGTTAATACTATTTTTGCGAGCAGTTTTGCATACTCCAATTTTTTTTCATGTAGATATTTAAAAAACTTAATACTAGAAAAATAATTGTTTATATAAATATTAAATGATTTATTTTCAATTAATAATTGAGAAGCAAGGTGATATACTTCATTACCCACTTTACTTCTGTTACTTGTTAAACTTCAGGTTGATTTTGAATTCTAGATATAAAAACAAAAGAATATATGTAATCAGCATTATAGTAAAAAAGAATTTTGTAACCCTTTAAGATGGGTTTATTTATTTTTAATTCTTACAGTATGAAAGCTTTTTTCAGAAAATCTAACTATCATCTCATCAACTGAGATATTTAATAATAGTACACAAATTGATTTAGAAACTGTTTGAATATGAGTTGCCAAAAGATTTACTTTAGAATACCAAAATGGTAATGGAGCAGTGTAATTTAAAATATGTATAAAACGTTTAATCTAAATATATTTAATGAACGTTTTTAATTAATTTAATAAAATATTAACATAAAAATTAAAATACCTACTTAAAATAAATTAAAGACATAAAGTTAAAATTTTATATTCAGAAAATTTATTATCTCTATTCCAATAATTTCAGATACTAGACAATTTAAATATACCTGTATATATTAGAATTGCTAATTAAATTCTAAACTTTTT
The DNA here is from genome assembly GCA_015698045.1 of Rhizophagus clarus. Taxonomy (NCBI): domain Eukaryota; kingdom Fungi; phylum Glomeromycota; class Glomeromycetes; order Glomerales; family Glomeraceae; genus Rhizophagus; species Rhizophagus clarus. The sequence goes on along the minus strand of BLAL01000050.1, from coordinate 173,556 downwards.
AGTTTTATTGTTAATTCTTTTTATCGATGTTTTTCTTTTGCATCCTTTATATATACAGTGTGTAACAAAAAAAACCAGAAAAAAATTGATTTAATAAAAATATGTGTTACATACTCAAAATAAGTCTGATTTACATCATGTAAATTGTAAAATAAACCTACAAACTGAGGCTATATTTTGACATCATTCATTGTTATAAATACTTCATTACTTTTTAAGAAAATTAGCTATAAATATTATTTTTAAGCAAAAAAATATAATGCAAAATCTGATTACATTTGTAAAATATTGGAGAATTCAATCTAATTAAAAACACTCAGATATTGTTAAGAATAATGTAAAAAAGTTAATATCAAAAAATCAGCAGTTTGGAAAAATTTGTAATAAAATGATAGGAATTTTATTTCAATTTTTAGCATATAGTAAAATAATTCAAATTACAAAAATACATGTAGCTCACTCAAAATAAATCTAATTTCTATTATTAAAAATGCAAAATAGACTTGAACTCTGAATTTTTATTATAATATGATTCAGGATTATGAATACCTTTTACTTCTTGAGAAAATTGACTAGTAATATTTGAAAAAATTATAATATTGTTCAAATTACGAATATGTGATGCAGATCACTCAAAATAAATCAATTTTTATTATATAAATTGTATAAAATATACTTTAATTTGAAGGCTTCATTTTGATATATTATAAGATAATAAATGCTTCTTTACTTTTTGAAAAAATTAACTACAAAAATTAATTAAGAATTGTTAAAACTAAATAAATTATTTGAATTACAAAAATGCGTTTAGTTTGTTCAAAATAGATCCAATTTTTATAATTTAGAGCGCAAAATAAACCTGGATATTAAGGCTATATTTTGATATCACTTAGGATTTTGGATGCTTATTATCTCTTGAAAAAAATGATTACAAATGTTTAATTTTTAATTAAAAAATGCAATGTGAAATTTACAAATGAATACGAGCATAAATCCAAATGAACCTGACTAAAAGTTTCTCAAATATTATTAAGATCAATGTAAAGAAGTAGATTAAAAAAAAATTTTAGCAAATTGAAATAATTTATAGTGGTAAAATAGAAAATATCTTGAAAATTATTAATTTGAGTCATGTGAAAACTACCAAATGATATTGTGAGCCAGTTATAAAAAATATTTAAAACAATTTCTATATTAATTTGTTATTTATAAAAATTTCAGAGTTTTCAGCTTTCAAACAAGTTATTTTACATGCAAATTGGTGTGATCATCATGGTACAATAACCAACTTTTTAATTCCAGTTTTTTTCGTTATACACTGTATATACTTATTTATATTTTTAATAATTATTTCTATCTGTTCAAGAGAAAAGAAAAAAAATTAAATAAAGTAATAGTGAAAGAAAGTTATTAAGTAAGTTTACTGTAAATTTGTGTAAAGATTTAGTATATTAAAAAATGTTAAAAAAAGGTAGAGGTAGGAGTTGTACAGTTTGTTTTTTATTATCTTTTCTGCTACTGTTATTTTTTACACTACCTAATCTTATTCTCATCTTTGACCTTTACCTCTACCTCTATTTTTATCAAAATTTTCTTCATTTTAAATTTCTTCAAAATTATTATTATTATTGTTATTATTATCTTGTTTACCAATAATATCATAAATATTCTGTGAAAAATCAATAATAAACAAATTCTATTTATCATATTTATTAGTATCCATAATGAAAATAAAAAAAATTTAAGCAAAAAGTAAGAAAAATAACATAAGAAAAAGAAAACAACTTCAAATTCCAAAATTCAAAAATTCTGAGATATTGGTAAGCACTTTTAAAAGCTAAATACTGGTTTAATTTTTATGATTGGCTAATAATCTAACTATACATTTTGATAGTTAAACTATTGTTCAATATTACTATAAAATTTTATGATGATTTGGCTTTTATTAAAAAAATTTTATATGACAGATGTTTTTTTCAATAAATTGCAGGTAAATTTGTCTGCAAAATTATTTAAGGGATAATAGTATAGTTATATATATATATTTAAAGTTCAATTGGATAAATTGTATAATAATTACTAACTATTACTATTAAAACTTTAAAAGACAAATAATTTGCAACTGCAAATTATGTAATAAGAATTACATATCATTTAACTTCAACTTAACCTAGTAAAAAATAATATAAAAAAATAATAAGAAACTTTTAAACCAAAAAAATAAGTAGATATAATATACAAAAATAATGAAAATATACCTTATAAAAAATTATTACTGTTTTTCTTGAAATTTTTAGAATATTCTTATTATTAGTAATATAAAATAAAGACCTTTCAATATATTTTTCTATAAAATTCTAAAATTTATAATTTTTTTTTTTTTTTTAATGATCTATATATGCTTTTATTAATATTTAATTCATATATCATATAAATAATTTATCAGAAGCTATATTCACCCTGACCTGCAGAATGCGATCATCAAAATTCTAAAATTTATAATTAGTAAACCATAAAATTAATAATTTAGTAACTAATAATAATATAAAAAGACCATTAAATTTACCTTTAAATTTTCTACTTTATATAATGTATTTTTAACTAAATACAGGCTAATATTACTTTTTGGTATTTCAAATTCTCCTATCAAATATATTTTGTATAATAGCATCATATAAAAGATCCATAACATATATATGAACATTATAACTTGCCAACAGAAATTAAATAAAAGTATTTAGAAAAAAAAATACATCCAGAAAACTACATATCAAATATATGAATTTGTTACAACTATTTTTAAATTTTAAAAATTATTATATTAAATGTAAAATATAGCCAGAATTATTTTTTAAAAAATTATGGATTCCAGTCTAATTTACATGTTAAAAAAATCTTCCAAAAATTGAAAAGGGGGGGGGGGGGGGTTGGGGGAAGAGTTATGTTAAAAGTATTAGATTTGAACGCCTTATATATAATTCAGTTCTGTCGATCATTGATCAGGATGTGTAACCCTAAGTTGACCCCCCGTTTATTTATTTAAAGTATACAACGCATAAAATAGTTGAAATTACAAGAAGCTCGCTTGGCGAAAATCAAAATAAAATACTAAACTAGTTCAAAATTCCCTCCGAAAAAGAAACCGCTCTGCCATATATTAAAAACACGACTATGGCTAGCGGGCAATCCCATAAGATCAAGGAAACCAGCGCCGTCTAATCCAAAATTCACATCCGAAAATCACTTTCCCAAAAGAAAAAGCCGTATTGTTCTTTCCGGCCGAAGCCGACTCCATGTAAATACTGTAAGATGGGGAATGTTAAACTCAATTTTTAAGTTGTATAAATTTTGTAAAAAAAAGAAAAAAGTAGTATTAAGACTAAAATAAAAATAAAATTGTTGCAAATCGCTCGATTAAGGAAAAGGTTTGACGCGTTTATAAAAAACAACGTCGTCATGGGAACTAGATATACGTTTGTTATAACGGACTTTAAGGGAGATAGGGAGACTAAAAGGTGAATGCGTAGTGGTAAGATGATTTTCATCATGAGAAATCACAGGTTTAGGTAAAGGCCTTTGCATCAAAGATGCATGTGTTTACCACTCAGGGTAGTAAGGTTAATATCAGTCGTACGTAAAAAGTTATTTTGAAATTAGAGGTAATAGCGCGAAGTTGTTGATCTAAGCGTGAAGATATTTGGACGATATCCTTAATCCGCGCTTGATTATCATGGTATTCGTCCATATTAGATACACCTTTGGTTGAAAAGAAGTTGAGCTTGTCTTTGTGCCTGTTGATCGCGTTCCGCTGGGCACGCGATTGTTTACGATGAGTATCCATGGCGTCGTTAACAAAACGCCACCAACGAGGGGAACCAGGAGAATATTCTACTGTACGTTTCTTGTTAAATAATCGATGTTGAGGAATAAAATCTAATATTTCTGCCAATTTATCTTTTCGTTCTTCTCGAAGTAACTCTTCAGGGTTAAAACCCGAAAGGTCCGTACGATTAGAGATAACTAATTTAGGAAGGTTGAATTGCCGATGACGAGCAGCAACCTTGTCTTTAGTGGGAATAAAGGGTGTCGCGGAACTGTCATTCCTTAAACGCACCAAAGGTAAATGTTTAATAACTTTCATAAATGACTTGTTGTATTGATACACATATTGAGAGACTTGAGCGGCCCTACGCATAGTATTACGACCGCGAATTTAGGTGAATGAAGTGTGTCCATGGTAATGTTTTTAGCTCGTTTTTCATAACGAGCACGTCGTTGGGCTTGTTTACGCTGAGTCTTCAAACAGTATTTGGATTCAGGCAAGGCAAATGGATGGAAAAATCTTTTACAAAATGCATATTAAGGTGCGGAATGGTCAACGCACTCTAAATTAGCATATTTTGTTTGATATCCAAGGCCACGACGGTGACTAAGAACGGTACTTGTTTCGTTGTTAAACCATTTGTTGTACATAAAGGCGAGGTGTGAGTTTCTAGGTTGAACCAAAGTAGGCCCCCGTTTATTCTATCCCCTGGGTTGTACGTACCGTTTGTTTGGTTTAACCACGTGACTTTGATTTTTTTAGGCTTGCCTTTCATACGGATATAACGAAGTTCAAAAATGTATGAAAGTTCAAGAAATATGGCTTCTACAGCACTTAAACGGTTATTAACCGAATACAAAGGTAAGTGTGCATAAACATAATTGTAAGTTCTTATATTCTTTCTTGGATACTTAAGCTTATTAAACTTATTAGAACTGACTCTTAATGCACCTGAAGGCATTACTGCAGGTAAGATATTTTGATTCAAGATTTCAATAGAAAAATGTTTCATGAATGTAATCTTATTATAGGGCCAGTCTCTGAAGATTCATTTTTCGAGTGGGAAGCATTAATAGCGTAAGTATCAAATCAAACTAAATTAAATTTTAAATTCATTCTTTATTAACAGAAAAAGTTTTTATGTATAGAGGGCCAGAAGGAACACCATATGAAGGCGGCATCTTTCCTGCTGTACTTAAGTTTCCCACAGATTATCCTCTCTCTCCACCAACAATGAAATTCACATGTAAAATGTTTCATCCAAATAGTATGTATCTAATTATATATTTTTTTTTTTTTGGATATAAAATTTATAGTATATTAATATTTTTTCTAGTTTATCCCGATGGAATGGTTTGTATATCAATTCTTCATCCTCCGGGTGATGATCCAAATATGTATGAAAGTAGTTCAGAGAGATGGTCTCCGGTTCAAAGTGTTGAAAAAATTTTATTGAGTGTAGTTAGTATGTTGGCAGAACCTAATGATGAAAGTGGTGCTAATATCGAGGCTTGTGTAAGTAACATAACGTCTGATATTATATTTAATTTTAATCTAACATTTCAATTAATTATTTAATGTTTTGTTTATAGAAAATTTGGAGAAGTGATCGTGAAGAATTTAATAAAATTGTTAGAGATTCCGTTAGAAAGACACTTGGATTGTAATTATGTATTAAACAATTATATAGATTGAATTCAATAATATAGTTTAGTTTTTAGTTTTTTTAATTTATAATAAAATGTATTTTTTTTTTGACAACCGCTACATGATTGATCATAAATTGTTTAGATATTTGTTTATATGTGATATTATTGCAAATCAAATCACGTGTATTGTTTATTATGTGATATAATATAAACCGAATTAATTGACGTACTGATGTGATAAAGCCAATTTTAGTCATTTGTCACATTTCAATTATAAGTACCACAGTTTTACAACAGTATTTTTTTTTAGCTTTAGAAGAGAATAACTACAATGAATACAAAAGACACGAAAGAAACGTTAACTGTTAAAGAGATTTTGGAAAGACAAAGACTTTTAGAAGAAGAAGCAGGAGAAATTTTATCAGGAAGATTTGACGAATGTACTTATAATAAGGGATATATACGTCAACCAGTTTACGCTTGTAAAACTTGCAAGCCAAGTGAAGGGTATGGACCAGGTGGTGTTTGTTATTCATGTTCCATTTCATGTCATTCAGGTAAAGTAATAAAACCTCCAAATAAATTTAATATATATGTTAAGTAAGACTAACTTCTATCTTTTTTTTAAAAAAAATATAGATCATGAACTTGTTGAATTGTTCTCGAAACGTAACTTTAAGTGTGATTGTGGAACAGCTCGTCTCGGAGAAGCGGCTTGTAAGCTTGAAACAAAATCGCGAAACACAGTGAATGAACAAAATAATTATGATCACAATTATGAAGGTAGATTCTGTTGGTTAGTGTCTTATATTTGAAATAAAAAATTTCATGATTATTCTTTTAAAGAAATTTTTTTATTAATTTATATCTTTTTAAAAGGTGCAACGTCGATTATGATCCGGAAAAAGAAGATAATAATATGCTTCAAGTAATTTCGGGTTATTTTGCTCTAAAAAAGCTTAACATAAAATAATAACAAAAATATTTCCCTGTTATAGTGTGTATTATGTGAAGATTGGTTTCATGAAAATTGTATAGGCGGAGAAAAACAGGGAGAAAAAAGATTTTCGGTATGAATAAAAAATTTATGCCAACTTACTATATTTATATAAGTCCGATTCATGTTGCTTACATAATCGTTACACGAATATGAAAAAAAGAATTGTTTTTAACATCCATCTTATTATAATTTAGTTACCAGATTTGGAGGCGTTTGAAGAATACTTGTGTCACAAATGTCTTGACAGATATTCTTTCCTAAAGTCTTATATCAACTCGCACATGTTCTTCTCTGGCCAGTACAATAAAAAACAGCGAGTTAACGCGACAAGTGACGAGAACAAAGATTCTAAATTGAGTGACAAAATATCACAACCTCTTAGTGATCACACAGGTGATTGCAAGGATAATGAAATCGCTGTAACTAAATCTGAGGAGACGTCCAGCATAGTTCCATTATCACCTTCGACACTTTCTGTAAATAATAAAAGAAAGGTTGAAGAAGATAATAAAGTTGATGATGGCAATGAAATAGTTAACGACGTGGTTCCGCTTAAAAAACTAAGGAATGATGACGTTAACACGTGTAAGCGTGAAAGATGGCAAATAGTAAGTAATGAAATAGAAGTTGACTTGTTTTGTGTACGAGGCTGGCGTGACGAATTATGTCGTTGTTACAAGGTATTTATAACAAAACAAATATAAAATTACGCGGTTTAAAAAAATAACTTATAATAATATATTTGATAATTTATTTAGTGTATGGAACTTTATAAACAACATCAAATTGAGTTCATTCTCAGTGTGGAAGAGACTTATGAACCACCAGAAGACGATGACGCGCGTAAGTTATTGTTTATTAGACACAATAATTTACAATTTTACGTGTACTTACTTTATAATTTATTTTAGAAAAATCTTTATTTGATTGTGGAATGAAAGCATTGAATCAAATGGATCGAGTCGCTGCAATCGAAGGTAAAGTTTCACTGCAGTTCATAATATTTGAAATGTTTTTATTTATTAATCATATAAATTTATAGGGATACTTGCTTATAACCAATTCAAGTAAGTGTCATAAAATTTATGTATTTTTACAGGTCTTATTATACTTAATTTAATTTATTTGTAGGGATGAACTTATTGAATTTTTAAAACCATTCGGAGAATCAGGCAAAACAGTTACAGTTAAAGATGTTAATGAATTCTTTGAGGTAATAATAGAAAGTTTATGTATTAATATATACATATATATATATACGTGTATTAATTCAAACAATTTAATTTCATTGAAGGCCAAATTGCGAGATCGCAAGCCAGCGACAGATTCATTCTTCTAGAACCGTATATTAATTCATATACGTAGAATAATGAGTAAATAAATGCTATTTTAGCTATTTATTTAAATGACAGTTAAGTCGATCGGCTGAAAAAAAAAAGAGTTTAATGAAAAATATACAAGCTAATAGATGAAATATTTTGTAAAAATTGTTTTCTTTTGCAAATAAATATTTTGCAAATATTGTAAAAATATATATATATATATATATATAAAAATATTCTGAATAAACTTTATTGTATTTGAATAATCTTATTAGTTTTCTGTTCAAATTTTTTCTGTTCTTGTTTTAATTCGGCTTCCTTATCCACAAATTCAGTTTTAACAGGTAATTTATCAGAAGCTAATCTTAAAGCTTCTTTAGCAACTTCTCTTCTAATATTTCCACCACCGATTTCAAATAAAATTTTATTCATTGGAACTCTACAAGCATAATACTCAAAAGAACCCTTTCCTTTACCCATTCTAGTTTCATTACCTTTAGAAGTAACAGGTATATCAGGAAAAACACGCATCCAAACTTGACTACCTTTAATAACTTTGATTTTTCTTTTAATAACAGTATGAGCAGCTGTTAATTGAGCTGAAGATAATCTTACTCCATCTTTTACTCTCAAACCAAAGGAACCGAACGCTATTGTATTTCCTTTCGTTGAACCACCTATACGTACTGGTACTCTACCTTTATGAGCTTTTCGATATTTTGTACGACGTGGAGCGAATTCCGCTCGGTGACGACATTGAAGAAAGAATGTTGGTAAAGATAAAGAAGGCGATGAATTTTGATTATGTTTAAATAAAAGAAAATTTCTTTTTGTAAGAGAATATAGTGATAATTTTGATGTTAATTTTGCGTATGTTGTAGAATAATGTATTAGAAGAGGATTTTTCAAATTTTTAAAAGAAAAGAACATTATAAAAATAAGAAAAAAAAAAAACCATGTTAGTATAGTATAACCTACCAGTAATAGATGAAAGATCTTGGCCATTTGATTGGTTAAAATTGGTAATTTCGATTCATGATCAAAAAAAAAAAAAAAAAAATCAATTTCAATTTTAATTATGCCTAATAAAAAGAAAAGAAAACGAGGATTAGAAACAGAACAATCAAAGTACCTTATCAGTATTATTTTATTTCTTGATTACACTTTAATATTTTTTTTATTAATATATGTAGTATTATTTAAGATATGATGAACCACCTACTTCTGATAAAACATCCGACATTCCTAAAAACTTTAAAAGATTATTACTAGCTAATAAATTTAAGAAGCAAGTTGTTAATAATTCCAAAATGAATAAAGATACTTCTCAGGTAATGCTTGAATATTATGAAATATTTTTTTTTTTATTTTAATTTTTCTTTGTTTGTTTAAAAATTGCAAATAAAAAATTTATGTAGAAGGTACAAAGAATACCTGGTGAATCATTTTTGGGTTTTAGTAGGTACAGTTAAATTTTTATAATTAATTTTTATTTGATTATTGATTAACTTTACGATTTTTTTTTTTTATGTTACAAATATAGGAGATTAGATGATCATATGAGACCTGATATACTTAAAGCAATGAAAGAAGGAACTTCCGCCAAGGATAAAACTAAACGGTATAAGATAAATATATATCCGATATTTTTATAAAATTGATATCTAATTAATAATTTTTTTTTTTTTAATAGGTTTCGAGAAAAATTAAAAGAGAAGAAAAAGGCCAAAATAAAAAAATTAATGGAAGAAGTTAATATTAAAGATTTTGATGATTTCAAAGATAAAATAAAATTTGGTGAAATAGTTCAAGCTCCCCCTTCATTAACAGTTATTCCTAAAAAACGTAATCATTTAAAAGTAAGTTAATTTATAAAATGATTCAAAATGAAAGTCGGAAAGGGGGTTTTTTTTTTTAAAAAAAAAAAATATTTCTTTTTTAATTTTGTAGAAAGATAGTTCTAAAGAAAAGAAAATGAATCAATTAAATTTTGCCAATAAAAGGATTATTGCTGAAGAAAGGGAAAGAGTTATGGCACAATATCGTTTGATTAAAACAAGGAAATTGATAAATAAAAATTCATATTCAAAAGAATAATTAAATTAAGAAGAATTATATTAAAATAAATTATAATAAAAAATTACTTAATATAGTAATCAAACAATGATCAAAATCTAATTGGACATCTTAAAATTATTTACAAGTTAAATTAGACTTGACCAAATTCAGATGCTATAGATGTATGATAATATTATTTCAAAATAAATTTCACTAACCCTTTATAAACACTTTTTAAATTATAATTATATAGAAAAGAGATCCAAACAATCGCAAGAAGAAACCACAAAGATGTTCAAAATGGTAATGATTTTACGTGTCACTTAACCCACATGGTTGATTTTACATGATCGAATGTTTTCAAATTAACGCGTTTTAAAACGAAATATTGAAATGTCTATGTATTTGGTAAAATTTCATTATTACTTGTCATTAACAACAGTAATACGAAAATCCTAGCATGTGACTAACACATAAAAGTATCACGCGATTCGCACGATTACTTATCGACAATTTCATTTCATGTGAAGGATGAATGTATAATGGGTGATCAGATCCTACGTCCCAGTAGATATACCGATAATGTCAAATGAACATTTTACATAATCTATTTTGGTTATAATATAATAACATTAGAATTCTTTTTTTATCACATGTAAATTTGTATCGCAATACGTGTCTTATATAATATAGTAAATACGAAACCTGTTGTTCCTTAAATCGAATTCAAAATCTTAACTAATATCCCCGGTAATTCGGGTCCTTTTACTTTTTTTTTACTTAAATAATTAATTGGAGGTACATAAGAGATATGACATAACCAATACACACACACAAAATATCTTAAGTAAAGTAAATTGATTAATAATAAATACCAGCACCACCTTATGTAAATAAAGGATCATAAAAAAGAAATGGGGTCCGCCAACCCAAAAAAATCTTAGGTATTGAAACCACAAGGATAAAGAATAAGAATAATAATATTAAATAATATTCTTCTTATTAAATCCTCCCCCCTCCCCTCTTTTGTGGTTTTTGATTCCTCTATTTTTTTTTTTTTTTGTTTTTGTTTTTTTTTTATCTTAATTTTTTTTCCTCCTTCCTTATCGTTTGTTTAGTTTTTTTTTTTTTTTTTTTTTAATCCTTAATTAATCACATCTGCTCGCTCGTTGAAATTTTTTTTTTTTTTTTTATCGTTGTTTTCCATTTCGGCGTATTCTATGTTTGAGGACGTATATTAAAAAAAAAAAAGCGACGCCGATATCATCTTTTTTTTACGATATTATTAAAAATCCACTCTATTAAGCTTATAAGAAACGCGAAATTTTTAACAAAAGGAAATAATGAAAGAATTATGCGAATGTTTGAATTTGTTACGTAAATATGATAAATTATGAGTAGACAGATAAAAAAAAATAAGATTGTAAGTATAATGTTTTTTTTTTTTTTTTAAATTTCGGCCAACACCCTCCTATATCAAAAGCATTAACCAGTAAACCCATCACAGGAGAGGTCTCGTTGTCACTTCTTCTAATAAGCAAAATGTTTGGCCATCAGGTGAGCAAGTGACCCTCGTATTTGTAAATGTACCATCAAATGAATGGTAATGTTGTTGCTGAGAATTAAATCTACATGATAAAGGAATATTACGATTCTCGCCCTTCATGGTCACATGTTCGACAGCAACTAGAACTTGGCACGTGTTGTGGCGTACTAATGGCGAGTGTTCTTGTACCTTGATAGATACATTTACAAAGAGCGGGAACTAAAAAAAAAAAAGATTTAAGGTTAAATATCTCACTAAAAATTTAAATATTCCATTTTTAGAAATTTAAAATTCAATCTCAAATATTATAAATTTTTTGTCGAATAATCATTATAACCGTAATAATACTAAATTTTACATATATTTATGTTATATTTACTATACTTAATAATTAAATATTTTACCTGTTGAAAGAATCGTTCACAATTTTGATCCATTACAACTACATCGCCAATCATATGTAATAAATAAACATGACCAGCTCGGATATTTATAAGAACTTTCGCAAGACCGTCCAATGCAGGAGCGGCTAAAGACAAATAAAAAATACAAATTAGTAAAACGTTTGGGCGTGCGAAATGCGCAACTACTAATAATTCTGAAACAAAAACGCGAAAAAACTTACCTTTTCTTAGTTTAGACATTATACTTTCAGCGGAAATCTGAGGAAGCTCTTCAAGAATGGGAATTGCTTCACCAGTATCTGATAATTTTTCTGTTAACCATAATTCCAAAATGTGGGCTATGTTTTGTGAGGCAGGTTGAATGTAATCTCCGCGATTTGGTATCTAAGAATTTATAAAAAAAAAATTGCATATTAATATTAAAAAACAGTAAAAAAAAAATAAAATAAAATAAAAAAATAATTCCGAATTTCTGCGCCACCAAGAAAAAAGAAAACTTATAATATTTACCGCAAATGAATTTGCGCCGTTAAAATAGCAAGTTCTCTGAAAACTAGAAACAGGGGGACCATAACTATTTTCACATAGTCCACTGAAAAAGGTCATAATATATGGATCTTTGAGAATAGCTTCAAGATTTGATGGAGAAACATATAAATGTTCCTCATAATATTCGTCGTTATCCCCCCCTTCATATTTACTAACAGCGGCTTCATTATCTTCACGAAACATAATAAATTGTTGCGAAGAAATTGGCATAGTGAAAGCGAGTTTTTTTTTTTGGCCGGTGTCAAAATAAATTTCAAAAAAAAAGAAAAAAAAAAAAAAAGTGGTGTATGTTAGACGACTTGTGTGTTGCCCATGTATTTACCATAATCGGGATTTTTTGAGGTGGAGGTAAACAAACAATAAATCAAATCGAGAAATAGGCGTAACAAAGATAAGACAAAAGATAAGATAAAAAGAAACACAATAAAACAATGTAATCTATAAATATATATATGTGTGTATAAATAAATATATATATATATATATATATACATATATATACATATATATATATATATATTAATATTATTATTATTAATTACTTATTACACAATATAGAGATAAGCCGGAGGTATTATTAAAAAAAAAAAAAAAAAAAAAAAAAAAAAGAAAAAGAAAAAAAAAAAGAAAAAATAGGAAAAAAAGAACGAAAAAAAGAAAGATAAAAGTAATAAGATAACGGAAGAAAAGATTTTTTTTTACTTACCTTGCAGATTTAAATCTTTTAATTGTTGTTGTAATAAAATGAGGGTTTCAGTCTCCATGCTCGATGAACACGTTAGGTTTTGATCACTAAAATTAATATATCGTAACGGCCAAAAAAAAAAAAATGGAAATCGAGATTATGATGGAAAGGTAAAAAAGTGAAAAAAGTTGTAAAAATATGATGGTATTAATGGCCTTGTTTGTGAAAGTGTAGGCGGGTGGATATTTCGTGCCTCTATATATGAATTGGGAAGGCGGTTTCAAGGTATAAATAATTAAAACACAAGAATAAATGTGTATAACATGAAATATAAAATTTGATAAAGGCAAGAGAATAAGGGAGGGCGCAGAAAAAGTGAAAAGAGGGATGGTAGGAGATGAAGCGAGGGATCATATACTCTTTCAAAAAAAAAAAAAAAAAAAAAAAAAAATTCTAATTTTTGGTCCTACACCAAAAAAAGATTTTAGTGTAATTAGTATATAATCGAAAGAAAGTTACTGTTACTGTTCAAGTGTCTGCAATATAAAAATAAATAGAACGTAAAGCTGCAGAAGCTGCATTATAGTATAAACAGTATAAAAAAAAAAAAGTGTACTAAATGTCTATATAAATAATTATCAGATTTATTATTTGTTAGTTGACTATTTTAATATTATAGTTCGGTTATCAGTTATGAAATGTAAGATAATATTTTTTTTATCTTGATTTAATTTATTTATTTATTTACTTCGTGTGAAAAATTTAACTTTTTAGTGGTTGATGATAATAAATCGATGTATATGATGTATATATAATATATAATATATAATATTTAAAAATATTATATCTTCATATTTATTTTTATTATTAACATTATTAACATTATAAAATTATAATTATATACATATATGTACATATTATTATTATATAAATGTGTGTATAATTTCTATATATATTCTATTTTTTTTGGTTATCTTCTATTTTAGGTATTTTTCGTTCGCGGGGGGGATCACGAGCACTATTGGCTGGTCAAATGATTCAATCTTTCATCACAATCTTAATAAATTCGATCATGGTATTCCAAATAGCCACAACAACAACCAAAATATAAACAAAAAAAATCTTTTTATTTACGCGATTGTTTTCATTTGCTGCGGTGAAAACCGAGAAATTCCTGAAATTTCCTAAAGACATTATTGTAAGATATAAAAGTATTAAGTATCATAATCTAGGGGAAAATAACAATGAACAATTGCTTTGAATACAATAGAAACATAAATATGTTTCACATTTATTATTTATTTATTTATACAATAAAAAATAAAAAAATTAAAAAGTCTATTAATATCTAGATTTGGGAAGTTGCAGATAATAATTATGTCATATACCGACATAAAATTTATTTGGTCGATCGCAAAGTTAGAAACTCGAGGAAAAGGAAAGAAAATTGTGGGGGGGTTATGACATACTAACGCAATACAGTCAAATTGGCGTTAAATGAAAAAAACATGAAAACAATAAATGGAATTTCAAAAAAAAAAAAAAAAAAAAAGAAAATAAAAAAAAACTTGTTTTTATTTGATATTCATCCCCCTTACATGACGCGTAATCGGTTGTACTAATTATTTATTAAAAATTCTTATAATAATGAAATTTTTTTTTTTTTTTTTTTTTTTGAAAGTAATTCGGCAAAAACTAATTAAAATAGAACTTTAAAACGTGTCAGATAAGATTAGATGATATTAAGCCTGTCAAATCAAGTTATTTCATAATAATTTCAATGGAAATTCCCTAGTAGTACATTTCAAGCAATTACTAATAATGTAGGGAAATTTTTATAAAAAAAGTTGTCATACATATTTTGAATTAATAATAAGGCGTAAATAACGTAAATAATTAATGGTATGATTAAATCCAAGCCTCTTAATCTAATTAGGAATATCGTAATAAGATAAGATTAGATTTTTTGTTGAACCAACTAAAACGGCAGTTTGTCATGTTTGTTCATGTTGTATGGTCATGTCCGAAAAATTATCGTCCCTGCTCCCATCAAATAATTTAAACACGTTTTATTGATTTTTTTTTATTTAATGCATTCATCATCTGCTATTAATTATAATTAGGAAAGGATCTTCGTCTATTTGACATAATTGATACGTTTGGGCGAAAAAAAAATTTTTTTTTTTTTCTTTTTCGTTATTTGATTTCCCCATGTCTTTGCTTCTTTAAAATGTCATATTCGTTAGGAATTTTCTTCTTTCATTTCGTCCGATCATATTTAATGCAATGTTTGTATGATTTCACCTGAAATTTTTTTTTTTTTTTTTTTTTTTTTTTTTTATTAAAATAATTTTCTTTTTATTATTATTATTATTATTATTATTATTATTATTATTATTTCCCCCCCTTCTCTTTCCCCAAATTTTTAAAGTAAAATAATAAAGAAGTACAAAGTCGATTAATTCAATCGAGTAATTTTATAATGAAAGGTTTGAGCGAAGGTACCAACATGTTGTGAATGGGAACTAATATTGGTAATTACATTAAAAAAAAAGATGGTATAACGTGATTCAACATATTGTAATTCTTATGTGGTTCTCGGATTAAATCATTTTTTTAATGATTTTCTTTTCTTGTAATGAGTTTATTTACTAAAAAAAAAAATTTTTTTTTACCCACCCCCCCAAGAGTGGGGCATTTCCAATTGAGACTAGTAAATCGTAAAAAAAAAAAAAAAAATATTTTACAACAATGTAATCACCGATTAGGAAAAGAATTTTCTTTTTATTCAAAATATAATATTGGTTAATCTTATCAATATTTGGAACTAGTGTAAATGGCGACTATTGATTGGTTGCTCTTTTTTGAAACTCGTACAGTAACTCTGCGCCATATTTCCTCCACTTTTTTAAGTTATTTCAGATTCAGGTTTTCTGAATTACGATTTTATGCGCGTATTAATTAGTCGGTTTTTTTTTTTTAATAATAATTTTTTAAGTTCACAAGTTAAAATAAAATTTATTGCATATGAAACGCCAATTATAAATTTCGAACTGACGGAATAATTATTAATTATTATACCTATTCAGTAGTTTTGTTTACATTAGCTTGAAACCTTAGTATTGTTGTAAATCGTATTATATCCACCTTTTTTTTTAACATAACAAGATGTAAGTAAAAATAATGTTTTTGTTTGTGTAAAGATGCAAAAGATAAAATCTGATTGCATAAGATATGATAACTAAAAAAAAAAAATTTTTAGTAAAGATTATCTTACATAAAAAGAAATTAAATGATAATGCAAGATGATTTTTGACTTAAAGATATCGTTCTAAGGTATAAAAGGAACAATTAAAAAAAAAAAATTTGTTCTATCAATTTTGTTTAATTTTTACTTAATTATATGCGGCGAAAGAATATATCAATTGTTTTCCAATTATTATAGTTTCAGGTTTTCGTTAATCACAAGATTTTGTGGTTGTATATTCAAATAATTATATAAATATGGTATATAGGATGAAAATATTTGCAATTATGGATATTATAAATAAATATTAAATGAAATGTTATCCGTCATACATGATCAATATGCACTATATTCAAAAGTACTGTATCTATTTTTACATACACATTCTTATTCTTAGAAACACTATTATAAAATTCTAAATTAATTGGCTAATTTTTTGATTCAAAATTTTTTTTGGAAAATAGTTTTAAAAATTTACATTAATTATTAATTTTTTAAAGAACATGTCAGATTTTATTATATAATAACAATAATTAATAATTATATAATACCATTCCATTCCTTAAATGCAATTTATAAAATATTATAAATTAAATAAATACTATTAATTTTATTATATTTGCTAAAAATTAAAAATCATAACTGAATTCTTATTTTTAAATTTAAAATTTTTAACCAATAAAATTTAATTATTTATAAACTTCAAATTTCTGATTCATTTCTGTTTTTAATTCTAATTTAATTTTCTTATATAAAATTTTACAAAAAATCTTTAGAAAAATTTCAATTTATTTTATAGATGAAAAAAGAAAAAAAAAATTAATAAATTTATACTTACTATTATCAATATCCATTTAATTTAAAAAAAATGCTTTTTTAAAGCGTTTTACTTGTAAAAAAAATGTTAAAATAAAATTTTTTTTAAGCGTTTAATTAAAAAAAAAGTTAAAAAACGCTTTTAGCAAAAAAAAACACTTAATTTTTAAACGTTTAATTTAAAAATAATGTTAAGTGTTTTTAAACTGTCCTTTTAACATTTTCATTGGTGATTTAATTAATTATTATATTAATTAATATAGAAAAAATGTCTTGGCACTTTTTTTAACTTTAGGTTGAAACAGGTCAAACAGGTTAGTCAAACTATGACCTAACCCGAGGTCAGATCATGAATTTGATGACCTGACCCAAATATTTTAGATCAACCTGACAGGTCACCTGAATTGATCTGAATCATTCAGAATACTACTCGTAATATAACAAACTGTCTGGATCTTATCTCAATTTGTTATAAGATTATAATGAAGAATTTTAAAGGATTTAATTAGTTGCTTTATTATAATGAGAGTTACTGCCATATTTAATTAGTTAAATGTCATATGATAGGTAAAAATTTACTATAATGTAAATTTGTTATATTGAGAGCTGACTATATTACTTTGAAAATATAGCTTTAAATTAATACTTTAATTTTTTTAAATCATTTATAATGATTAATAATTAGTTTTAAATATTTTAAAAATATTAATATTATATAAATTTTTATTATATCCGCTGATTTTCGGAATTAACAAAATTAGCCTAAATTAAGGAATTTGATGATAATTAGATAAAGATTAAGTTAAATAAGTTTCACAAAAAGGATCACTCTTGTGCTACATGATCATATGACACAAATATCAAGAAATTACTTCAACAAAAGTAGCGTTAAAAAATTTTTTTCTTTCGTAAACTCCATATTAAACTCCCCATCAACTTCCCCATCAAACTTTTCCACCAGTTTTTACATTATGTAAGTTGAGAATTTTGACAAGTATATTAGTAGTTATTTTACATTAAATATAACTTGGAGCTATTTTTTTATTTTTTTTTTCAATAGTTTATAAAAAAAAATTTATTTAGGCAGCAAAATTATTCAAAAATAATCTTTCAATAAATAAATAATTCTAAGATTAATAACGATGTTTTAGTGAATTAAATTATATATTGATTAGTTTATTTAGTTAAAATCTATTTGATATTCGTTATTAATTATTTTTCAATCGATTTTTTTTCGTTAAATCATTATTCTGGTGCTTATTCTTACTTTTTTTTTTAAATAAACTAATTTTATAATATTTTTATTCCTTTTTTTAGAAATTTCTTCTACTGGTTTCAGGTTAAAGAGGTAAATTTTTTTGGAAAAGGTCTTAAAAGCTTTTTTAAGTATTTTTTGGCTTATTTTTTCTTATGTAAGAACGGTTTTGATCGATTTTAATCGGTACTGCACCACATAATTGATGATCGGCAAATTCCTCAAATCGGCGCATATGTTTATTATATTTAATTAACAATTTATATATAATGGAATAAAAAATTTTTTTTTATTTAATAATTTAAAAATAAATACTGTTTTTTTTTTGGCGTTGATAACGCAGAAATCTTTATTGAAAATTAATGGATTACATAATAATCTATATAATTTAACCTAAAAACTGCTCCTATCCAGAGGATGAACCCCTCGTGGACTGTTCAATCATATCGCCAAAAAAATAAATACTGTATAAATATTTGAAATATATATTTTATTAAAAAATTTTAAAATTTCATTTTATAGAATTATTTTAACTTTAAAAATAAAAAAATTGAAAAAAAATCAAAAATTTATCAAATTTTTTTATGATTTTTGCAAATTTTAAAGTTATTAACTCAATTTATAAAATATTTAATATTTTTTAAATTACTTTTTTTAAAAAATTAAAATAATATATATTTAAAAGTATTCATATATAAATTTTTAGACTTCTAGTAAATATTTTTATTAATCAAAAAAAAGTAAGGTAATTTTTTTCAAATTATACTAAAATTATGCTAGTTGGCAACTTTTAAAGATTATTTGTAAAATTTTAAATTTCATAAGAATTATATTAAATAGTTTAATAAAAGAAATCTAATATTAAAGTTTTTTTAAAAAAAATTTTAAGTTAACATGACTAAAATTATTAAACTTATCTATAAAAGAATAACAAATTTTATATATTTTTTCATATTTTAATTATTACTTTTTATTTTTTATTATAGTAGATTAGCAATTAACTTATATGATATTAGTTAAACTTAATTTGATATTATTGTTCTATATAATTATATTTATAATTAGTAATAATAATTTTAATAACTGATTACTAAATTTTTTTTAAATATGATTAAAAATTTATTTATAATTTTATGATTTTTGCTATTTAATAAAAATAATAGTTTATTTGTCTATTTATTTTATTTAATCAATAAAATTTAATTAAATAAAAATTTAATATTATTAATATTAGAAAATAGAAACTATTATAAGTTTGAAGTAAAAAAAAAATTTTTTATAAAATTGTAATATTTATTTTTTTTTTTATTAGTATTACAAATTTATTTTTATCTTCTTTATTTTATTATTTATTAATGTAGTATAAAATTTTAATAATGCAATGTATGCAGATAACCAAATTTTATATATTATCATATAATTTTTATATATAATTAATATTTATAAATACAGTGGGCATCAAAACAAACGCACCAAAATTTTTTAAATTTGTTAATTGTTCTTATTAAATCAGTTTAAATCCAATTAAAATAAAATTTAAAATATAAATAATATATGATATAAACTATTAAAAAACAGAAAATTCAATATAAATTCATTAATTAGTTTTTTAATTATTTAACATTAAACCAAAAAAACTTGGTGCTTTTGTTTTGCTACTTTTTAAAATTTTTAAAAAATCAAAATTTTTACAAAATTGTATTATGATTTTATAATAAAAAAAT
Source organism: Rhizophagus clarus (assembly GCA_015698045.1). Classification (NCBI taxonomy): domain Eukaryota; kingdom Fungi; phylum Glomeromycota; class Glomeromycetes; order Glomerales; family Glomeraceae; genus Rhizophagus; species Rhizophagus clarus. The sequence goes on along the minus strand of BLAL01000050.1, from coordinate 153,478 downwards.
GTAAAATTAATTATTAAATAGCTTAAATTATTGATTAAAATTAAAAAAAATCAATACTTTTTAATAATAAATTAATTTATTTATTTAATAAATATAGTTAAAAATTATTATAAAACATATAAGATTTACAATTTTTTAGTATAAGGTTTTTTTTGAATAAAATTAGATCAAAGATTTTTATAATAAAATAATACTAAATTTTGGATTCTCCTAGTTAAGGGGAATATGCGAAAAAAAACTGCATTTACAACAGACCTCTAGTTAGTAAGAAATCATTAGTTAAAAAATGGTAATGATTTTCATTTTACATATAGTGAAAATCATTATCTCTTTTATTATTTAATCCTGCAAAAATTCCGTAAGTATAGGTTTGGATGTGAATTTTTTCTTTTATATTGTTTTTAAATTCTGCATTACTTACAATCATTTCTATATGTAAAATGAAAATCATTACCATTTTTTAACTAATGATTTCTTACTAACTAGAGGTCTGTTGTAAATGCAGTTTTTTTTCGCATATTTCCCTTAACTAGGAGAATCCAAAATTTAGTATTATTTTATTATAAAAATCTTTGATCTAATTTTATTCAAAAAAAACCTTATACTAAAAAATTGTAAATCTTATATGTTTTATAATAATTTTTAACTATATTTATTAAATAAATAAATTAATTTATTATTAAAAAGTATTGATTTTTTTTAATTTTAATCAATAATTTAAGTTATTTAATAATTAATTTTACATTTTTTTATTATAAAATCATAATACAATTTTGTAAAAATTTTGATTTTTTAAAAATTTTAAAAAGTAACAAAACAAAAGCACCAAGTTTTTTTGATTTAATGTTAAATAATTAAAAAACTAATTAATGAATTTATATTGAATTTTCTGTTTTTTAATAGTTTATATCATATATTATTTATATTTTAAATTTTATTTTAATTGGATTTAAACTGATTTAATAAGAATAATTAACAACTTTAAAAAATTTTGGTGCGTTTGTTTTGATGCCCACTGTATATATAGTTTTTCGCTTTACTTTATACAATAATATTAAAAAAAATTAATAAATTATAAAAAGTAAATGATAATGTATTTATTAGAACTCTGAATTTTCAATTTGGTTCTGTTTTTAGTTTTGATTTAGCTCTCTGATATAAAATTTTACTGAAAGTATTTTTTGGCCTAAAATTTTTACTGAAAAACGTTTTCAGGTTATACTTTTAACCAAAAATATTTTCAGTTAGAAAACACTACCAAAAAAACGTTTTCAGTTTGAAAAATTAGTTCTGGTTTCATTTTTTTCTCAAAAAATAGAACCAAAACCATTTTTTTGAAAAATACTTTAAACTGAAAATGTTTTCAGATAAAGTTTTTTAACTAAAAAATGTTTTTCAGTTAAAAGATGATTCTGAAAACATTTTTCAATAAAAATCTTATTCTGAAAAGTATCCAGTAAGAAACTAAGTTCAGAACCAGAAATGGAACTGAAAACAGAATTGAACTGGAAATTCAAAGCTCTGGTATTTATATTATTTAAAAATATTATTAGAATTTTTAAAATTTATCTTTAAAGTTAAAAGTATTATGCAGTATATTATTTTATTAAATTTTGATTAGAATTATATAAGAATAACTATTAAGATCAAAATAATATATTTGAACTAAAAAGTTTGTCTTATCAAGTACCTATATTATTAATTAATTATAAATATTAAGGAAACAAAAAAAGAAAAATTGTAAAGATTTAGTATTGAAAACAAAAAAATTAGTTAAGAATAATTTATCTTTTCTATAATTAATTCTCTATTACTAACATATTAATTATATAAACTAATCAATTGTTTCAAAAATAATTTAATATTCATCTTTTTATGATGTTATTAATTATTGAACTTACAGAAATTTTTGTTCTTAGTTTTATTTGAACTGAAAAACTGGTTATTAGTCTTTTAAAAAATTATAAAAATTTAAAATGTTTAGTAATTTTTGATTCATGATTTGGTAATTTTTGTGATTCAAGAGAAATACTTTTAATTTAATACAATCAATTCTCTTTATAGTCACTTCTGTTATAGTTACATTACCCTATATAGTTACTTTAATTAAGTATTCTAAATTTTTATATATAAAATCTATCATTTATAGTCACAAACTATTTATAGTCACTATCACATCTTTTTTTAAAAATTTTATATACTGTATATATGATTATAAAAGAATATTTATTAAAATATAATTGCTTTATGATTTAATAATCAAATTCCAATAATGTTTAATTTATTAGATTCATCTCATTAAAAGAAATCAGATGATAGTAATTTTATATTGATTGATTGAATAATCCAATTTAAATATTAAATTAGCATTTTATGTATGTAAAATTTGTGTATATTTAATATTTTAACTTTATTTTAATTATAACAAATTTTAGTAATTAAATTTTAATGATTTTAGACTCATTAAAATCATCTTGTTAAAAGAAATCTAATGGTAATAATTACATAATAGTTAAATTAATATTGATTAAGCAATTCAATTTTAAAAATTAAATTAGCATTTTATATATATAAAATTTGTATATAATATTAATATTTTAATTAGAGCTCTAATCAGTTTTGATAATTACCAAACTATACCAATTAGTTTCAATATTAAAAAAGGATCCCAAATAATAGTAATATAACTTACATATGAATTTATGTAGAGTTTATATAAAGTTACTTTTTAAACCCACAAATTAAGTTTATGTAAATTAGTCAATTTGGGAGTAATTTATATATATTTTTTTTTTTTTTAATTCAAAGATCATGTTATATTTATTGATAAATATTCAAAATAAATATTATGTATACAATACTATATAACCCTTCCAGTTCAGCTAAGTGTGATCCATGAATGAAACTAACCATATAAACTAAAATCCTAAATACTAAAATCAAAAAAATAAAAATAAAATTAAACTACACAAAATAAACCTTAATAAATTAATAATAAACCTAACAAAATATAAAAATCTATATATATATAAAATTATGAACAAAACATCAACAAATCATCCATAGCTCCTAACAAATTAATATTATAAAAATTTGGTAGTTTCTTATATAGCCATGAGAAACTACTACCTGAATAAATTAATGCTCGCATTTGAAGGAAAATATGATCTAACGCTATCAAAAATCTTTCTTTGTTACTGATGAGAGGAGGTTTTAACGGTGGTGCCAAATACGGATCATCAAGAATTGATTTCTCTAGTAGATCGTCATCATTGAGTCCAATGGAAGGAGGTTTCTGTCATGTTCTAGGAGCTGAAGGAGAAGAAAATTTATCCCTTTTTGTAATACCATGTCATTATTCCCATTCAGCCATACGATTACATCTATGTCGCCAAATGATTGATTTGAAAAGCCAAATCAATCTGATCAAGAGCTTGGCGCAAAATAATACCATTTGGCGGTATGTCCATTTGAACTGATGACGTATTTGGTTAAATAAGATGGTGTTCATCTTTCCTGTGGTGGCACATATAAGTAGATCAATAAATCCTGAGGATTGAGAAGAGGTGCCTATCCATCTATCAATTGCGCAAGTAGTCAGATTAGCAGAAGAAAGCGAATCAGAAACTTGAGAAAGGGAAACGTCTAAAAAAATTCAAAGTTATTCGTAAAACAAATGGCACAAGTATGACGTATGAGAGCAATTTATTAAATGTAGTGCAGTTTCGTCCTCTTTCTCTTGACAAAACGTGCAAGTGAAATGCCGGTAAAGGGAAGGTTTGCATTGTCAGAGCCAAAGGCCCACAGATAATTGTTAGTAGAGAAGTTTGACCATGAAACTTCATAAGGAGTTGCGTTTGAAGGAGGTGCACCAAAAATTTTTAACTTGCTTTAAAGCAACCCAAGTAACTTCCCATTGATATTAACAAAATCTGTACATGAAAGCATTTACATTTACTCGTAAGTCTTTCCATTTGCTGCATGCTTGGACCTGGCCCATGGTGTTGAGAAAATTTCGTAATTTCTGTTCTATCAGGATTCCTTCAAAATGCGGGTTAAATATATGGTCCTAGGATCCAAAGTTAAAAGTCAATTGATGGTGTGTTAATACTTCTGTCCACTTTTTTGCCAAATCATCTGCTAATTCATTCCATGGATTCCTAGCATAAGCTTTAATCTTAATCAACTCTACATCTAATTTCCTATCCTTAATTAAAATATCAATATAAATCAAAATAAGAGAATTATTAAAACCATGTGAACGAAAATTACTACGAGAAAATAAAAATCTATTAATTGATAAAATTACGCATTGACTGTCTGTGTAAATCTTGACCCTGCATCCAATTGGACAGACGAGCAAAGCTAAAAGAATTGCAAAAAGTTCTGCCCTGATAGAGGATGGCCAATTGACTATACGCGTAAAAAATTGCTAATTGGAATGTATTTCAACGAAGGCGGCACCTTGATTAATAACCATAGAGCGATGGTCAATGCAATCATCTAGAGGTCTTCCTAAGTGGTACAATACTCCATTCTGAACTGATCCATCAGTGTAAAGCGAGAGTTCATTAAAGTAGGTTAGAGTGCTTTTAATATTAAGAAGGCTATCTCTGTCAACCAAAGGACTAATCCATCTATTAATCCATATATCATCGTTCATATGAGCGTGAGAGATGGAAATGAGACAAGCCGTAGTTGAATGTGGAATCATAATCGTGTTTAGTTTATCATTATTACCAGCTGCCAAAACATATGTGTCAAAAGTATTATGATCATAGCCCAGAAACTAAAGAGGGGTATGTATGATTCAGTGTAAATCTTCCTGTAAAGCCACGAGAGAAACGTTTAACTGATACATAACAAGTAATTCACATTTTTGTATAAAAGTATAAATGTCCTTATCTCTGACATAAACGAAATTTAAAATACTATCAAAGGAGGCTTCTCTGTACAGATCTATAGCGTATAATCCTTTGTGCCTATCATGTGATTTATTAACTATTCTACCAATAAGCCAGGTAGTGTCTATATGTACAACCACCCATTCCTTTTGTCGGCCATTCTGCGAAGGCAGGGAAAGAAAATTAATTATGGGAATAGATGATTGAGATAAATTGTATTCTGGTAAAAAAGATTTGGAGTCAAGAAAGGCTAGTACTAAGTTTTCTAACTTTGAGAACTATTTGGCTTTAGGGCCTTCCTGTAAAAGTCCTGCTAAAGTTCTATACTGCTTCCATATCATCAATATTGATCTATCACCCGCGATTAATTGGGATAAGTTAACCAGAGGAAAAAGACAATTTTTGTTATTAAGTCTAATAAGGGATGCAGCATTGTGCGAGCTCAACTATATGTCCAAAAGAGGATGTTCTATATTGGTAATGCTGAAACTAGCAGTATCCAGTTGATCCAGTTTAAGATTAATGTGAAAATCTGATGCAAGTAATAAATAAAATAAGGCCAAATTTGACTGGCAGGCCACCATGTATAGTGATCTGAGGTGCAAGTGAAAATCGAAACAACTATGCAGTAATTTCATTAATAATTGAGCTTGTCTTAATCTAATTAATGTAGATGAGGTGGCATCATTATGGGTGTTTAAAATTGTACATAAATTCATAATGCCAGCCGTAGAAACAGCCATCCATAAACAATAAAGTCCCAAAATTCTTTCGTGATAAAGTGCTGAAGTGGGAAAAGAGCGTTGAATGCCTAATGTATGTTTAACTAGAGTTAGAATGGGTCGTTCGATGGCATCCTATTCAGGCTTGGTAAAAGTCGTGAGTTGACTTAAATAAATCAATTTGGGATATAACACCTTGTTAATTAAATAAATGACGTGCCTAATAAAAAGTTGTTTATGGTGAATGGTAGATAAAAATTTATCCTGAGTCCATATAATACGTTGTTTGGTGAGTGTTCTGATTCGTTTTAGAGAAATCCAAATACTAAGATAACAGGCTTCAGTTTTGATCAGATAAATTACGTCTCGTTCATGAGTTCCTAATGACACTGAAAGGAGAGGTTTGAGTAATAATGGGTTAATTACTATTAATTCGCATTTTTTATGGTTGATTTTAATATCAACCAGTTCATAAAAACTCTGCGCTATCCAAAATGTGTTGAATGCGATTTTTTGTGCAATCAATAGGACCCAGAAATATACATATAGGGGTAGGGTCTATCAATGCGTCGTCATCATAGTGGAGTTGGACGGGGTAAGGTTTTGATTTGCGTATAATTTAGGAGATTTTTGTCCATAGTTAGGTCATTAGATTGCGTATTTTTATCAAAAATATTTATATGTAAAAGATTTAATTTGCGTATTTTGACCTATATTTTTATTTGGCCGATCATATATACTGTTGTAGAAAATTATTAAAATACGATTTATTAATCATAAAATTTACAATTTTATAGTTTTAAATTTTTTTTTTTTTAAAAGATTTTTTTATCAGTTTTTATACCTGAAATTTTTTTTTTTAATATTTAATATTTTTTATCGTTTTTATAAACTGAATTTTTTTTTAATATTTATATTATTAGTAACTGAATTTTTTTTTAATATTTATATTATTAGTAACCGAATTTTTTTTTAAAAAAAAGATTTTTTATAAATCGAAACTTTTTCTTTTCCACTGATTTAAAAAAATAAAAAAAAAACTATTTATAAAAAAAAAAGTACTAGGTACTACTGGAGTATAAATTGGAACTAACGGACTCTTGCAAATATGGTGAGTTAAGTGTAAGAAGCAGAATTCAATGTTAATAAAATTTTACTAACATTCCTTTTAGTTTTTTAGTACCTACATAATCAAGATTATTTTATTTTTTATAGCTTATTACATTGGTAAGTTTCAAATTTTTAGGAATTTTATCAAAAAATGCTTACTAATGTTTTATAATTTCTTTTTTATAGATTTCAGAATTCGATCAGAACTTGGAATTCGAGACGGGTAAATATTTCTAAAAGCGGGGGTGCGAGTTTGAATAAAGCGTTTGCTAACTTCTCTTTTTTGCGGAATTTAGACTAGAACTTGGAATAATTCAAGATAGGTGAGTATTTCTAAAGGAAGAAGAAGTGGGTTTATATAAGAACACTCACTAATATTCTTTAACATCTCTTTTTGTAGATTTTGAACTGGAACTTCAAATTGGAATTTAAACATATTATAGGAATGAACTTTCAAATATAAATATCAAAAAAAAAAAAAAAAAAAAAAAAAAATAATAAATTTTTTTCTAATTATAAAGCTATATAAATTCGTATACAAATATTGTTAAAATATAATACATTTCATTATATTTCGTTAACATAACATAAAGAGAAACAAATATAATTTTTTTTTTTTTAATAAAAAAAAGACCGATATCAAACTGCAGATTATAGAAACTATATCATATGATATACTGCACTTTGCTGAATTAATTAATAATTGAAAATTTTAAGGTCTGAAATTTTATTTGCGTATTTTTGCGGTATTTTCAATATCAGGTGTCAAGTTTGCGTACTGTTCATATAAAAAACCCTTGCGTACAGCTCATAGTAAAATTTTCTTTCATCACCTGACCCCTATATATATATTTCTGGGTCCTAATCAATCCAGACGGTATCATTCATATAGGTCGAGGATGTAACGCAGTGAGATATGGATTCCCATGTAGAGGGGTCCCTTAGGTTATGCGGCCAAACACATTCTATAGTGTAACTATTGTTTGGGAGAGCAGTAATCGTAGCAAGGAGGGGATCATAATAAACCCTCCAGAGTAAAGGAGACAAACTATCCCCTTGATCAATGCCATCCTCAGTTTGAAATAGGGGGGCGAAGGTCTAAAAGCAGTGGTAACTTGAACTTTCCTATCCTTGAAGAGATTAATGATGCACTTAATTGTATGAGGAGGTAAACTGATCTGTTTTAATGCAAGTGTTAAAAAATCTAAGCTAATAGAATCAAACGCTTTAGAGATGTCCTGCAGGACAATCCATAATTCTTTGGAATTCTCTTTGGCGTCTTCTATAATATTGTTAATTAATCGTATAGGCGAAGCTGTAGATTCGCCTTTCAATCCACATAGTTAGCCTTGCATAAAATGCTATGATCTTGTAAATGTCTGCTAATTGTGTACTTATAAATTTGGTAAAAATTTTTCTAACTACTTCCAGTAGAGCAATAGGTTTGATATTGGATATATTGTATTCGAATTTGTCTGGCTTTAGGATTGAGACAATAGTGGAAGTTTACTAATTTGCAAAAACTAACTCAGACAAGAAAATAACGTGATAGAGTATTAAAATGACTTCAACAAAAATTGGGGATAAGTGAAACATTAAATGATACAGAATGTCAGAGATTCCTGAGGCTGAATTCTTATTGATATCTTTTAAAATGCTGTGCCAAAATGATAAGATAAAATTCTTATCCATTGATTCATAAATAAGATTATCTTCTTTAACTATAGGATCGTAAGCTTTTTTCCATCTAAGATGTGAGTCAAGCGAATCAAATTTGTGGTTTTAGTGCTTAAATTGAAAAGCATACGCGTTTGAAGCAGCTTGTTTAACCTCATCCAAATAAAGCAAAAGTTCCTGGAGTCCATCCTCTAAGGTGATTATAAGCCTATCAATTATAACATTTGATCTGTGGTGATTGAGAGCTAAGGAAATCCATCTGGTCTGATCAGTTTGGATGATTGCAAAGCGTGCTTCAATTGCTGCTGTAATTGTATTATTATGATGGGATTTATATAATTTTTGTTCTAACTTTCTCCTTTTTTGGGCAATTCGCCTGAGGTTATGAATCTACTCTAAAGATTCTGGTAAAAAGGTTGAATCAAATTGAAGTTCCTGGTTGTCTGCATAGTCCTTGTTGAATGATAAGATCCAGGAATCCCATCGAGCTTTAAGATCTGAGACAATTGCCGCCAGATCATGATGAATTGAAGAAGCTTGATATTGCAGGACCTCATGTATAAAAACTAAGATGATTGAAGTGTGTCTATTTAACCATTTCAAATCAGGTGATTTTCTTTTATTAGTATCTAACCTGGGATGAAGTGTCTGTTTTTTCTTCAAAGGTAAAGTGTGCGCAGCTGCTGACATAAGAAGGTCTTTAATATCAGCCCAGATCTTATCGATAGTATCGCTAACTCGTGAAGAATTTGATTCTAAAAGAACCAAAGTGCTGTTAAGTGAATTGATGAGCAGTTTAAAGCAGTACACTGAGTCTAAAATGTGAGCTTCAAATTGAGCCCAATGGTCTGTGGTAATGTCTTCGATTTTTATTGATAAATCTTGAAAATTGTTGTTGTGAGGGGTGGTTGGTTGTGTGTGCTTAAAAACTACAAGGAATATATCTGGTAAGTATAACTTGATTGTGATAATATCGTGATCACTATCAGTCAGTGTATGTCCCTCATAATGGTAAGCGAATCTAAGAAACAAGGCTATGTTTCGCTGCATCCAGATATGATTGATACGGGTATCAATTCTGAGATTAGCATCATTCAACCATCAATACCAGGAGAATTCTTTTCTTTCAGGATTGATAAATCTAAAAGAATCAATTAAATTAAAATGATTAAAACATAAAGGAATGTCTTCTTTATCACACGATGTGGACGGATTAATATCTAATGCATGATCGAAATGATAATTAGTGTCACCCATCCATATGTGAATAATGTTGGGATCTGACAGAGCACCATTCATAATGATTTTGAAGTGTCATAGTGTGTTTCAGTCATGAGAAGAAAGGTAATAAACCCAAATCCATAATTGATGATGTTTGGTCCCAAACTTACTGATCTACAGTGTCAAAATGAAATCTTTGCCATTTTAAATGGATTAATAGTCCTACACCTGATCCTTTAAGTTTATCATTGTGTTTCTGAAAGCCTCTTAATTCATACGAACTATTATCTTAATTATTCATCCAGTATTGTAAAGTTGTGCAACTGGTATTAGTTTCTGCTATTCCCATGAAATCAAAATTGTGATCGTGATACCAGATGGTTAAGAGGTCCAATTTTTGGGGATGAACGATTAGCCCATTGATATTGTGGAAGCCAATTTTCAAATCAATAAAATTACTACTATGACTTAAACTATTTAAATTAACATTAGCATTAACATTAAAAATTACTTTAGCCTTTTGTAAAAATGTATCTATTTCTCTAATATCAGCCTGTGAAAGGTTTTTGGTCATGTGATTATAAGTAAGAACTGCTGTGTTCAGATCTTGACTATGATCTGACAGTTCCCGTTTCATTGTGACAGGGTTTCCAGAAGGTTAAGAAGGATGGTGAGGATATGTAATTAACACAAACTCACCAACCTCTCAACGATTCTATCGCTATATTTAGTTGAAGAGTTAAAGGAGATTGAATCACTGGAATTATTAATAGTTGTTTTCATATTTTGAACTGGAGTTGACTACTGTGCAATACGCTTGCCAAGAGTACAGATATTTGAGCCTGTAGCGCATTTAGGGTGGACTGAAACCTGTGCCTTTCAAAAAGGCTTGGAAGCGTAACATTTTGTATTTGTAAATTTATGTCTGTATTGATGTTGTTGTTGCTGTTGCAGGTTAATAAAATGTTCTTCCTGTCTAATATTAGTTTAGTGATTAACTTCGTCATAAGTAATAGTAACTACTAGGGATGTTAACGGTCTGGTCTGGTCTGTCTTGGTCCAGTCTTCATTGGTCCTCAGTTCAGGACCAAACTGCGATCTAGACTGTAGTCCTATAAAAAATTCATAAAAAAAATTCTTTTCAGACTCAAGATAATTGGCATTTTTTAGAAATATTTTGAACACCTAATGCCTTTAACTTTTGAAAGTGAATTGGTTAAAAAAAAAAAATTCTATTTGAACATTTCTTTATTTTAGAAATACCAAGATATGAGATTTTTAAAGGCAATAAGTACTTTTTTACATAATAAAAATGTAAAAAAATAAAAGAAATATTAATATTCACTTTCACTATCACTATCTTCACTACTACTATCACTGTCTTCATTGCTAATAGTACTAGTATTTTTTTTATATTTTTTTTATAAGAAAAAAATATTTCATGATTTTGTTTTATTTATTCCTTATTAAGTTTGATCTAAATAAATGTTTGTTTACAAAAAAATAATTTCATCATAAACTTCATTAACTTGTTTATTTTAAAAAAAAAAATTACAAATCTTCAAATTTTTGTTATAAACTTTATTAGCTTGTTTATTTTAAATAAAAAAATTTTTATATTTATTTTACAATAAACAAAAAAAAAATTTTTTTGCCACTAGTTTTGTTTAGTAAACAAAAAAAGATTTAATAAATTTGTTAATAATTTACGCCAATCTAAATATTTTCTAATAGTTTTTATATTAAACATAATTGATAGCAAGTTGAATTTAAATTTTTTATAAATTATAATTAATTATAAAAATAAAAACTTGATCAGTCCTATTGGACTAAGTCAGTTCTAATCAGTCTGATCCAGTCTGGACTATTAATATCCCTAGTAACTACCTTATCTGATGAAGAAGATCGAATGGTCAGAATTTGGGCTAGCTTCTTCTTTCTGTTTGACCAGTTACTGTTACAATTTCGTGGAGAGCTGGTAATGCAATAATTGTTAAAATGAACTATCATTGAACACGCGTTAAAAAGATCACATTTGGCAGAAAATTCAATTATAAATTTATCTTCCAATTATCGATATACATGTTAGGGATTTTGCGCTGTGTATGCATCTTTAACTGCAGCTGGTATAGTTTGATCGTCAAATCCAATGAATTTTTCACTATATTTTTTTCTGGAGGCGATATCAGCCTTCGTGACATGAGCTGGAGCAAAGTGATATAAAATCCAGTTAATTTCGATTGACCACACATCTTTGAGTTTCTTACATTTATCTAAATCCTTTACAGTAATAAATACTGTGATCATGTCAGGATTATTTTTAGAAGGTTTCAGGCCTAATTTCTTTATAAAAAATCTATATGTACCCATCAGTTTCATAACGGCCTATTCGATGATATCTCTGGTAATGTGTTTAGGTACGTTCAAAATCTTAAATTCCTTTGAGAATACCCTCAAGCCATCGATTAAAAAATATGTTTTCTGATACATCTTGAGAAACAGATATTGTCTGCATTTATGGTTAAATAATCTAACCATGTTGAGCATCCCTTTATATGAGGAATTTTTGATGATGATTTCATTATCTTTGTTATTAATTTCTATTCTCACAAAACCTCTGTAGTTCTGAATCAGAATTTTTATGTATGCAGACTTATTTTCAACTGTGAAGTATTCTTCTATGTCTGATAGCTTAATACATGTATCATAAATGATAGGCGCATCATCATGTGCATAGAAATATTATTGGCTTTCGTGAGAAAGGAAGATTTTAACGTATCAAGTACAGCCTTAGAATTTTTAATCTTCTTTATTGTTTGCCAGTTTCCATTAGATAGGATCGTAGAATCATATAAATTTTCATATACTTCTTCAGAGACTTTTTGATAATTTGGTAAAAAAGAATATTTTGGTGTAAAGAGAAAGTCTGATTCTTTATAAGCGTTAATGTGGGACTTTGGCGTTTCATCTGAAATTATCATAAGATTATCTAAAGCTGTGAAGATCTCAGTTGTGTGATTATCGTGAATGTCCTTTACATAATGATTTACTAGTTGATCATTAATACCGTTTGAAGAGAAGCTAGTCATGAAGATATCTTTCGAGAGTGACCTTAGGTCTTGAAGATACAGGTTGATGTGGATAAAATTTCCTGTGGGAATGATACCATCTTCTTTGGATGTAGTATTTAAATTAATTAGATCCAAATCTATCAGTATAAGATCATTGTGGGGAGGTGGGGGAGTGAAAGCTGCTTGAATACTGATGACGCTCTTCATTGGGATAAGTTATTTGCAGTTTGATTTGACTATTGGGTGAGATGTGAAGTTTGCTGGTCCCTTGTATTATTATCATCTATGTCGTTATTAGTAGAGGAAGTCAGGGAAGTTTACTTTTTTGATTTCTTTTGTTTGTCACCACGTTTTCCCTTACAAAAGCTCTGTGTAGTTGGCAGTGATAATTCTGATGCCTTTGAGTCCTTTGAGGGTTTTTCTGAGATGACGTTATTATTATTGTTATCATGCACATTGGATATATTGTTGTTCATCTGTAACTCAGAAGGATCTATCATAGGATTTCCCTTAAAAGCAATAATTTTGGTTGATCCCAGTAATTCAGCTGTGGTGTTACCATCTTCCATAAGTGTGGTTGGATTGGCCATATTTTGTTTTGTTGATGCGATCAGCGTAACTTCAAGATAATGAGCTTTTGCGAGCGAGTCTTGTTATTTCAAGATGTGACCAAGCCAAAGAACTTCTGTCAAGTTTTATTTCTTAACTTCACGGCAGTTTCAATATTGCTATAGTAGATAAAGTTTTTTATCTTAGAAATGAAGTTAGAAGTATTAGCATTATTTATAAATGCTTCTTTGAAGTTATTTTCGTTGCTTAAAAAGGCAGACTTGAAGTCCATTTTTCCTGAAGTTTTCTTCAGTTAGTTATCCGAAACTGTTCTTTCATGTTATAGACCTTTGAGATAAAGTGAAAACTTAAAGAAAATAAAGTTTTTATTAGTTGTATACTTTTTAGTTACTAAAAAATTTGGTCTTGTCACTGCGTCTGGGTAGTATTTACGCCATGACTGAAAAGAGTTCCTCCCCAATTCATATATTATATTTGCGTAGAGTTTATAATAAATATATATGGATTTATTTTTAAAAAATATTAATTTTGGTAAATGTAAATTACAATTATAGTTGTATAGATGTATATATTAAGATTGTTATTTATCAATCTTTTTTTTTTGAAATTTTTTAAATATTATTTTTTTTCAGTTATTAATACCAAAATTTATTTTATTTTATTTATTTTTTCACTTTTTTTCAGTATTTTATTTTAAATATACAATATATGAAAGGCACAGAATAGAATCCTAAACAATAGTAATATAATTCACATACAGGTTTGTGTAGAGTTTATATGAAATTACTTTTTAAACCCACAAATTGAGTTTATGTATAGTGTCTCATTACAGTAATACACTAAAATTTTTATAATGGTAAATCATGTGTACATTGATCAAACAAATCTGTTTAATCTGAAATTTTTAAAATAAATAATATAAATGTAGATCTTTAAAATGATATAAAAATACTCCTTACTTGTATAATAAAAACTAGCATTATGTCACTTTTTTTTTCAAATCATGATGCATTACTTTCTCAGTTTTTCAAAAAAAAAATCTATTAGAAAAAAATTTTATTTTGATATAATTAATAATAATATAAATTATTAAGATATTTTTATACTTACATTTTTTTAAAAAAATATTTTTTTTTATTTTATAAACCAAAGCTTAAATTTCATTATAAAGCAAAAAGTACAGGTGGTCATAATACTTAAAAGAAGGTTTACCTCTTAAGAAATTGCTGCTAAAATTGGGTATAAAAGTCATACAACTATTATAAAACTTAAAAAAAATATGAGAAAACTAGTAAAGTTGAAAATAAGAAACATACAGGCTGACCATAAAAGCTAAATAAGCAAAAATGAACATATTGTTATAAGACGTTTAATAATAGGTGAGTATTTAACAATTATTTAATTAAAAAATTCTTTATAAGCTAACAAATAAATTAAAATCTATACTAAGACTATATATAAAGCATTAAAAAGAAATGATTTAAAAGTTAGAGTAAAATGTAAGAAGCTATTTTTGTCTAAAAACATTATGAACAGTATCTTAAATTTGCTAAAAGGTTTAAAAATTGGATAGTAAATAACTGGAGTAAGGTTGTGTAGTCTGATAAGTCTAAATTTTAAATATTCAGTTTAGACAGACATTAATATTGCTGGAAAAAAGATGCCAAACTAATTAATTACCAATCTACCTAAGAACGGCACTTTTTATTGATCATTTTATAATAAAATTTGGGAGAAAAATTAAATACTTTATTTTGCATTATTTTGTGATCTACATCAGGAAATTTTTTCAGAAGATATACATCGATAATTATCACTTTATCGATAAATATCGTATTTATAAATCGATGGTCAACATAATGTGATAATATTTGATAATTATCTCACAATTATACAACGATATTTAACTTTTTCTAAAATAATCGTACTGATAATTTGCGATATTGACAATTATCGAAAATAATCTTGACGATGATTTGCGATGTTGGCAATTATCGAAAATAATCGCACTGATAATTTGCGATGTCGACAGTTATCGAAAATAATCACACTGATAATTTGCGATATTGACAATTATCAAAAATAATCTCAACGATGATTTGCGATATTGACAATTATCGAAAATAATCTCAACGATGATTTGCGATATTGACAATTATCAAAAATAATCGCACTGATAATTTGCGATGTCAACAGTTATCGAAAATAATCGCACTGATAATTTGCGATATTGACAGTTATCGAAAATAATCGCACTGATAATTTGCGATATTGACAATTATCGAAAATAATCTCAATGATGATTTGCGATATTGACAATTATCAAAAATAATCAAGTTAAATCCATTATTTATTGTTTCATTAATAAATCATAAAACGCACTCATATACAAATGAATACTAAGAATATTAATCTAACCCTAAATTAATTGCCGTTAATCAATGATATTAATAATTAATGAAAAAAATCAGCATGTTAATTTTTGATAATTTTTGATATTAATTATTATCAAAAGATAGCAAACATGTTAATTTTTGATAATTAACGATTTTGATAATTATTGAAATTAGTTTGGTATTATTAACGATCATTAAGATAATTACGGCAATTGATATTTGACAATTATTTTCATCATTATCGTTCTTTTAATTAAATATCATGACTATTTTGTAGATTGCTTAATTGTAAAATGTGCTGAGTTAACAGAAGAACGTATATCATCTGTAAGAGATAAGTTACATGGCATGAAATTAATCATCAAGTATCGATACATACTTAAAATCAAGGTATGTAACACCAGTCGCGTAATGTTTCATGACATTTTTGATAGATATGCAGGGGAAATCAGTTAAAGTTTAAACAAGCTTTTTTAAACTTTTCCACTTCTATCTTTCCCTTTTCCTTTCACCTTCTCTTATCCTCTCTCTTTTCCATTGAAAAATTATTTAAAGAAATGTTTTATAATGTTACAGTTTTTTTTTCTTTTTCTTTTTAAGTGATAAAATACTTTTTTTAAAAAATTACACAAAAATTTATGGTCATTCGGTTTACCTCAAAGTTTTTATTACTATTTAATTTAGATATTTGAAATAATTATCAGTATTTTTTTTATACTTAATCTTTTGAAAAAAAAATAAAATATATTTATTTATTTATTTATTTATTTAACATAACGACGAACGTTCTCTCATATTAATCAGTAGACAAAAGCTAGACTAAGTACTACAACTAATGTCCAAAGTCCCACCATTTCACCTTTTAAAAAAAGTAACCTAGGCTTCAGTCAGTTATCTATTTACCGTTATATTGGAAAAAAAGAATAAAATCGGTTAAATCTAGAGAAAAAAAAGAAGAAAAACTAACATAGATCGAAGTATTCATCTTAATATAAACCAGGAAAAGCAACCACGTATATGTTCGTTTATTCCTGATATTGTTTATATGACTGGAAGTATGTTGTCGAGTCATTTGATCAAAAGTTCTTTTCTTTTTGGTCATCCCGTCCTTATTTTGTTGGTTTTTTATTAACATGCGAAATCGTGTGATGATTAAAGTTAAGTCTCTGAGTGTTCCTGAAGTACTTTGTTAATATCCACTTCGTGACTAGAGCAAAATCCAATGTGTTCGTTCAAACCATCTTCAGATAGTAGTGATGGGTAGTTACATTGTAAAATATCCGCTGTGGGTAAGTGATGCGTTAGACTTTTGATTTTGAAACTTGACGTGGTTTGTAACTTTGTATGTGAATCACTGCAAACAGTATCGTCATGGTGGTGATGTATCCACAGTTTGGTGAGTGACCAGTTGATCCGATGAGAAGTATGTGATGCTTTAAGGTTAGAGAATCGTTCTGGGAATTAGTGAATCAGTACAAATTTCAACTGTTGCGTTAGGCATAACTGTTAATAAACAGGTAAAAATCGCTCAAGTCAAAAAAAAAAAATAAATAAAATAATTTATTTATATATTTATTTATTGTTGCGACAATCGATATCTAACAAAAAAATTAAAAGTTTCGATTTATAAAAAATGATGTATCACATGATAAGTGATAATCAATTTAATCTTTTTTTAACTTTCGTTTCTCTTCCTTCTTCTTTCATCTTTCTCTTCTTTCACCCTTCCACTTTATCTTTCGTCCTTCCCTTTCGTTCTTCCATTCCCTTCCCTTTAGCTCTCCCCTTTTTTCTCCCTTTCTTTTGTTTATCGGCTCCTTTGAACTTTGGATAGGTATGTTTCGAAGTTTTTGTTTCAAACTTTTTTTAAATATTATTTTTTTTTTATTTTCTTTTCTAAGCCGGTTTTCTTTTCTTTTTTAATAGATATCGGCTCTGGTCGATCTTTTGAACTTTGGATAAGTATTATAATTTCGAAACTTTCAGTTGCTTCAAAATTTTTTTAACTTTTTTTTTAATATTTTTTTATCTTAAACTTTTTTTTTCTGTTTTTTCTTTTTTTTGTAGATATCGTGGACTTTTTTTTTAGCGACCGGTTTTTTAACCTTTGGTAGCAATAATTCATATAAAACGAGCTATAAATATGCGTATTTTGAAGACATTAATCGTTCCAATATTACCAGATAATGAAAAAACTTTTGGTTGAATCTCTTTGAACGCAGATTTCGGTAGGGTCTGATAGATTCTAATAGGAAATCGGATGATTTTTTTAACTTGATTTATTTAATGAAACGTTAATTAATGTTTCGATTATTTCTTTTTTTTTTAGACGGAACGTTTTTTTTCATAGCCTATTCACTATAAAATTTTCGCGATTTTTTTTTTAAAAAAAAAATATAATTGTGAACAATAAGTATATTATAATGTTTTTTTCGAAACTCTTGGACATGGATTTTGGTAAGGGTGGGAATATTCTGAATTATTTATACAGAACGTTTATTAACGGTTTATTTTATCTCTTTTCTTTAGGAGAGTTTTCATCAGGTTTAGGTGCGTTGAATTTTGGTAATTAGTCTTTTTAATTTATCTTTTTTAATGAAACGTTTCTTATGTTTCTTTTTTTCTTCTTTTTGTAGACTGCTGGTTCTTTAAAGTATTCGGACATGTGGAGAACTTGGTATGGAGGTTTATTTTTGTTAATTTTTAACGAAACGATCACTAACGTTTTATTTATTTTTCTTTTGTAGACTTCAGGGCATTGGACGTGTGAGGTACGGGAAATGGTAAGTTTCACAACAGATGTTGCGAAACTTTAATTTTTATAAAAAATTGGAAACGTTTATTAATGTTTATTAATTTTTTTTGTAGATTTGGGTTTCGGTATTGGGATACTAGATGGTAAGTTTCGCAAAACTTAATTTTATTTTGATTTTTGCTAATTAGAAACATTAACTAACATTTTTACATTTATTTTTGTAGATTGTTGCGTTAGAATTACCAGAATGGGTAAATTTCGCATTGCGAAACTTTCTGTTTTATTATTTACTAATTAGAAACGTTAAGTCGTTAACTAACATTTATATATTTTTTTTTGTAGGCTTTGGTGTTAGGACTCTGGAAACACCAGGATGGTAAGTTTTGCAATGCGAAACTTACGTTTTTTAAAATTTTATTTAATTAGAAACGTTAATTAACGTTTCTCTAATTTTGTTTTAGGTTTTGGTATTGGAATACTAGAAACTTCGAAATGGTAAGTTTCGTAATTTTTAGTTGCAAAACTTTATTAATTTTCTTTAATTAGGAACGTTTATTAACGTTTCTTTATTTTTTTTCTGTAGTTTTTTGGGTTCAGGATACTGGAACGCCGAAATGTATAGTAAGTTTCGCAACACCAACAATTTTTTTTACTTTTTTTTAAAGAAATGTTAACTTATGCGTTTCTTTATTCTTTTGTAGATTACCTCCAGTTCCTTTTTGGTTATTGGGTACTGGTAATGTTCGAAACTTAATTTTTTAAATTAGAAACTAATATTTCTTTTTTTTTCTTTTGTAGGTTTTAGACTTTTGGGTGAATGGGAAATGAAATGGTAAGTTTCGCAAGTTTTGCGAAACTTATTTTTTTAATTTTAATTAGTTGTAGATTTCGGGTTGGGAATGTACTGAAAACGCTTGAATTGTAAGTTTCACAACGAAAAAAATGAATTTTTTTTTTAATTTTATTAATTAGAAACGCTAAAAACTAATGTTTGTTTTTTTGTAGGTTTTTGTTGGATCCTTAGTGGTAAGTTTCGAAATTATATACTTCGAAATTTAATTTAATTTATTTTTTTTAAAAGAAATGATTACTAACGTTTTGTCTCCTTTGTAGATTCTGGCTTTGATTGGACTTTAGATGGCAAGTTTCGAACTTTAAAATTTTTTATTTTTTACTATTAAAACATTTTTAACGGTTTTTTTATTTGTTTTTTTTTGTAGATTCAATTAGGCATATTGGGATCCAATTAGAAGCACAATAGATTTTGTATAATTTTAGTATAGATTTAGCATAGATTTAGCATAGATTTAGCATAGATTTCAAATGTATAAATTTTTATTGATGTAATAAAGTCACATTTGACAAGCATTTATTTAACTATAACTGATAAAATAATAATCATTATTTGATGATACTGATACTTGATGAGTCCGATCATTTTCAATATATATCATGTGATCTTTTTATCGATATATATCCACTTGATGAATATCAATGTTTATTGTAACAGGTTAATCACGATTATTTATCACTATTTATCCACATCGATAGCACTCGACGAGTCCGATTATTTACGATATACATCACGTGACCTTTTCATCGATATATATCCCCTGAAAAAATTTCCCGATGTAGTGATTGGATTTTGATGACACTTGTGTTATTTATAGCTCTCAATATCCTTTTCAAAATAAAAAAAAAGAACTTCAAAATTGGATTAATACATCACAAGATAAATGCAAAAAACTATTTTTCAGAAAATACTATGTTACATCTAATAAAAAATGGGTTTTTTGATTATCTTGTAATATACCAGATCAATTTAAATTAAATACTTTATTTTGCATTATTATATGATCTAGTGATTGGATTTTGATGATACTTGTGTTATTTATAGCTCTCAATATCCTTTTCAAAATAAAAAAAAGAACTTCAAAATTGGACTAATACATCACAAGATAAATGCAAAAAACTATTTTTCAGAAAATACTATGTTACATCTAATATGCATCCCAAAAAAATGGGTTTTTTGATTATCTTGTAATATACCAGATCAATTTTCTAGATCTTTTCTTTTATTTTAAAATGAGTATTAAGAACTACTAAATAACTTAACAGTTCATTAAAATCCAATCAATTGATTACAAGATAATTCAAAATAGCACTTTTAATTTTTTGTTCCAAATTTAATTAGTAGTAGAGTGCCAATTTTAGGCAGATTAGCAATTAAAGATGCTCATGTTAAATTCACAATCAAGTTTGATAATAGAAGTATTTTTATCTGAAGATATTTTACTTCTTGTGATATAAGTTTCTTATGTAAAATTGAAGAAGAACTAGATATAGAATTATATCATAAGATATTGAAGGAGGACTTTATGGAAACATTGCAATACTATAAATTAAGTATTGGCTATATTGTCTTTCAATAAAACAATGATCCCAAGTACACCGTCACACTTACTAAAGTAGTCTAAAAATAATGATATTGAAGTTTTATCCTGACCATCACAGTTGCCTGATTTCAATCCAATAGAGCATTTTTAAAATAATGTTGATCATTAAATTAGGACATTAAATATCAAAATTAGAAAAAAAATGCATTATGAGAGTATATCTCTAAAATTTGAAACTATGAAACATCATTAGAGATATGTACTAAATTAATAGAGATAATGCCAGAAAGAATTAGGGTTGGATCGGTCCTAGTAAAGACTGGTCCTGAGTCAGTCTTGGGACTAGTCCTTACGGTCTTCGGTCTGAGATCTGAGAACCGGTCTGGACCAAGGACCGATCCATATTATTTTTATATCCAATAAAAATGTGCCAAATTTTTGTGCTTATCTATTTCTAATTTGGGATTTTTGTTCAATTTTTTAATTTTTTAATTTTAATTTTTAAAATTTTTAATTTTTAATTTTTAAATTTTTGAAAATAATAATGATTAATTTTTGCTATATTAATAATATTATATAGTAGTAAAGTACTTCAAAAATCCGTAAAACGTACATTAAAATGTTTCTTTATATCAATTTCAATTATGAACTTGCTTCAAATTTCTAATTAAGCCATTACTATGATAATTTCCTATTTAAATATGTTTGGTCGTATCAGTCGATAAAAAATTTATTTGACTTAAATACGCAAAACTTTTCAATCTTGATATATGTGTAAGCTAAAATGAGGAAAGGTAAAGACTATTCAGAAGAAGAATATAAAGATGCCACTGAACTTGATGATGATAATGAAATTATGAATAATAGAACTGAAGATGAAGACGAGTACAAAACTGAAGATGAGAATGTGGATGAATTTGTGGCTGAAGACGAAGATGAACTTGTGGCTGAAACACAGGTCAAAAGATGTCAAATCGGATATCAATCAGTCATCAATCAGGTACCTGATTGATGGTTGATTAGTATCTGATTTGTTCAATTTGATACCAATCGGCCTGTCTGATTGATGGCCGATTTCTGCCAAAATCTGATACCAATCGGCTACCAATTGGCTAGCCCGATTGATGGTTGATTGATGGTTGATTGATGGTCAATTGATGGTTAATTAATAGTCAATCGATGGTCATTTTATGGTTAATTAATGGTCAATTGAGGCCAATTTGATGGGCATTCATAGTCAATTTAATGGTCAATCAATGATCATTTTATAGGTCAATTTGATGGTCATTTGATGGTCATTTTATGGTCAATTTAATGATCAATCGATAGTCAGTCAATGGTCATTTTATGGTCAATTTGATGGTCATTTGATGGGCATTTATGGTCAATTTAATGATCAATTGATGGTCATTTTATAGGTTAATTTGATGGTCATTTGATGGTCATTTTATGGTCAATTTGATGATCAATCAATGGTCAATCAATGGTCATTTTATGATCAATTTGATGGTTACATTTTATGGTTATTTTATGGTTAATTTGATGGTCATTTGATGGTCATTTGATGATGACCAATTGGTAGTTTATTGATGGCAATTGATAACTTTTTATTAACCATATAACTAATAATAAATTTATTACAGTATATAATATTTATTACAGTATATATTATTTATTAAAAGTGTAATATTATTAAATAATTAATATCTAAAATAAAAAACATTCATAATTTTTTAAAGTTAGTATAGTAAAGTACAAATATAAAAAGTTAGTAATATGAATATACAGTATATATAAAAAAAAGAAAAATACGTGATAATGTTAGTAAAATATAAATATAAAAGAACATTAGTAAATATAAAAGAAATAACATTAGTAAATACTAAATATAAAAGAAATAACATTAGTAAATATAAAAGAAATAACATTAGTAAATATAAAGAAATAATATTAGTAAATATAAAAGAAATAACATTAATAAATATTAAAAAAAAAAAAAGTATAGTGTTAGTAATACTAAAGAATAAAATAAAATATAGTTCATACAATGCCAAAAACACAATAATCATAAAAATAAAATGTACTTGTAAAAAGAGTAAGGAGAAAGCAGAAAGAGAGTGAGTGCATTTGAAAAAATAAACAAAACGCGTTTAATAATTTATGCATGTTAAGATCAGATCACGTGCATAAAGATCAGGCCAAATTTTGATTGGTCAATAATAGATAAATAGAGTTGTTTACTATAACAATATTTTAATTTGTAATTTTATTTATTTAATATATTTAATAAATCTTATTTTATAAAAACTGTGTTAAAATTTAAAAAAACAAAAATAATAAATCATTTGGTATTATATTTTTACCAGTCCAATATCCACAAGTAACCGAAGCCAGCACTTACAAAAAAAAGAAAAAAAAATTAATTAAAATTTTCAAAAAATGATTTAAAAAAGTAATTTTCAAAGCTTTCATTTTTGAAACTTACTGATCAGAGTGCAATCCACATACAAGGAACCTAAGCCAATATCTACAAAAAAAAAAGAAAAAAAAGTAATATTAAAAACGTTACTAAAAAAGATTAAAAACAAACCCTTCCCTTCCCATTTACCTTTCGCCCAAAGTTCGATTCATGATTCATCCGGCAATATTGATTCGATCTACAAAAAAAAGTAACGTTAAAAATGTTACTAAAAAAGATTAAAAAAACCCTTTCTTCCCCATTTACCTTTCGCCCAAAGTCCAGTTCGTATGATTCGTCCAGCAATATCGATATCTACAAAAAAAAGAAAGTAACATTAAAAATGTTACTAAAAAAAGTTTGAAAAAGCCCCCTTCCCATTTACCTTTCGCCTAAAGTCTGGTTCATAATTCGTCTGGCAATACCTACAAAAAAAAAAATTAATTAAATTTATTAATAATAATAATAATAATAATAGACTCTTCCGGTCTTCCCTTACCTTAATTTCAAAAATCTGGTCGTGTTTTTTGTCTGGCAACCCTACAGAAAAGAAAAAAAAAACAAACTAGTTAGATTTATTAAAAAAAAATAACAAAGCTCTTTCCCTTGATCCCCTTACTTCAATTTCAAAAGTCCGGTCATATTTTCCATCTGGCAACTCTACAATAATGAAAAAAAAATAAATTAAGCTGTCTTCAATAAAAAAAGAGAGAAAGAAACGTTAGTAACATTTCTTTAATATTAAAAAAAAATCATCTCTCCCTTTTCCAACTAACATTCCAAAGTCCGGGATCGTTTAAGAAGTCTGGCAACCTAATACAAATAAAGAAATGTCAGTACGTTTCTTTAATATTTAAAAAAACTCCCCTTCCCCCATTCCTTATATTCTAAGTTCAGGTTTGTCCAGGAGGCTGTTTTTATTTCATTTCAACAGAATTCATGAACCGAAAGAATGACCCTAAAGTAAAGAAAAAGGACTGTTAGGTACGTTCCTACAATTAAAATTAAACAAGTTAAACAACACTTCCCTCTTTTCAACCTACCGTTTCACCGAATTCCAGGTCTGGAAGGTACTCTAAAGTAAAAAGAAGAAAAGAAATGTTAGTGACATTCCTACAAAAAAAATAAATAAATTAAAAACCCAACCTTTCATGTTTAGGACGGGTTTATTTTTTCCAACTATAAACAATAAAAACGTTTTTTTTTTAACCTTTTTTTTTAATAAAAAAAAGATTATCAGATCAGTAAATTAGTACGATCAGTAAGGATGGTGCTGCAATTGATTGATCAAATCCGCAATATTGTGGATTTTGGAGTTGAATTGCGGCTAGTGACCCGCAATTCTGCAATTCACCTGATCGGTTTTGGCAGTTTACTAAACCGATTTAATAAAAAAAATGTTTACACAACGTTTTTTTAACTAATTTAAAGAAAAAACGTTGCGAAACATTTTTTCAAAGTATTTTAATTAATAAAAAACGTTTCGCAACATTTTTTAATTAATTTAAAGAAAAAATGGTGCGAAACATTTTTTTAAAGTATTTTTAATTAAAAAAAAATGTTTCGCAACATTTTTTTAATTGATTTAAAGAAAAAATGTTGTAAAACGTTTTTTCAAAGTATATTTAATTAAAAAAAACGTTTCGCAATATTTTTTCAATGTATTTTAATTAAAAAAACGTTTCGCAACATTTTTTAATTAATTTAAATAAAAAACATTGCGAAATGATTTTTCAAAGTATATTTTAATTAAAAAAAATGTTTCACAACGTTTTTTTGGATTGCTTTAATAAAAAATATTGCGAAATTGCAAATAATTCGCAATTCCGCAAATGTGCCATAATTCCGCAATTATTCCACGGTACTTTGCGAAATTGCAGACAATTGCTTATTTGCGGCACCATTCTTAACGATCGGTAAGTCATATGATGTACTGAAACTGATCAGAATAAAATCTGCAAACCGCAGATTATAGTGAATGCCGAAACTATATGTATATCATATGATATACTATGCTGAAACGTCAAAACAGTTTCATAGGTTTTGGCAGTTTTGGCAGTTTCGCATACACCATCTTGCCGAAACCTTCTAGTTTTGGCAAGCAACCTTACAATCAACAAGGAACCGAAGCTGAAATAATTTTTTTAAGATTGCAATTACAGATTCTGGAGTTCCAGATTAAAATGATCATCAATCGGTCATAAATCAGCAATATAACTGATTACTAACCGATTGCTGACTGATTGCTGACCGATTGCTTACTAAATTTCATCTGACACCAATCGGTCATCAATCTGATATAGCCGATTGATAACTGATAGCTAAATTGACACTAATCTGCTATCAATCAGTCACCAATTGGTTATATGGGGTCTTTGCAATAGAAAGGTACGAAACTCAAAAAAAATTTTAAATTTATTTTATATGCTAATTATGTTTTTTATACTAAAATAAGTGTAAATTTAATATTAATTAAATTTTTATTTTTTTTTGAGTTTTGTACCTTTCTATTGCAAAGACCCCATATGACTGATTGGTAACCGATCAAAATTAGTGCCTGATTGATGACTGATAGGTAACAGATTGAAAGAATCGGCAACCAATCGGTTACCAATCAGTCACCAATCAGTCATATGACTGACTGATAGCCAATTTATTATATTTCGACCTGTGAAAACGATGATGAACTTGTAGCTGAAGACAAAGATGAACCCAGGGCTAAAGGTAAAGAAGAACCCAGGGCTGAAAACAAAGAAGAACCTAGTCCTAAAGTCGAAGATGAAACTAGGCCTGAAGTTCCTATCCAACGTAGCAAAAGGGGGGCGTGATCTGTCAAATCACGATCAAAAAACAAAGGAGAAGCTTCTAAGTCAACCATATGGAATCACTATGATATTAAAACGGTTAAATATCCAGGTCACCCTGTTTACTGAACATATAATGCTTTATTTTTGACTGGATCAGGAACTTCTACTTTAAGAAGACATTTATCTTCTCACAGAATTGCGGCACTAAAACAGCATCAAAAAATCATGTATGATTATCGTATTGATCCTCATCTCAAAAATGAACAAGTGGAACAGAATAGGTTAGTTGCTAATTGGGTTGTATGTGATATTTAACCATTCAGCATTGTAGAATATGATGAATATTGACAAATGATCACCAAATTTGATCTGAAATATCGACTTCACAATCGACACACTTTAAAGGATAATATGGGGTCTTTGCAATAAAAAAATACGAAGCTCAAAAAAATTTTTAAATTTACTTTATATGCTAATTATGTTTTTTATACTAAAATAAGTGTAAATTTAATATTAATTAAATTTTTATTTTTTTTTGAGTTTCGTACCTTTCTATTGCAAAGACCCCATATTGTAAATTTATTTAAAGAAAAATTAGCAATCGTTAAATTAGTTATGCTGCAAATTCCAGAAAAGATAGCGCTGACTTCAGATATGTGAATAGCCTCAAATGGTTCATCCTTCCTGAGTCTTACCATCCATTATGTAGATTCTTCTTGAAAACTAAAAAAATTTCTTCTCGACATTATACCAATTGAAGTTCGATATAATGGATATAATATAGCGAGTGTGATAATGGAAGTTCTTTGTGAGTTCAGTTTAACTGAAAAAACTTTAGCATTAACAACCGATAATGCATCATCGATAATTTCATGTGGCAAATTTATAGTAGAAGAACTTGAAATCGGATTTCAAAATCTAGATTTTACCCATTATAGATATGTCACACATGTTTTGAATCTTGCAGTCAACAGAAGCCTAAATTTAATTTGCGAATCTGTTAAGAAAGTAAGATTTCTAATGTCTTACATTAAAATTTCTTAACCAGTACGTGATTTGTTAAAAGCATTATGCAAGATAAAAGGAATCAATTATCTAGCGCCTGAACTGAACGTTAAAACATGGTAAAACTTCATGTTTTATATGTTGGAAAAGTGGAAAAGAATGGAGCCCACCTTAAATTTACTTGTCGCTAATGATCAAAATGTTCGTCAAAGATATCTTACCAAATTCGATCGTGTCAATATTGACGTAAGTGAAATCTTCTATTTGGTATATTTTTATCTAACAAAATGACTCAAAATTGTTATTAATCATTTGTGCGCTTTGAAGTTCTGATTTGCGAATTTTTATATTCTTTATTCACGAAAAAATGATTCTAACATTTTACAAATAAAAAGTTTTTTTGATTTTATTAGAATCTAGTAGTTCATCTGCTTTCTTATTCTGCAGATGCTTACCATATTTTTATTTTCATTAGGATACTATGGTTCTTTTAAGTCCAATTGAACGTGCAACCTGTCTCCTTTCAGCTTCTAGTTATCCAACACATGGTGACATTCAGTTCATTTTTCTCAGTATTCAGGAACATTTATCTCAATATGTTAGTAATGAAAGTTTTTTGCAGTGTATTGTGATAGATGTGATTTATCAAAAATTAAGTAATTACTGACCGATTATGAGTGAATCTTCGCGAATTTCTTCATTATTAGATCCAAGGGTAAAATTCTCCGCATTTGAAAATGAAAGTGAAAGAGCAAATGCAAAAAATTTGGTGTTGAGTTTAACCGAATATTCTTCCTCATCATCGCCATTACCTGCAGAAATTACCAGCGGAGATGATATTATAAATACCCAAATTTTTTTTTGAAATCTACGTAACAACACTGTAACATTAAATTTAGAAAACACTAATACATTTGCATCTAAAATACTAAATAATGAAATGGAAAGGTATTTAGCAATACTGTTAGAAGATTAGGTTGATCCCCCTGCTCTGGTGGCAAGTTTGACAGGAAGAATTTCCAATTTTAAGTCAAATCGCCTGAGATTATTTGTGTATTCAAGCCACGAGTGTGGCTTCAGAGCAGGCTTTCTCAGTAGCCAGACTAATGATTTCACCATTAAAAAATAGGCTGGATGCTGAGACAGCCAGAGTAACTTTATGTTTGAAAAGTTGGATTCATGAAGTCATTTGTTAATTTGTCATTTTATGATGTATATTTTTTAAGTCTCTGATTGAAGTTACTACATAATAATGAACAAATAAACTTTTGAATTTTTAAAATTTATAAATTAATTTAATAAAATTTTCATTTAATACATTTCTAAATTTTTCTTTTATTTATAACATTTTTTATATTATTATAGTCATAAATAGATATACAGATATATCAATAAATATACATATAGTAGATAATTAACTATAGTAATGCTGTTCCAAACCACCTATACTTATATAAAGGCAGGTTCTTTTATTATAATTAAATTAATTAAAAACGAAGTAGATTTAATGGTCTTAAAATCATGGGAACAAATTTTTTAAACATAAATTAGTCCAGTTCTGGTTCAGTCCAGTTCAGGCTAAAAGACTGGTCTTTTGGGACTGGACTGGACCAAACCAGACTAACCCAACCCTAGAAAGAATTTAAAATGTTATTAGTGCTAAAGATGAATATACCTGATAGTAAAAAATATTTTTATAAATTTTTTAGTAATAATTTTTCTTTTTTTTTAAAGAAAAACATCAAATTTTTGTAATGATGCAAAATTCGCAATAATAACATACCAGATTTTTAATAAATATTGCATAATTAAATAAAAATAAAAATGAATTTATTAAATATTACTAAAATTATATGTTTTTTTTTTTTTTTTAAGGCTTTGGAGTCGCAATCTGTTTTATTATGTAATATGAGGGGTGCAATCGCACCACTAAGATACAAATTAATGCTGCTTTGAGCCACTAAGACCCTAAAATTATATGTATTATGATGATCTTACAATATATATTATATATATAATAAATTTTATATATATATTTTTTTTTTTTTTTTTTTTTGATGTTAAAGCCATACCATCATTTATTAAATAAAAAGGGGATTACATAATATAATTACTTCTAACTATATATAAGTACTTCCAGTCTACGACTGGTCTAATTATCCACTAAAATAAATTTTATATTAATGCATGTATATATAATTTTAATATTTATTTTTTATTTTATACAAAATTTTATAACTTAAAAAAAAAAATTTCATATAATAAATAAACTTTAATAAGTATAAATAATTATCAGTTAATAATAAAAGTTATCAGTTGAATTTTAACAAATTAATATATAATTTGCAAATAATAATTGATTTTTGATAAATTTAATTAATTTTAAGAGTAGTAAAATACTTATAATTTTGTGCAGATCTTTTATAACCTCTATATTAAATATCCAGAAACCTATTATTTTAGTTAAATTAAATCACCTTTTTATGCTTAAATAAAGTTGTTTAGTAATATTGAATATACTTGCATATAAATTTTTAAGAATTAAAGTATTTTATTATTAGAAAACCTTTTTAAAGAAATAAAAAAATTAAAAAAAGATTTATTTTTATTTTTATTTAAATTAGAATTTAGTTAGTAAAAATATGTATATCTTTTGATGTTAAACTATTGTTAAACTTTGCAAAAAAAGGAGGATTAAGGATTAATTGTAAATTGAGAATATGAATTAAATGTTCATAAAGAAAAAATCTTTTTTTTTTTAAAAAAAAAAGCATATTTACTTCCATATTAATAAAATATTTAATTTCTTTTTTTTTTGTTCCCTTTTATATTTTCTCCTCTTAGAATGATTTTAAAATTGTTTTTATTACAAAGAAGCTTTATGATGGGTGATAAATAATACGAGTTTTAAATTAAAATATATTAATATTTTTTTTTATATTCTTGTAAATTATAAGTCATGATATCCATTATCAAAAGTGGGGGAAAAAAAAGTAGAATTGATTGAAA
This sequence comes from Rhizophagus clarus, assembly GCA_015698045.1. Classification (NCBI taxonomy): domain Eukaryota; kingdom Fungi; phylum Glomeromycota; class Glomeromycetes; order Glomerales; family Glomeraceae; genus Rhizophagus; species Rhizophagus clarus. The sequence continues at coordinate 123,377 of BLAL01000050.1, read as the reverse complement.
TGTGAGTGTAGTTTAAACATAACGAGTTGGGATTTCCGAATTCCGAAGATACAAAGGGCAAATTATGTTTTAACTCAGAGTGCGATAATGGAATTTATTGTTGTAGTACTATATGTGTCCCAATCAAAATATGCATGCTTTTCTTGTAAATTAAAATTAAATAATATTTTTAGTTTTACACTATGATATCCTTTGATTTTAGAATTATTTTTTCATATATATTAATAAGTATCGTGTTTATTTTTTAGTATCTCGTAAAAATTCTTAGACTTTTACGTTTATATCCTTGTAAAATAACAACGTATTAATTGTTCAGATTTAATTCTCAAGTCAAGAGAAGAATATTCTGTCAAATGTAATCATGCATATTTTGACCGGGTCAAGAAAATAACACGAGGAGAGTCAAGAAGCATGTTATTTGTACAGACTTTCAACATTTTAGTGGTGATCGTTACAGTATATTTATTTTACACGAATTAATTTTTTGATGCAGGGATATTGCACAAATTAATAATTTATTTGCATTAACATATGAACTAGATATGCAATAGAAGCATAATTAAAAATGATTGACCATTTTATTAATGATAAATTATAAATTGAAAACTGTGGTAAAGGTATTTAATAAAAAATAGAGAAACGATTTTATGGAACAATCTTAAATTTTTTACTAAATCAAAAGAAAATTTGTTAGTAGTTGCAAAATTTTCTTAAAAAAAAGATTGAAAAAAAAAAAAATTAAAAATTGATATTTACGTGACAGTAGTGCACTGAGGACCTTTATCGGAGACACCCCAGGTACGTAACAAAACGTATGTAGGCAATTGAGTACCTTCTGGTACTTCCATCTTAATTAATGAAGATAATTCTTTTGTATTATCAAATTTAAGATTACCAGTCCATAATTCTTTATAAAATTTTTTATTTCCTTCGCCAAACATTTCACAATTTGCTACTCTATCCATTTTAGATTCTCCTTTTGACCATTTCACTTTAATGATTTGACCATTTTTAACTTGAGTGATTTTGTTAACAAAATTAAAACCGTTGCACATGTTTTTAAATGAATCTATTAAATTATATTGGTTTTTATAAAAGAATTTGATTAGATTTGTGATTGTTATTACGATTTGGATAATATATTAAATAACTTATTATTACCATTTCCACCTCTTCGAGAAATCTTTTCAGTGCTAACAGATCCGAGCAAAGTTACCAAAACCAAAACGACAAATAAACTAATGTATTTCGATGAGAAAACCATCTTTATTAAAAAAAAAAAATTGTTTTTTGTTTGAAAAGGTATAAAATCTAATTAAAAAATATATTTATCTATCTATTTAATATATATATATATATATATATATATATTATGTATGTATGTACGTATATATTATATATATACTTAATTGTGTTTTAAAAGAGTGAAAAAAATTTTTTATCGGATTTTAATAAAAGGAGGCGGTAGATTGTAGGAGCAAATCTTAGACTCTAATTTATATAAAATTTTGAAATATTAAATCTGCATACTAAATTTAAGAAGGACACAACATGACTGTCGCGATATTTGAGAAAACATTTTTGATTCGTAAGTAATAATTAAAATGTGAGTAATGTGTTCTTTAATATGAAAAATAGAAATTTCTTTCGTATCTAAAAATAATGATTTGCTTTTTGTCAAGTAATTAATAATTAAAATTACATTCGTGCATAAGAATTAAAAAAATCCAATAATCACTCTTTAAAGTTAAGTAATAATAAAAAATGTGGTGCGAAAACCAAATAAAAATTTGGGCGCATCGGTGTATTCCTGGAGAATACCTATTACAAGTTGGTTACATAAATCTTATGAATTACATCACCACGTGACTTACACGAATATTCTTCGAATCTATAAAATTAGTATTGAGATTTAATACACAAAGCCGAATACTTATCTTAATAAAAGAAATAAGGAGCAGATATTTTAGCGAAGAAAGGAAAGTAGCTATGTCGGATAACAAATCACTAGACCTTATGGAAATGTGCCACGTTTCTCCGATAACTGAGGTACATTGTTAGACTGATATAGCCACATTTATAATTGAGCTTTATTTTAAAAATGATCTATATAATTAAGTATATAAAGATCTCGGAAATTTCATTTAATTAACTATTTATTTAATCCAGGTATTTAGTTATTTATAAATATCAGTTAATTAATTAATCTGGATAGATAGTAATAGCCAAGTAGTAGGTTATAACTTTGAAAGATATTATACTTATTATATTACTAAACTTAGTGTCTATATTGTATTTTATTTAAATTATTTGTAATATACAATATTTATTATAAGATTATTTTTATAATTTTAATTTAACAAATTTATAATTAATTAATTATTTTATTGATTATTAAATAAAATTTTATACAAGTTAGCTTAATGATAATATTAGTTAAGTTTATTAATTTTATATAAATTATAAAATTTTTAATAATTGTCTTATCTGTTATTGAATTAATAAATACAGTGTGTTGCCATCCTGAAAATAATTTTTTTTTTGTATAATAAACATTAAAATGCTTTTATTTTTTGCACTTTATATATTTTATTTAGCTTATTACTGTTCTATTAAAAGCATACATACAAAAAAAGATCATTTATTTTAACAATACCTTATTAAATATATGTTACATAAAATTAAAGTCTAATCTCAAATTGTTTATTATTATTTATCAATATTAATCTGATAATACTTATTTAAATATACCAAGAGTAAATATTTTTCTTTATATTAAAATGTAATTTCAAAAGTTCAAATAAATAAATATTTTTAAGTATAATTAAAATAATTACCTATTTAACTAAGATTTTTGCTATAATATATGAGATAATGATTTGTAGCTTATTAAAAAAAAAAAACATTTTTATCATATAACAAATGAATATTTTTATATAAGAATATTGCAGGAATGTATTTTTTTATTATAAAATTTTATAGTAAAGATTAATATCTGTATTATTAACTGAAGGTTGAGATTATTTTATAAAAAAATACATAAAGATTTTATATATAATAAAAAAAGTAAAATAAATTTATTTTAAAAAAAATATTTATAGAACAACTATTTTAAAAAGTTTGTATCTGATAGTATATCTATTAAGCTCTTTAATAAAAATAGTTTATTCAATTATTTTATATAGTTATTAAAAAATGCTACTTTTTATTAAGATAACTTTTTTTGTTATATATAAACCATTTAATATACTGTATAAATTACATCATTAAATTACGTGTATCATATTTAAACACACCATGTAAACTAAGAAATTTTCAAATTATATTAATAATACTATATAAATATATATATATAAATAATTAATCAAATTGGTTTTGAAAATATCATTAATAAAACATTCTTTAACTTTGAAAAGGTAATAGATAGTTTTTTTACTTTTATTATCTTTTTTTTTGACTTTTATTAACTTGTTCATTTTTTTTTAGGCATTGTTTTTAGTTCCATTTTAGCGGAAATTTAAGGTGAATTTTACTTTTTTTAGTTTTCTCTTCATTCTTTTCTTTATTTTTACTAATCTTTTTATCTCTTCTTTAGACGTGTATTATTTTAGTGAATATTTACGTAAGTTTTTTTCATCTCTTTCTTGTTGTTTATTTCTTTAAAATGATATTAACCAATTTTCTTTTTCTTTTTTTTATAGGTGAATGTTCCAGTCTTTCTTATATTGTTTTCCCTTTATTTCTCTTACTTTCCTTTATCGATTTCATCATTTCTTTCATTTTTTCACTTTTCCCTTCGTTTCTTTCATTTTTTCTTTTATTTTTCACTTTTCCTTTTGTTTCTTTCATTTTTTTTGTTTCTTTTATGATTTCTTCTGTAATTTTTTATTGTTTCATTTCATTGATCCTTGGATTCTTTAATTGCTTTTTTTATTTCTTCCGTTATTTTTTATTTCCCCTTTACTTTCTTTCATTTTCTTTTATTTCATCTTGTTCTTTCTTATTAACTATTCGTTTCTTTTATTTCTTTTCACTATTCTTTTGTTTCTTCATTCCCTTTAACTTCTTTTCATTCCTTTCACTTTTTTTATTCCCTTCATTCATTCCTTTTCATTTTCCTTTTGTTTTTTTGTTTATCTCATTATTTCTTTATTTTTTTTTGTTTCTTTTCACTATCCTTCACCTTTTTTTTTTTACTTCTTATTTAATTATCTTCATTTCTTTTTATTTATCTTTCTTTTTTCTCACACCCTTAATTTTTCACTATCTTTCCTTACTATAATTTTCTTATATATTGCATTAACATCAGTGTTTGAAATTCAATGTGCAGAATGTGCATACGCACATTCCTTTTAAATTTCCACATATTAAGAAGTGCATTTTTTTATAATTTTATATAATGCCGCACATAGCAAATGAAAGTTCCGCATAAAAATACAATTTTTTTTTATTTTAAATTTCAAACACTGATTAACATTTATAAAATCATGTGATACAGTGTTCAAATACACCGTGTACAAATAAAAATTTTCATATAATTTAATATATAATTTATATATATTAAATTTATATTATTATATTAAATTGTAATTTTAATTAATATTTAATGGATTTAAATACTAAAATTATTAAATAATTAGTAAAATTTTATTTTTATAAATCTTTATAAAATTAATTAAAATTATACAATAAAGTAATAATTAATTTAATATATAATATTTATATATAAAGTATTAGAAATTAAATATATTTAAAATTATAAAAAATTGTAATAAATTTAATATGATTTTAATTCTGCATTTTAGAAAAAAATTATTAAACAATTTAAAAACAAAATAATTTTAAATAAAAATAATTTTTTTAAAAATAATTTATATATAAGCAATAAACTTAATAGAATTCTAAATATTTTTTATATGATTTATATTTAAGTTTATATAGAATTTATATATAAAGTTTAACATATACTGTAATTATTAAGTTAAATGATCAACATATATATATATTTATAAACCTAATGATTGACACTAAAAATATTTTTAAAATTTCTTAACTAACATATTCTTATTTTTAAGCAATTCAGTAATTGAATTTTAATGAATTTATTAGTTATTATTATTGGATTCATTTTAATAAAAAATTTAATAATAGTAAATTATATTTTTAATATGGTCTAGTGCAAAAAAGTTGATATATAAAAATTATTACCTAAGTTAGTAGTATTATACAAAAATTGATAGTCAAATCATATGAGTATATAAATTATATACAATGCAGAAACAGGTTTAAGCTTTAATTTTATTAATAAAATATACTTTTTTTTTTCTATGAATAGCTTGAAGTATGACTAAAGCTTTTTAACTAGTAATAAAAAAAAATGTTTATAGTCACACTTCAATATAATGAAGTAAATGTCTAGGCTGATAAGACTTTCATTATAAAAAATTTGTTAACATTATAACAAGTTATTTGGTATAGTATAATGAATTATCTGGTATAAAAGCATGATCATGTGATTTGCCAATCTATCAGATAATCTGAATATCTGATCTAAAAAAAAAATTTATTTTTTTTTTTGTAATATTACCAGATGAAAAACATGACCAGATTTTTGAAATTAAGTTAAAATAAAAGAGGTTTGAGGGAGGTGTTTTTTAGTATTTTTTCTATTTATTTACTTTTTTTTTTTGTAATGTTGCCAGATGAAAAATATGATTGGATTTATGAAATTAAGGTAAAGAAAATTGGGAAAAGTGTTTTTTGTCATTATTTTTAATTATTTAATTTTTTTTCTTTTTTATAATATTGCCAAATAAAAAGCATAACCAGACTTTTGGAATTAAGGTAAAGAGGGTTTGCAAAAGGTGTTTTTTGTTGATTTTTCTAATTATTTATTTATTTTTCTTTTTTATAGTGTTGCCAAATGAAAAATATGACTGGACTTTTAGAATTAAGGTAAGGAAGGGTTGGAAAAGTGTTTTTCGACATTGTTTCTAATTAATCAAGTTATTTAATTTTTTTTTCTTTTTTGTAGTATTACTAGATGAAAAGTACACTAGACTTTTAGAATTAAGGTAAGGGAGATTGGAAAAAGTGTTTTTCATTATTATTTCTAATTAATCAGTTTTTTTTTCTTTTTTATAGTGTTATCAGATAAAAATATGACCAGACTTTTGGAATTAAGGTAAGAAAGGGCTGAGAGATATGTTATTATTATTTTTTTTAAAAAACTTCTTACTTTTATTTTTATAGGAATGCTAGATGAAGTTAACTCTGATATGTAAATGCAAAGCTAATGAAATCAATAACAAAATTTAATATTTCGACATTATTAAAATGATTTGCTAAATATCTTATAAAAGCATTCTGTGTCTTTTATATATCATGTATTTTAAAAAAATTATCCTTTTATTAAATGATCATAAGGCTATTGGTATATCAGCGTAGTAATTTTCATTTTACTGGAAAAAAATTTTGTTATAAAAAAATTTGTTATAAAAAGGGTTATTTTTATATATGTTATTTTGTAACTTTACTTTGTATAATGGTATACAATCCATAATTAATAAAATTTGGTTAATCAAGAGTTTTTTTATATGTTAATATCTGTCTCACATCAACAATTCATTATATAATATTTTTCATTATATTGAGGTTTATTGTAGAAAGGAATAACTGTATTCATGTTTTTTAATATTTTTTAGATAATTAACAATGCTAGAAGCAACATCAGAAATTGCTACTATACAAGGAGATTGCTACAATTTTTGATATTAGGGAGATAACAGTTGTGTACATAGTTACTAAATATAATAAAAATGTATCCTTATGATAAAAAGTCATGATTAATTAAAAAAAGAGATTGGTCACATAATTATTATCAGTTCACTAGTTGAAAAAGGAATATTCGGCCTCCAAAAAATCTGGTCTAGATTTGGCCAATTTTTAAAAAAATTGACCTAAATTAGTAATGATATGCAATTCAATCTATATTCAACTCTGATTTGATCCTGCCGAATGATGGTCAAATTGCGTATAATAAAAATTAAACTATGTTCAGCTTCACACGAATAATGGCCGAATTGTATTCACTTTTCTATATTAAATAATGGTTATAATATATTTACTATATTAATATTATTAAGTATAATAAAAAACAATAATACAATATTTGTTAAAAAATGTTTAAACAATTCAGACTAGTATAAATGTTATATTAAATCAACGCAAATGGAACTTTCTATTTATAGGAATAACGACTAAATATTCTCTAGCATTAGATCGATCTGATTTTTTATATTTTACAGGTATAAACTGACCTAAAATGTTGTGTATTGGGATTATATTGTCTCTACTATTCAAATAGAAACTATCTTCCCATAATTTGACGTTACAAGTTTCAACATCATCGTCAATACTGAAATGGAATCGAGATGTTAAATTTGCCAGTTTGTATCATTTGATATAAGCCAATTTGGGTGTCAAATTATGGGAGGATAAATGAACGCTATGTTCGAAAAAAAATTGGATTTGACCTAGGTAAGTATCGACACTATTCTCATCACGATTAATAAATTTAGCTAAGACAAATGAGCTCTTAATATGTCGTATTGCAGCAGCAGATCCAAAAATTTTTGCAATGATTTGATATCTTCCATATCAATTCGCTTTATTGATAACAATCATCAAATTAGGTAAATTTTCTGTGAACGGTTTTTTGAATATAGAATCTACATATGTATCCTTATAATATTCAATAAGTAAATCGTAAATTTGTTCATCAAGACGAATATCTTCAGATCGCGGTGCTAAAAATATACCCAGAAATTCCTCGCAACCAGTAATTGGTGATTCCAATATATTTCTGGAATTCATCAAAAATTGATATATTTCATTTATTGGAAATTCGAAAAGAGAACTGACAGAAGGTTGTTTATTGAGTAATTCGATGCCAGTTACTTCTGAACTTGAGCTGATAATATCATTTATTTGTGTTTTGGTCATCAATTGACGCATTAGTTCAGGTTCAATTTAGCAGTGACTATTAGGCAACGATCCTAATAAATATTTTATTATTAATCTTTGCTTAATGGAATAATATAATTCAAAAAATCAACACAGCAAATGAATTTAAATTTAAATTACCTAATACGCCATTTATTCGTTTAAAGTTAAAGCACCAGAATGAATACAGGGGTCTGTAATCGTAAGAGCACTCACATAGATGTAATGATAAGTGGAGGTTTGGCGTTATTTTTCCTTTACCATAATGCTCTTTGATCAATTTAATTATCTTTACTAAAAGTTCATGGGCTTTTTTCATATCGTTAATCTCCACAATTTGTCTAACCAAAATCGTACAAACTCTTATGAAATACGTAAGAATTTTGTGAACTTTATTCGGAAGATGATTTCATAACACAACAGTGGCGTATATTAGGAAAAAGTTGTGCCATTGGTCAGTGGTAAAGTTAAAAAAACCTTCACTGCAATGAATTTTACCAGGAATTCGTCCCAAATCTAATGGTAGCTTAAATTCGCTATTTTTCTTTTGAATTGATTGAAGAGCTTTTTCTGTTAATACATCTTTATCGATCCATATTTGTTTTGTTATTCATTTTGTGATTCCTAGAAAAAGGCAGTGCATTAGATCTATAACAACAAACTGAATCAGATTAAAATACGAGAATCTTAATATTTTAGACCACCTTACGCCATTCACCTTGACGAATCTCTTTTTTTCTGCGTTAGATTTGCATCATCGCCATTTCAAGCCTTTTGATGATGCTCTATTGGATCTTTCATGATAAACCAGTCACTCATATCTGCCATGCCACCAAAATTGTAATTATTGGCCCTTTTTTTGCATCGATGACATAATGCGAGAGCAGAGATATGCCCACATAATTTTCGAACTCCAGGAATATCGTATAAAGCAATTATTAATGCAGCTCAAATATCTTTGCCATTTGGACATTCATTAGTGCAATTAAGATTCACGCCTTCCCAAAGTGACTCTAATTCCAATATTATTGGCGAAAGATAATAATTAACTTTATGCAATTTAACCCCATCGGGCTCTGGTAATATGCTGAGTATAAGCATATTTTTAGGCTTAAATCGAACATTCTGAAGTAGATTGCATATTACTACGTATATTACACCTGTACTGTAAATCATTCCTTTGTAAGGCTGGAACCAATCCAAATTCATCATTAATCCTAGATGAGCATCAGCCTTGTCTGGTCAGAAAAAGTTATTTGACCCTTGTTCAGACGATTCCTTAAGATTTTTCCATATTTAGCCGTCATAAATATCTGATAGAACATTGTCAATTATTGAATGACGTGTCTAATGCCGCAGTAATTCTTCAAATCCTGACCGCTTAAATATACTAGAAAGCTGCTGTTGTATACTCGAGATCGGATAAATTAATTTAGGAACAATTGATATACTATTATTTAAAGAAATTTTCTTCCCTAAAGGAGTACGACATTATTTTAATCTCTTTGTAGCCGAATTTGGAAATTTGACATGGCTGTATTTCATAACGGTATTATTATCTTTTAATATTATTTCCTCTTTTTTGTATAATTTGTGGCATTTTTGGCAGGCTGCAAACTGCATAAATCGATCGGAAAGTCCTAACTTTTTTCTTAGCATGTACAATGAATTTGGGAATGATTTATAATTGATATTTTTACATACTTTCAATATTATTTTAATAAATTGTATTAATTCTTCAATTGCGGTATTTGGTATGTTATGACTTGACCTGAACTTTATAATCCATATCAAAATCCCTTTAATTAATTCATCTATTGGTAATTCTGAAATATCTGGTGTGTCTGAAATATCCGATATGTCAAACATAGGATGAGAGTAATTTTCAAAATTATCTGAAAAATTGTTATCTTCATCATTAGGAAAATCTTCTTGTGTCGAAGATTCACTAGTGTAGATATCATCTGTGTCATATTCAGCTGGCACATTATAAGAGGAATCTTCAGCAACTAGCTCAACTTCAGTGATACAACGAAATGTGCCTGGTTTTGTCCTTTTTTTGTGTGAAAGAAATATATATTTTGTTCTTCATACGTATCCATCATTATCAGAATGTGTATCAATAGACATTGTTGTATCTTGTGGTTCTGCTAATGATATTGTCAAATCAATCCATTCTACTAATTCTTGAGATGTTGGAGCCTTATCGCGATTTAATAGTTCCAAAGAAGTTATTTGCTCATTCGTTTGCTCATATTCCTCCTTTGTACGTAAATCGACCATTTTCCTATTACAATGGCTGCAAAAGCACAGAACCTTCTCTCTTGATTTTCTGATCGTAAATTCAGTAGATGTTTGTTCAGAGGTCGATGAACTAGGATTATTATATTCGTCTATAAAATTAGCAGCAATGCGTTTTCTTCCCTCTTTTTTCATTTTTTGATAAAAGTCAGATACAATAAAGTTGTAATATGATTTTTACGTTGAATAAAGTTATAATATACTTTGTTATATTTAATTAATAGTGATTTTTTATTAATATCAAATTTTTAGTGATGTCGAATTTTTAGTGATATTGTGATTATATTCTGTTTTAAAATGATATTGATGGTATAATTAACAAAATAGACAAATTCGAATACGAAAAATTAGACATAAGAAGTTGAATAGAAAATTAAACGAAAACTGAAATTTAAAAAATAAAATATATACCATACCACGCACTCAATGCAATTTAACTGTTCAATTAATTGAAAGTCTAGTTTAATGCAAAAGTTTAAGTCTAATCTGATCATTAACGACTAATGATTGAAAGTCTAATTTGATATGTTTAATATATGTTTAATTAATTAAAAGTCTAATTTGATGCGAAAGTTTAAGTCTAATTTGATCACGCCTATTGAAAGTCTAATTTTATACAAATGTTTGTGATCGTTAATTGTTAAAAGTCTAATTTGATAGTAAAGAAATAGATATAAATAGTGGTCCAATTTCCTCATTCCATACAAAAAATCGCCCTTTTTTCTTTTTTAAAAAATAATAATAAAAAATAAAAATAATTTTAAAACAATAATGGCTCGTAAGAAACCATCAAAACCAAATACTTCTTCACCAGATATTGCTGGTTCGTTTACACCATCGCCACATACAACATCAACTTCTCCACAAAATATTGCTTCAACACCAACACTAACTAATACCACCGTTTCATCTACATCACGAAATATTGCCACATCACGAGCGTTAACACCAACTAATACTACACCACAAAATATTGCCACATCATGAGCGTTAACACCAACTAATACTACACCACAAAATATTGCCACATCACGAGCATCAACACCAACTAATACTACACCACGAAATATTGTCACACCATGAGCATCAACACCAACTAATACCACCGCTTCATCTACACCACGAAATATTGCCACATCACGAAATATTGCTTCAACACCAACATCACTAAATACTAATACTACAGCTCTCTTTAGACTTGTTGTTTCACAAGATATTTTAGCCTCATTAATTCAAACTCAAACTCAATCTCAACGAACTTCTGATATTATTAAAAGATATCCTAATATTAATGTACTGAAAAGTTACCATTCACATCATTAAGAAGGAGCATCAAGAAATGTTCGACCAAGTAATAAAAAAGCAGGTAAACTGAATTTTTTGTTATATTTTAATATTTATTATATTACATCTGTTCATTACGATTTGATACATATCTTTATAATTTAAAATAGGTAATTTAGAGCTAGGAAATTTAAAAAATGAAACCCTTCAACTACAGAACGAATTGAATCAGAAAAAGGTCAAAGTATCAGAAATGAAATAAAAAATAGATAATTTGCAAGACCGTGTTCATAGGGTCGAGGAGGAGAATTCCTTACTACGACAGTTTAATGAAATTTTTGGTGATGAATTGAACCAATTATGTGAAGAGAATAAAACTCTCCAAGAAGAACTTCAGTGGCTCAAGCAACTTCACACACCTCAAAAGACTATCGATTCTCTGCAGTAATATTCACCAAAATGCCCCAATAAAAGATTAAAATTGAGAGAGAAATCGCCTGATGAAGTTGCCGCTTCAGCTGCAAGAGTAAGAATTTTACAAGACTATTTGCAGCCAAATCGTGTTAATGTATATATACAGCTTTTATTATTTCCTCTTATTGTTTAGAACGAAATAAAGAACCTCTTGAAAGGTCAAATACCTGAAGAATATCGATTGTATTATGGCAAGACTTTTAGTAAACAGACAGCAAAGATATACGAAAAATTGATACCTGAATTAAAGAGGTTAATGAATGGACATTATAATCCGTCTGTAACCCAATTGTCAAACTGGTTACGATTGATTCACAAGCATAAAAGAGATAGATAACGGAAATGACTATCAGGCCAATTAGACAAAGTTGACCGTAGGATGCACGTAAATACATGATTGTCTGAAATGAGCAGTATTTTATTTTAATGCACTTCTTTTTAGTCATTTGAAATTAATCTTTATATATTCAACAGAAAAAAAATAGATGAGTAAAGATGGCAATAAAATTATACGAAAGAAATGACACCAATATAAAGGAATTTGATAAAGACGAATTATTACCAATGCTTGTACAGAATAATTGTCATTCCATTGAGTAATCAGATTCTGAAGACGATTCAAGACAGAAATTGCCTGATAAAAAGCGGTTCTTGCATGTATACGATCAGTCATGGTGTTCAGACGAGGTATTAAAGTGATTACTGCTCCTAACCTATTTTAATATTTATTCGATATTTGTTTATCTTTGTTTTAATAGTTAAAACAGCTTTTACGAGACGTATTAGATCCTAAAGCAGAATATATTTAACGCACAAAAAAGCAACAGGAGCGAATTTATAATGATGATATTTACTTTATGTCTAGTAAACTTCTCAAGAATGCGCCTGAATGAGCATTCGATAAAACAAAAATGTACGAGACAGATGAAACAAATGAAACAATTAGCGTTAGCAAATATGATGACATGGTTGATGATTTGATTCAATCTTACGAGGATCGTGTGCTAATAAAACCAAATTTAACAGAGCTATATTCAGATTTCTTGTTAAATTTGGCAGAAATGAATTCAACTAGACCTGAAGATTTGGATGAAATCGGCAAAAGTTTGACAACAGTAAGTTGAATTATTTTAATATTTTTACATCGCAAATATTGTTAATTAATTTTGTTTATATTATATGTTGTATCATATTAGCAACAAAAAGCCAAAAAAAAGCAAAAAGGAAAAGGAAGAGTTACAGAAGACGAAGAACTCCATAAAATTTTCAAAGCGGATGAATATTATTAGTATATTTTATATTTCTTTTTTTGGTTATATAATTATAACTGGATATTTTATATTTTTTTTTTTGGTTTATATAATTATGATTGGTTTATAAGTCTTATGGTTATTGTATGGTTGATCATATGCGGGTTGGTTTATATAATTATCTTATATTACTATATACTATATACATCAATATATATAAAATAAATGGTTTTTATTTGCTTATAAAATACAAAATGATGCTTTATTATTCGACCTTAAAAAACCTCTAGTTTGACCTATTTATCAATTATATTTGGATTACATACAGTAGTTGAATATAGTTTTTTTAGGATTGAATAAATATGTAATAATGTCCTAATATAGGTAAAATGATGGTCAAATTTTCTTTCAGAATTTGAGATGATTGGCACCCTAAATGCGCCAAAAAAATTGGCCTCAATTTGACATAGGTTAGATCGTCATTTGACTTATATTCGACCTGGTCAAATTTAGACTGAATTGTCCTTTTTCGACTAGTGGTTAGTATTAATACTTAGTAGTAATTTTTTTGTTATTAAAGATAAACTATTATTTTTAAAGTTATAGTTAGGTCAAAAAATGCATTGATAAGATAAAATAATATAAAGATGATATATTATTAATCAATAGTAACTACGAAGATTTTGAAGTTAAAAAAGTTGATAATTAATAAAAATTTTTGTATAAACTTAAAATTTTAATAAGAGTAAATTTATTTAACACATCTTGCATTGTAACGCACCCCTATCATGTGATAAATTTTATTGGCTGCAGTTTAATTTAGATTATTGTTAAAAAATATATATAAAATAACTAAAATTTTCTTCTCTTTATATTTTTTTTGCTTAGAAATGTTTTTAATATTTTTTTAATTTAGGAATACTATAAAGATAAAATAAACCCTTAAAAATGAAAAGTAAAAGGATTTTTTTTTGTTTTTTATTAATTTCATTTAAGAATATTTTTTAACATTCTTTTATTTTCTTTTTTATAGGAGTATCCTCTTAGAGACTTCTGAAAATAATAAAGTAGATTTGATTCTTTTTTTTTATTAATTTTGTGTAAGAACATTTTCTAATATTCTTTTATTATCTTCTTTTTATAGGAACACCTTCAGAGACATCTGAAGATGAAAAAATAAGAGTTATTTTTTTTTTTTCATTAATCTCATTTAAGAATGATTCCTAACATTCTTTTTTATTTTTTTTTATAAAAATACTTCCTAAAGATTTCTGGAGATGAAAAGGTAAAGTTTGATTCTTTTTTTCATTAATTTCATGTAAGAATGTTTTCTAACATTTTTTTTATTGTCTTTTTTTATAGGAATACCCCTTGAAGACTTCTGGAGACGAAAAGGTAGAATTTGATTTTTTTTTTTATTAATTTTGTTTAAGAATGTTATCTAATATTCTTTTATTTTCTTTTTTTTATAGGAGCATCTTCTGGTGATCTTTGAAGATGAAAAAGTAAGGTTTATTTCCTTTCTTTTTCTGTTAATCTCGTTAAGAACATTTTCTAATATTCCTCTATTGTCTTTTTTTTATAGGAGTACTCTTTGAAGACTTCTGAAGACAAAAAAATAGGATTTATTTCTTAATTTTGTTTAAGAATATTTCTAATATTTTTTTATTAGTTTTTATTATAAGAACGCTCCTTGGAGGTAAAATAGACTTCTAGAGATGAAGGATAGTGAAAAAAGCAATAGAACAATAAAATAATAAAAAGACTTACCTCAATTTATTAAAAATAAAATAATAGAATAATGAAAAGTTACAATATGCTTAACGACTTAAGATTATTTTAATTATTTGATAAATAAATAAAAATAATTAAACATATGATAGGAGGTGTATTATAATACAGCCTCTAAATATAATGATTGGAACCTCATCATGATAATTAATGTAATATCTATTATGTTTACTAAAATAACCAAAGTGTATATAGTTACACTTATATTATATAGAGAAATTATTTTCAAAGTGTACAAAACAGTTATTTTAATGTGATATCTTTATATTTAGGGGCTGTATTATAATGCAAGAGTGTATTAAGGACCCAGAAATATATATATAGGGGTCAGGTGATGAAAGAAAATTTTACTATGAGCTGTACGCAAGGGTTTTTTATATGAACGGTACGCAAACTTAACACCTGATATTGAAAATACCGCAAAAATACGCAAATAAAATTTTAGACCTTAAAATTTTCAATTATAAGCAAAGTGCAGTATATCATATGATATAATTTCTATAATCTGCAGTTTGATATCGGTCTTTTTTTTATTAAAAAAAAAAAAAATTTCTCTTTATGTTATGTTAACAAAATATAATGAAATGTATTATATTTTAACAATATTTGTATATGAATTTATATAGCTTTATAATTAGAAAAAAATTTATTATTTTTTTTTTTTTTTTTTTTTTTTTTTTGATATTTATATTTGAAAGTTCATTCCTACAATATGTTTAAATTCCAATTTGAAGTTCCAGTTCAAAATCTACAAAAAGAGATGTTAAAGAATATTAGTAAGTGTTCTTATATAAACCCACTTCTTCTTCCTTTAGAAATACTCACCTATCTTAAATTATTTCAAGTTCTAGTTTAAATTCTGCAAAAAAGAGAAGTTAGCAAACGCTTTATTTAAACTCGCACCCCCGCTTTTAGAAATACTTACCCGTCTCAAATTCCAAGTTCTGATCGAATTCTGAAATCTATAAAAAAGAAATTATAAAACATTAGTAAGCATTTTTTGATAAAATTCCTAAAAATTTGAAACTTACCAATGTAATAAGCTATAAAAAATAAAATAATCTTGATTATGTAGGTACTAAAAAACTAAAAGGAATGTTAGTAAAATTTTATTAACATTCTTACACTTAACTCACCATATTTGCAAGAGTCCGTTAGTTCCAATTTATACTCCAGTAGTACCTAGTACTTTTTTTTTATAAATAGTTTTTTTTTTATTTTTTTAAATCAGTGGAAAAGAAAAAGTTTCGGTTTATAAAAAATCTTTTTTTTTAAAAAAAATTCGGTTACTAATAATATAAATATTAAAAAAAAATTTAGTTTATAAAACTGATAAAAAATATTAAATATTAAAAAAAAAAATTTCGGGTATAAAAACCGATAAAAAAATCTTTTAAAAAAAAAAAAATTTAAAACTATAAAATTGTAAATTTTATGATTGATAAATCATATTTTAACATATCGAATAATTTTCTACAACAGTATATATGATCAGCCAAATAAAAATATAGGTTAAAATACGCAAATTAAATCTTTTACATATAAAAATTTTTGATAAAAATACGCAATCTAATGACTTAACTATGGACAAAAATCTCCTAAATTATACGCAAATCAAAACCTTACCCCGTCCAACTCCACTATGATGATGACGCATTGATAGACCCTACCCCTATATGTATATTTCTGGGTCCTGTGTATTAAATAAATTATTTCTTTTAATAAAATCAATATTAAAACTTATCTTAAATCTTAAATTATAAATAAAATTATTTAAACATTTACCTTAATTTTTTAAAAAAAAATTTTTTGCTATTAATATCAACTTTTTTTGCATCAGATCTAGAGCTTTGAACGAGTCAAGTCAAATTGAGTTAAAGGGTAACTCGTACTCGACTCAAATTTAAAAATATATTAACCTAAACTCGAATCAGTTCATCTGAGTTCAATTCGAATAAGTCACGTAACGAGTCGAATTGAGTTTAACCTGGGTTAAACTCGCGCATTTTTATAATTTTATTTACATTATATCAATATTTATATTTACAATTTTTTATTTATTTCATATATACACATATTAATCAACCCATTAATCATAATATCACATAGATCATTTATATAAAAAAAAATAAAAAATAATTGAAATTATTTTTTTAATTCTGTTTTCCACCAAGACTTCAAACACATGCAAGCACGAATTGTTTCAGATAAGAGACTACATCTCTTTTGACTTATAAGATCAGTACCACCTGAAAAAGCTCTTTCGATTGGTGTATTAGTTGCTAAAATAAATTTAAAATTAATTTAACAATGAAAGTTTTAAATTTTAAATGATATATTATTACCAGGGATCGCAAGATAATCACAGGCCATTGCTGCCAAGTGTGGATATTGAGATTCGTTTGCCTATTGTTAAAAATTTAAAATTGTAAACGATTTAAGAAATTTAAATTATAAAATTATTTATGAAATTGTTTAATTAGCATATCTTCCACTATTATAATAAATCTATTTCACCAGAAACAACCAGACTTCCTAAATATAAATCTAATTTACTTTCATTTCTTGATGTATGCCGTTTTTTATATATATGACTGAGAAGATCATCATCTGTGATAAGATCTTCATCTTGAACATTTTAATCTAACCTTGGTGCGTATATTGTATTATATAAATTCTTAATATCATCTCGTGCTTCTGTGATATACTTTTCTTCCCAATTATGATCCCTATGATATGTAAGTTTTAACCAGAGATCAAGAACTAATAATAATAACATAAAATAAAAAAATTAATTAATATAAACATATAAACAATAAAATATAAATCCATAATAAAATAATAAAAACTTTAAAGCATACTAGTAGAGATGGTATATATCATTCCATCAGTATATTGATAGTATTTTTTTAGTTTTTCCATTGCATTACGAGCCTCTTGTTTTACAATTTCATCAATGCCTATTTTTTTATCAAAATCTTTGATTTTATCCATAAGCCAATTGAAAATTGGTATTGAATTTTCTATAGTAGGGTATCGTCCATGAGAAATATGAAGTGTGTCATGCAAAAATATCTATAATTTATCAAATTAAAGTTAATAATAAAGAATATATAATAAAATTTAAATAATATAAATTATTAGTTTATTACATGTAATAATTTTTTTATTTGTTTAAGTAAATCCTATTCAGCATCAATTAATTCTCATCGTCATAAATTTCTGTCTGCCGTTGCTATATTATCCAACGCCTTTAACAAAACAAGATAAAATTAAAAGTTTACTTGTAAATTGTTATGTAATAAAATTTACCTCACGCAGTTCACAGCTCCGTTCAATCATTTCAAAGGTCGAGTTTCACCTAGTCTTAACGTCAACCACAAGCTCTTTATTGGGCAAATGAGCAGCCTCACACTGACGTGAAAACTTTTCTCGTCTTTGTGGAGACACATGTATCTTAATAACAAGCTTTCTAAGCTAAAATAAAATACATTTTTTAGATTAATTTTCGTAAAGATAATTATTAACTACATATTGAATACTGACTTTAGGTATGATTTCAGATACTTCATCATTATTCAATAATTTATTTTCATTTTCCACATATCTAACTTTTAAAGTTGAAAGCGCGTCCTGTGCTGCAAGATTAATGATATGCGCCAAACATCAAATGTGATTATTGTATGTGGTAAATTTGATATTTCAATCTTTACAAGTTTTTTCTAATGCTTTCATGAGAGTATCGTTGTTAGAAGCATTATCGGTAGTGCATGCCATAATCTATAAATTTAATATCAAATATTATAAAGAATTAAAGAAAATGTTAATTATAATGAATTAAAAAAAAATATCTAGAATGGTATTAAACCGTAGATAATACCTTTGTGGGAATTCTCATATCATCACAACACTTTACAAATACTTCATGTAAATTTTCCTCAGAATGGGGCCCAGATAATTTACAAAAGTTGATCAAAATTTCTTTTAATTCCCATTCATAGCTTATCCAGTGTACAGTTATTCCAAGAAATGGAATGTAACTCAGTGATGTCCAAGCATCCAGCGTGAATAAAAGTCAACCTGGTACATTCTAATAATTCAATATTATTAGTATTTAATATTAATTTATAGAATTAAAGTAAATTTAATAAAAAATACCTGTAAAATCTCTCGTATTTTATTTCTTTCTTCATTAAATTTATTAATAATATTGTTGTGTAAAGTATCTGCTGAAGGAGCTTTAGCAATAGGGTTAAGTATACAAAATAAAAGCCTAAGGTGTTCACTTTTTACAGCCGTAAATGGTTGGTTATTGCAAATAATCCATCTGACAGTAAAATCTTGAAATATTCCTTGAGTATAATGCTAAATTTCTTTATTAATATTAAGTAAAAAATATAAAATGCAATATATAATATAAAAAAAAAAGGAAAAGAAATATTTACAGGTAATTCTTTTTTTACAAATTTGTCTATTTCGCCACTTTCTACTTCTGTTTCGACTTTACTGGGATGTTTCATCTGCAAATGTTTGTGAAGATTAGTGGTGTTACCACCTGTTCTCTTATACAACATCCTAATTAAAGTAAATTTTACACTCAGTATACTGCTAAATTAACAAACTATTTTATAATAATAATACACTCACCCACAGTAATTACATTGAGCTTTTTCTTCATTTTTCACTAACGTGAAATGTGACTATATAGAGCTATAAGTCCTTGTTGAAGAAGCTGCACTTTTGCCTAAACTGTCACTCATTTCAAAGTAGAAAAAAAAGATGATCGAATAATTGATCAATAATTAAATAATTAAATAAATTCGTATCATGTAATTGCAAATCTTAAAATATTTGCCTGGGTTTACTCGAGTCAAGTCGAGTATTAATTTAACTCAGAATTGACCCAAATCGGAATTGACTCGTGACTCGAATCGTTGTTATGTGCTAGAAAATCTCTGACTCAAACTTGACTCGACTCGACTTGGCTTGATTTGACTCGCAAGTTGACCTGACTCGTTCAGAGCTCTAATCAGATCATATTAATATTGATCAAATTATTACTAAAATATATTTTATTATATGTTATTTATAAGTTAAATAAGTTAAATAAGAGATATTTGAAGTTTTGACTTAGTTTTAAAAGAAGTTAAAGTAATATAAAATAAAATGTAAATCAAAAAAAAAAAATAAATTTTAGTGAAAATTATTCAATTTTTGCAATTGTCAATTTAGTTTTAGGTGTATATTAATTATATATTGACTATAGTTTATATTTAGCAATTCTGTATTTTAGTTATAGAGTTTTCTATAATACTAACTATTAGAATATAGTTAAATTACTATTTAATAATTAAAAAAGTAATGATAACCTTTTATAAATCAGTAGTTTTTGGCCAAATGCTGGTTTTTGATTTGATTTTAATCCAAATTTCACATATTTTACATGTATTATAATTTATAAAATTTGATACTCATAGTATTGATAATGATCTACAATAATAGTAACTTAGGAAAGATCTACAAAGTATAATTGCATAATTTACATGTCATGCTTAAGGAAAATTTTAATATAATTTTATGCGCCGGAAACATTTTCCGGGAATCTGAAACGCCATACATGTGTTTACCATATGGAGGTTGCTTGACGTTAAACGTGTCAATAAACTGTTCGATCAATTTTTTATCATAAATAATTTACTTTCGTTCATTTAATTTAAACTATCTACATTAAAATGAGTACTGCCAAAAAGAAAAAAAGTGACAAGAAAAAGAAAATTCAGCAAGTTACTCAACAAGAAGTATCATCCCCAAGTGGGAATAAATCTATTGTAAATGGTATTTCTACCGAGAAGCAAAATGCTTCCGTAGAAAATTTAAATACGGAGTCAAATGAACAAACTACACATGAAGCAAGAACACAAAAGAACGATTTCACCGAAAGGGTTTGTTATAAGTGATTATTACAATTTTTTGTAAATTTATATGAATTATTGAAACATTTTAATATTATTAATATCAACAGAAGAATAATAAGAAAGAAAAGACCAAATCAAAAGGACCTGTTGTATGTATGATAAAATTTGATTAATTAATAAAGTCTCTGCTTATACTAATTCAAACCTATTTTGTAGAAGAAATCAAAGAAAACTAGTTTTTTTAGTTTGTTCTCAATTAAAAGTCTTTTCCTCTTTTATATCCTTGCTGTTTTTTTCTGGTGCAATGGAAAAACTCAAAAACAATGTAATTCGTATGAAGAAGCATTTTGTTTTAACGGGATCTCTCAATATATTTTAAATAACGATTATTTTCACAAGTATATTGAACCAGCAATAACTGTGGTTAAACAAAATGTTGACGTATATGGCAAACAGGCTTTGAATAAAGTTTCTATTCAATATGAAGCTCATGCTAAACCATACGTCGACCCTCTACTTGAATCCGCTCAACCTCATTTACATACTGCAAGAGAATTGTCTATCGAATATGTATATATTCCAGTTGCAGATGGACTAACCAAAGTACAAAAATATTATAATGATAACGCTAGAGTGCATGTAGATAACTATTATGGTCAGGCAGTAAAATTATCCGCTCCATATATTAGTCAAGCTCAAGAATATATGTCTTATGTTTATGAACAAGCTTCAGAGTATAACAAAAATACAGTTCGCCCTTGGTATCACAAATCGGTTATCCCCTTTAAAGATAAAGTGATTTTTTATTATGATACAAAAATGGTACCTTTTGCTTATCGTATCTTGGAAGTTATTAAAAAAATCTATCAAGAAAAAATTATTCCAGCTTACCATAATCATGTTGAGCCACACATTTTACCGATATTGGAGTTTTTTAACCCTAGGACTGAAAAAGAGACCAAAATTGAAGCGGAAAGAAAAGCCAAAGAAGAGGCTAATAGGAAGGCTAAGGCAGAAGCAGAAAGGAAAGCCAAAGAAGAGGCAAATAGGAAGGCTAAGGCCGAAGTGGAAAGGAAAGCCAAAGAAGAAGCTGATAAGGAGGCCAAGGCCGAAGCGGAAAGGAAAGCCAAAGAAGAGGCTGATAAGGAGGCCAAGGCCGAAGCGGAAAGGAAAGCCAAAGAAGAGGCTGATAGGAAGGCTAAGGCTGAAGCGGAAAGGAAAGCAAAAGAAGAAGCTGATAAGAAGAAAGCCAAGGAAGAAGCCGCCAAGGAAGAAGCCGTCAAGGCTGAAGAAGCAGCCATTGCAGCTGCTAATAAGGCTGTCCGTAATGCCCTTAAAAAAGAATTTCCTCTCGTCAAAAAAAATCTTACTTTAGCTCTTGACAATTATGAAAGTAAAGCTACATCCATGGCACAAGAAAATTTACGTGAGGTTGAAGATAGAATCGCATTTTTAAAAAAATCCGGACCTGAAAATTTGGTAGACCTAAAAAAATTCGCAGAACAAATCAAGAAGGATAGTACAAAAGACCGTAAAGCAAAATTTAACAAAATAAAAGATTCAGCAAAGAAACTTATAGATAAATTTAAAGAATTGGTTGAAATTTCAAAAAAATCATTAGATAACCTCGAGGAAGAAAAATTTGATGAATTGAAAAAAGAGTTTAGCCTCAATCTTGTTTCTCAAATTTTTACAACCAGACAGAATATTTACGATCAAGCTGACAATAAAAAAGTAGATGATAAATTGAAAACTGAAATCGAAATGACGGCTAATAGTATTGTCCAAGAATTCAATGAAAATAAAAATAATGCTTCGTTGAGAGTTCGGGAAATCTTTGCAAAAATTAGAAATAAGATAGATTTATTGTCATCTATTGTAGAAAATTTAATTAGAGATATTCATTCTTATATTAAAACGGAAAAAGAAATCTTAAAAAACGAAGCTAATGAAAAGAAACCCGAGAAAAACGAAAAAGATGATCAAATTATAAATTCAAATTCCATTCAAAGCCAAATACCGGTGCAAATAGAGGTGAAGCTAACAGATGAAGAAAAAGCATCATCTGCTCGGGATCTAGTTTTAGAAATTCTCAAAGCTCGGCAGGATCCAGTTTTAGATAAACTAAAGAAAGGATATGAATCGTTTAAAGCTAACGAACCAACAGCACGGGTTCAATCTGTAGATAATGAAGAAGAGTATTATGATGATGATGACGAAGAATCTGAATGCTTATCAGATGACCAATAGTGTAAAAAATATTAGGCGGGTCCGTTTTTATTTTATTTTATTATACATTTTTTTTTTTTTATTAAACTCTTTATATAAAATAGAAACATCTATATATAATTTATTAAATTATTATTAGTTTCCTTGGTTGGTTATTAATAAACATGAATACATGGTAATTTTTTTTTTTTTTTTTGGTAATACCCATATGTAAGTATAACGGAAAAATTCGGTCATTTGATCAGATATAGTTTCCTGGAAATTCCGATATGAATTTTAAGCGTGTGACTACATAAATGACGAATGATTCTAAATATAAATTTGAATTACTACGAATAGAAATTTAACGGAAAATAAACTTTAAATATTATTTTATCTTTCACGGAATTTGTCGGATATACTTCTGTTGTGAGAACGAAAAAAATAACCTTGCAAATTGTTAAATAAAGCTGCACGGTGTAACTTTGAACCTTTTTTACAAAAACTTATATAAAGTGCAGTAGTTCGAGTAAAAATTTGGTATTTTTTTCTTGTAAATTGTGTAATAATGTTTTTCATAATACCAACGCGAATTTTGTCGACTTGTAAGTAATTTGTGCTAAATAATTCTTAATCCATTTGTATTAATTTGTTGTTTCTAATATGATTAGGTAGTCGATCCTTATTAACACGCGAGGTTTTATCGGAGACTTATAACAATGTTCGTAGAAATTTTCACCAAGATACTAATTCTAATCAAAATTTCGGTTTATTAACCGTTTCTACTACTAAATCGTCTTCGATCCGATCCATCCAATCAACGTTTGACAAAAGAAATGTCGCTTCGTTGGGAAAAACACAAGGTAAATTGATTTATATTTAAATTTAGGTTCGTCGATCAGTTTATTTAATTTATGTAATCGTTTCACCGATTTCCTTTTTTTTTTTTTATTAGGGAGATTGGTTATACTTGGTATCATTGATAATTTCATACTAATATTTCATGTTTGAGCCTAATTTTAAATTTACCTAATTTTAATTTAATTTTTATTTTGCAATTGTCTTTTCAAATATGAGGATCTGGATGGGCAGGTAAACTTTAATATTAAAGTTGACTGCGTGTATACGTGTAACTAAAAAGATTAATTTGATCATTTTGTGTTAGGATATAAATTGATACAAGATATGGATACTAAACATTATGAAGTTATTGTCGTCTCTCCAAGGTAATGAAATATCATCTGCATCTTATCATGATTGTATTTTTGCACTGATTCATTTTTATTCTTTATGATTTAACCAGGAACTATTTTGTCTTGTAAATAATTTCTAGTATATATAACTATGATTTTAAATTGTATTTCCTATTTAGATTTAATTCTCCAACTAAATACATATGTTTGCACGTTTAGTACTCCGTTACTTGCATCATCTTCTGTGGGTACTTTGGAGTTCAGGTGCATATTGGAACCTATAAGGAAGTATTCTCCTAAGGTCCAATTTTATCAGGCTTATGCGGATACCATAGGTAAATAAACATTTCAACGTCTCTAACCGTTTAATCATTTCACAACAACTTAACTCCAAAGTTATTGATAATAGATCTTAAACAGAAGACAGTTTATTGTACCTCTAACCTTGAACGCAGTAAAAACAAATTCTCTCTTAATTATGATACTTTGGTTATAGCCGTTGGAGCAAATTCTAATACCTTTGGTATTAAGGGAGTTGGAGAAAATGCATTATTTTTAAAAGATGTATCTGATGCTCGTAGAATACGTCAAAGAGTGATTGAATGTTTTGAACATGCGAGTCAACCAAACATCACAGAACATGAAGCCCTTGGATTACTGCATTTCGCTGTTGTTGGTGGAGGTCCTACTGTAAGTATTATCACGGATGTTTTTTTTAATTAAGAAAGTACTCAATAAATATATTGAATTTTTTTTCCACCAAGGGCATTGAATTCAGTGCTGAGCTGTAAGTAAATTTTATCTCATTGATTTATTTTGGAATAGTTTTATAATTACACTCCTCTTACTATTACCTGTATGAATAGTCATGACTTTATTACAGAAGACATGGCTCGTTTATATCCAGATTTGATTAATTTAGTCACAATGAGCGTATATGATATAGCTCCTCAAATTCTTGGCTCTTTTGATCAATCTCTTAGAGAATTTGCTACTAAAAAATTTACAAGAAAAGGAATCAAAATCAGAACAGGACGTAAAGTAAAGGAAGTAAATGAACGTAAACTTATAATTGAAGGAGATGGAGAAGTGCCATATGGCATGTTAGTTTGGGCAACTGGTATGATATCCTAGCTAATATGTTAAAATATTTAGGTGTGTACAATAATTAATTGATTGATTATAGGATTAACCGATAATCCATTAACACGGTCGATGGGTAATCAAGTTGTGAAAGATCAGTCAGCAAAAAGGTGATATTTAATCTTTATATGAAATTTTATCCATAATAATTTTTATATTATTAATAATTTAATTATTTATTAGACTATTAACCGATGGCTTTTTAAGGGTATTAGATAAAGAATCTTTTCAGCCCATAGATAATGTGTAAAGTTAAATTCTCTTTTTTTTTTTTTTTTTTTTGCAAAAAAAGCTTTTAATTTATTTTCTATACAATTAGTTATGCTTTAGGTGATTGTGCATCAATTCAAGATTATGATCTTCCTGCTACGGCTCAAGTGGCTAATCAAAAAGCTGTATATTTAAGAAAAGGTATAAAAATAATTATAAATAACAACAATATATTTAATAATTTATTAACTATTGTTAAGTTTAATTGACTTATTTTATAAAATTTTATAGTTTTAACTCGAATTGCTAAAGATAATTCCATGATAAGTATAAAACCTTTTAAATTCCATAATCTTGGAAGTATGGCATATATTGGAAAAAAAGAAGGTACTTTAAATGTGTTCAATTGATTTTTAGATATTTTTCTTATTAGTTATATTATTTTTAATCAGCTGTTGTTGATATGACGCCTGTAAGCAACAAAGCTAAAGAAAGTGGTAGACTAGCCTGGGTATTTTGGAGATCTGCATATTTTACTATGACAGTTTCATTAAGAAATAAAATGTTAATGTAAGTAAAAAAAAAATAATTTGATAATATATATTTTGAAATTTAATTTAATTTTTCTTTTTGTTTATAGTCCTATGTATTGGATTTTAACATGGCTATTTGGAAGAGATATTAGTAGATTTTAAATAAATATTTGTGTATTAATTATTAAATATTTTATAAATTAAATAATTTTTTAAAAAAAAACCAATTATTTTTAAAAATTATAATAAAAAAAATTTGTGATGTTTAAGAATATATGTAATATGAGAAACATTACAGAAACTTAATTTTCTTAATATGCAATAACTATATATTTACTATAATTTCATTATGCAGATACTATTATATTATATAGTTACTATATATAATTACAATTTATTTACAAATATACAAATATCACAGATTTGAAAATATAAACAAGTTTATCTTATTATATACCAGTCATCAGACTCTAGAATTGAGGTAAATAGAGAGGAGAATTGCATTTATTATTTCTAACTTTTCTTCTTTAGAGTTATTGGATAAATTTACAAACTAGATTTTGCCAAATCTATAAAAAAAATTATTAATTTGTTTAGCGATACCAATTACTATATTAATTAATCTGGTTATAAAAGTCATATACTAATTAGCAACCAATCAAGTATTAATCTGATATGGTTGATTAGTGACAAATTGGTAACTGGTAAATGATTATTTGAGAATTTATATATTAAAGTCAAAATTTACATTTAATTTTTTAATAATAAAATGAAAAATAGGTAAAATTATAATTATAAATTTCATCAATTAAAATTAAATTAAGCTTATAAATTTTAACTGTACACTAATCAATTATCAATCAGTCATATGATTAGTTAATAGTTGATTTAGAATTTATATTTGATTAATGACCAATTGGTATTAGATTGAAAGAATTAGCCATTAATAGATAATTAACCAGTTTTCTATCAGTCACCAATCAGCCATATGACCAATTGGTAACAGATTTTTTATATTTTGACCTATGAATAAAAAATAAAAATCTTATAAATGGTTATTTTGATGTTGTCTTAAAACATATAAAATTCTTCCACTAACATTTATCACTAATACTGATTCTGCCATAGTTGCAGCCATTTCTACAGTATTTTCAGAAATCCATCATATATAATATTTATACCATCTTTATTAAAACCTTTTAAAAATCTTCGTTTATACTTAAGATCATTTTTTTATTAAGAGTTTCTTAAAAATTTTAAGGTAATTTAATGCTTTCATTATAAAAATGTATTTGAATGCTAATCTGTAGGTATAGTTAAAAAATATGAAATAGGAGAAAAATATATAACTACGATGCTATTAAATAGAAAACATATATGGGTAAAATATTTTACATCAAGGTATTTTACAACAGGAATACAGTCTACATAATGTGTAAAATCAAAAAATACATTGATACAGAATCAAGCTTTTCTTTTTCATAAGTTCAAGAATCAATTAAAAATCAGCTGAAATTTGAATTGATTAATAATCATTATTTAATTTAAAAATCCTTAATATTACAATATATGCAATCTTTTATTATTCAATTATTTTTTAAAGACATTGATATTATTATGAAAAAATACCCATTTACCCAATTCATGATATGCATTATAAACAGATGTGTTAATCTGTATGCTATCATAAAACTCTAAACAATATATAAATATATTAGATTTAAATTTGCTTAATAATTATATGAAAAAAAAATCCTATGTAAGACTTTTATTTACTTATTTTAGTATAAAATTTTTAGTTGGTTAGATATTTAAATGCGTAATTAAACTTATTTTTATTTCAGCTCAATAATTATATTTGTGTAATAAAATCCCTTATTTGTATAATAAAGATTTTCATATATATATAGAAAATTTTAATTTCACACATATATCAAAAAAATTTTTTTACAAAAAATTTTTTTAAACTGATATTTCTTTTCTATTATTTTACACATTTTAATTTTATAAACACAATATTATATTTAATATTTATAAAAAAATCATGTTTTTATAATAATATTCTCACATTTTTATTTTTTGTTTACTAATTTTACTTATATATAAAATGAATTTTGGACAAATAAAATTACCTTTTTATGTTTAAGTAAGTTGTTTAGCAGTGTAAAAAGTATTTGTATTTTAATTTTTATGATTCTTATATTTTTTAAACAGTACTAATTCCAAAAAATTTTTTTTCTCTTTTAATTTCAGGATATAATAACATCACTTTGGCCAAATAAAATTATTTTTTTATATTTAAAAAGATTTTTAGTGATGTTAAATCTACCTGCATATAAATTTTTATAATGATTGGACTAATATTTGTGAAGTATTGGCTATTTTTGTATTATCAATTTTTTTGTAAAAATCTGTTTTGCAACTTCAGAATGTGATTTCACCACTTTGATTAAATGAAATTATTTTTTTTACTAAGTAAAATTGTTCAGCAGGATCGAATCTACCTACAGTAAAAATTTTAGGATGATTGGATTAATACTCGTAAAATGCAATTAATTTTTATACATTTAATTATTTATTGTTTAAGTGATTTTAATTTTAAAGTGTAATTTTTTTTATTTTAAATCAATTTGTTAACTTTAAGAAGTTGTTTAGAAGGGTTGGCAATAATTTATATTTTAATTTTTATAAATCTAAATATAATAATATTTATAGAAAAATTGCATTTTTATAACAATACTAATTTCTAAATTTTAAAACTATTTTTAAAATAATAATAATATATTAATATCATATTAATATTAATTAAAATTAAAAATTCTGAAGTTTTGATCACTAGTATATCATTTTATATTATTAATTTATTGATGTTTAGTGAATCAATTTTCATAATTTTTTTTCACAATAATATAAAAAATTAATTTACTATAACTATATATTTATTATAATTAAATTATTTTTTTATATTTAAATAAAATTATTTAAATTATTTGTCATATTGAAATCTATTTATATTTGATTTTTAAATTTATAAATTATTTTAATGTAATTTTATTTTATTTTATTTTATTAACAAAATAATGCAAAATACATGAGATTACATTAAATACCCAAAGGGTAAGTCTATAGTAAGAATACATATTACATGAATTATAATCAACTACGAAACAATTAAACTATACTATGTTACTAACGCCCAATTGAAACTAGGTGACTCTGCTAGATAATAAATCCCAATTTTCTTTAAAGGGTAGAAAACTGTAACACTCAACCCAACTCACGAACATAATCCAAAAAACCCCCAAAAAAAGAAAAAGGTAATAAGTAAAAACAAAGCAAGCATAAAAGCTACATTAATGTAAATTTAAGTAAAAAGATTTAAAATCGAGCAGTTAAGTAACTCTATAGGTATAATAATCTATGTATTTTATATTATATCTAATAAAAGAAGAAATAAAATCATTAAAATCAAAAGTATCTAAAAAATTAAAATCATCTAAAAATGAAAATGAAAATTAAATTCAGTATTAAATTTAATCTTATAATGATTAAGATATTTCATATGACACGTAATTTCTAAGGCAGATTCTGCAGTAGAAAAAGTTGAACAGCAGTCTTTTCAGATTGTAAGAAAATTATCATATAAGTTCTCAAAAGCTTTTTCTAATGTTATAATAATTTGAGAATGAGATAAATATTGTTCAAGAAAAAAGCAAAGTGAAAATGGAACTAAACCTTTTATGATGTTGATGAATGAAAATTTGGTAATATCTGATAAGTTATTGTAAAAGTTCAAAGAATCGAAATCAAAGGATAAATCTGAAATCAATAGATGTGTGTGGAGACTAAGGATAACATTCAAGATATAATTCTTAAAGTTATTATAAGTTTTCAATAAAGAGTGTTTATGATATGAGCAAGTCCAAATGTGATGAAAAGTTTTTTTAAAATCTTGACACAGAAAGCAATTAGTATCTCCATATACAGCGTAAAATTAATGTTTAGTCTTTTTGAGTACTGGGAGTTGTTCAGCTAACAATTTGTACTTAAAAAGTTTTTAGTTGTGTTATTCGAAACTTGTAAATTGAACGTCCTTATTGTTGTGGAATATATAAAGAGATATTTTCCAATCAATGTTAGAAGTATATTTCCTGTTCTGAGGAAGAGAAAAGAAGGAAATAAAATTATGACAATTGTTAAAATTTTTAACAAAATTACAGAATCTTTGTTCAATAGGTAAGGAATCCCAATAAGAAAGAAAAGATATATTAGTAAAAAAATGATGTTTGATAATTAACATCAGATTTTGATCATGATGTGCTTGTCAGCATAAGTGATCAATGTGATTATTAAAAAAATTATTTGTGTGTGCTTTAACTTTTCTAAAACAAATAGTTATGTTTTTAAAATGAAGAAGATGATGTATGTTGTTCTAAATAGTATTGTTATTAGATAACGTAAAGAAATCTTGAGGAGATATAAAAGGAGTAGTAGAAAGTTTTTGAACAATGTCAATAGCATTTTGACTATCGGTAAAGAGATCTATGTTGCATCCTTGTGGGAATATTTTAATGTAATTTATATCAGCTATACAGTGGTTCACAAAAATAACGTATTATTTAAAAATTAATTTTTAATCACATGTATTGATATCAAAATTAAAGCCAATCAAAATAAAATTTAAAATGTAGATTATTTAATATGTAAACTACCAGAATATGCTAAAATTTAATGTAAATCAATTGGTTAATTTTTTTATGTACATCACATTTCATTAAAAAACAGGATGCATTACTTTTGTAATTTTTATATTTTTTAATAAATTTAGCATTTTACAAAAAATTAATTATATATTTTATTATAAATTAAATAATAGATAAATATTAAATATTCCAAATTATTAAAAAAAATATTATTTTAATAGTTTATTAATTAATTTTATTTAAATAGTATATTTAGTAATTATTGTATTAATATATGGGATCTTTACAATAGAAAGGTACGAAACTCAAAAAAATTTTTAAATTTACTTTATATGCTAATTATGTTTTTTATATCAAAATAAGTGTAAATTTAATATTAATTAAATTTTTATTTTTTTTTTGAATTTTGTACCTTTCTATTGCAAAGGCCCCATATATAAAATTATAAGATTAATATTAATATAATTATAAAATATAAAAAATATATATATTTTTTATGATAAATTATTATAATTTTTTAACAAGAGAATTTTTTTAAAAAAATTTCACAATGATCAGATTCGTAGATCAAAAATAATTAATTGTTAAAGATTAATAATAATTATTATTTTATATATAAAAAAATGTTTTACTAAATAACTCTGCACCCAATAATTATAGAAAGTTAAAATATAATTAGTCAGATTCGTCTCATCAAGTCAATTCCAATGGTAGTTGTTTTATGATTCTAGGTGCAATGTAATATAAGTTACATATGAAGCATTACTGTATTGCATCATATATAATATAGTTTACTATGCCACATAAACATTTAAACTCTATCTCCTTATCTATCAAGCCAAAAAAATATGATATAACTACCATTAGAATCGTCTCATTGAGACGATTCTAATGAGCTATAATTCAGCTTTTTACGATCACTGGATAAGAAGATAGATATCAAAATGTCTATAAGGCACAGTAAACTATATTATATATATATATATGATGCAGTACAGTAATGTTTCATATGTAACTCATGCTACATCACATCTAGAACTATGAAACAACTACCGTTGAAATTGTCTTGATGAGACGAATCTGACTTGCTATATTTTAACTTTCTATAATCACTAGGTGCAGAGTTATTTAGTAAAACATTTTTTTATATATAAAATAATAATTACAGTCAACTCTCTCTATAGTCACACATTTGGGACAGTCTATATTTGGTGACTATAATGAGATGTGACTATAAGCAATAAAATCTTATAATTAAATCAGTAATTTTGGCTAGAATTATAAATTGTTATAATTTTAGTTAAATATTCACATCATAGTAATTTTGTCAATTTTATTCCGATTATTATAGATTTATAGCCATTAGATTCCTCTCGATGAGACGATTCTAATAAGTCTAAGATCATTAAAATCTGATCACTAGAACCTGTAATAATTAAAATACAGTTAAAATATTTAATATTACACGAATTTTATATATAAAAAATGCTGATTTAGTGTTTAAAATCGAATTTCTCAGTCAATATTAATCCAATCATTATAAAATTATTACCATTGGCTTCCTCTCGACGAGACGATTCTAATGAGCCTAAGATCATTAAAATCTGATCACTAGATCCCATAGTAATTAAAATACAATCAAAATATTTAATGTTACGCAAATTTTTCATGTATAAAATGCTAATTTGGTCTTTAAAATCGAATTTCTCAGTCAATATTAATCCAATCATTATAAAATTACTACCATCTGATTCCTTTCAATGAGATGAACCTAATGAGCTAAAGATCATATAAATCCGATCATTAGATTATAGAATAATTATATTTTGATAAATATCTTTTTATAATCATATATATATAAAATTTTTAAAAAAAGATGTAATAGTGACTATAGGTAGTTTGTGACTATAAACAATAGTTTTTATATATGAAAATTTGGGACACTTAACTAAGGTGACTATATAGGATAATGTAACTATAATGGAGGTGACTATAAAAGGAGTT
Organism: Rhizophagus clarus; assembly: GCA_015698045.1. Classification (NCBI taxonomy): domain Eukaryota; kingdom Fungi; phylum Glomeromycota; class Glomeromycetes; order Glomerales; family Glomeraceae; genus Rhizophagus; species Rhizophagus clarus. The sequence continues at coordinate 90,364 of BLAL01000050.1, read as the reverse complement.
GACTATATTATTAATCTTTAATAATTAATTATTTCTGATCTACGAATCTGATCATTGTGAAATTTTTTTAAAAAAATTCACTTATTAAAAAATTATAATAATTTTATCATAAAAAATATATATATTTTTTATATTTTATAATTATATTTAAAGCTCCATATGAGCTAAGCCAGCTTACAAGCTGGCTCAAGCTTTTCAAGCTGAGCCAAGCCAAGTCATGATTAAATTGGCTTAGTGGCTCACAAGCCAGCTTGAAAAAGCTTAAGTCAGATATTAGGCTTAGCTTGATAAACTCAAGCTGGCAGTGAGCTTGGCTTGAAAAGCTCAAGCTGACTCATGAGTCAGACCAAGCTCGGCAATTTTTTACAATTTATATGTAAAAAACGCCAGTACCAATAGTTTCAGCGTTTTTTTTTGTGATTTTATAATACAAAATGCCGTTAACGCTATAACGAATTATTTGGTATAAAGGCAAGGTCATTTGGCTTGCCGATCTAATCAGATAATCCAAATATCTGATCTTTTTTTTAATCATTTATCAGTTTATTTTTGTAATGTTGCCAGATGAAAAGCATGACTGGACTTTTAGAATTAAAGTAAAAGAAGGTGAAAAGTGTTTTTCAGTATTTTTTTTAACTAATTAATTATTTATTTTTTATTTTTATTTTTTGTAATGTTGCCAAACAAAAGGCATGATTAGACTTTTGGAATTAAGGTAAGGGAGGGTTGGAGAAGTATTTTTCGATATTTTTTTAACTAATTAATTAATTATTTTTTTATTTTATTTTTTGTAGTGTTGCCAGATAAAAAGCACGACCAGACTTTTGAAATTAAGGTAAGGAAGGGTTGGGGAGGTGTTTCGTTATTTTTTTTAAATAATTATGTATTAACTTTTTTTACTTTTTGTAGTGTTGCCAGACAAAAAGCATGACTAGACTTTTAGAATTAAGATAAGGGAGGGTGAGGGAAGTGTTTTTTGGTATTTTTTTAACTAATTAATTGTTTTTTTTTTATTTTTTGTAGTGTTACCAGACGAAAAGCATGACCAGACTTTTGGAATTAAGGTAAGGAAGGGTGGGTGAAGTGTCTTTCATTGTTCTTTTTTTTAACTAATTAAGTTATTGATTTTTTTTTATTTTTTGTAGTGTTGCCAGGCGAAAAACATGACTAGACTTTTGGAATTAGGGTATTAAAAACTGAAAAAGAATAATAAAAATAAATAAATTTGATATAAAATACTGAAAAAAGTGAAAAAATAAATAAAATAAAATAAATTTTAGTAAATATCGAGTAATTTAATTTACCAAAATTAGTATTTTTTAAAAATAAATCCACGTATATCTATTATAAATTCTACGCAAATATAATATATGAGTTACTTCCAAATTAACCGATTTACGCAAACTCAATTTGTAGGTTTAAAAAGTAATTTCATATAAACTTTACGCAAACCTGTATGTGAGTTATATTAGTATTATTCGGGGTTCTGCTAGGACCATTAGTTTTGGCATTTTTTTTTCAATTTTATGAATAGAAAGGCCAGGACTATTAGTTCTGGTGTTTTTTTTTTATAACTTTACATATAAAAATACCTAGTTTCAGCTTTTTTTTTGATAATAAAGCTTGAGACAGCTTGAGTCAGCTCAAGCTCAACTTAACTTGAGCCAGAATTTTTCATGGTTCAGCTTGGCTTGAATGAATTGAGCCAAGATTTTTTGTGGCTTGACTCATTTTGGCTCAAGCCAGAATTTTTTTTTTTAAGCCAAGCCAAGCCAGACTGTAGCTTGACTTGAGCCGGCTTATGCAGAGCTTTAATTATATTAGTATTAATCTTATAATTTTATATATATTAATACAATAATTACTAAATATACTATTTAAATAAAATTAATTAATAAACTATTAAAATAATATTTTTTTTAATAATTTGAAATATTTAATATTTATCTATTATTTAATTTATAATAAAACATATAATTAATTTTTTGTAAAATGCTAAATTTATTAAAAAATATAAAAACCACAAAAGTAATGCATCCTGTTTTTTGATGAAATGTGATGTACATAAAAAAATTAACCAATTGATTTACATTAAATTTTAGCATATTCTGGTAGTTTACATATTAATTGCCAATTTGCATGTAATCGATAGAATTTATATAATAAAATGCGACGTAATATTTATATATAAGCCATATTAATCATATTTTTATATCAAATAAAATGCAACCATATTGTTATACAATTGCATAATTTAATACCTGCAATATACATTTAAGATCCTAGAAAAAAAATTTTTTATAAAAAGTTTTTTTTTCTTTGCAGTTTATAAAGTTTTATATGTAGGAAATGGAGATTTTATAGTATTTTGCTTCTATAGTATAAATGATTTCTACCTTTTAAATTTTTTTTTGACGCTTATAAGACCTTTTTTGATTATTATTTCTGTCAACTATTACATTTTTAATAACACTATATACTACTATATCTCCTTTTCTTTCACAAATATGTCCAGTTTGTAAAAAAATATGAATATAATAAAATATATAAATAATAAGGACTTTTTTTATATTTTAATGTAATTTCAAAATAGGAATAATTATTTTGAGTTTTTTCCCTAAAAAATAATAAACAAGTCATATAAATATGACCATATTAATGAAGTTCTGACATAATAGTACCAGTTGCAATAAGTTTTTTTGGAGTTATATATGTATTTGATATTGTTGTCTCTTGAAGAAACAGAGATTTCAAATGGCATTTTTTTTATTAATTAACATATCGCCACATTTTACTATGTAAATTCTATCGATCACATGCAGATCGGCAATTAAATAATCTACATTTTAAATTTTATTTTGATTGGCTTTAATTTTGACATCAATACATATAATTAAAAATTAATTTTTAAATGATACGTTATTTTTGTAAGCCACTGTATATAATTTGGGATCTTAAATATATGTCATAAAACAAATTGCTTAGCAAAATAAAAAATTCAAAGGTTATAATAAAAGTTTGTTTAGAATAATTTGTAGTAAATTTTGAAATTTTCATTTAATCTATATATATATTGTTTGGGATCCTGCTACTGTCCTGCTATTATATATATCAAATACTATTTTTCAAAATTTCAACATCTGATAATAATTCATTTGAACCTTTTTTTTTGGTAAAGAAGTAGATGATTCTATTGAAACTCTTACTGAAGTTGATAAGGATTAGAAACTTGACTTAAAATCCTTGATTTCAATAGTTAACTTAGATGATATTTTAGAAATTTGAAAAGTCTCTTATTATAATTATCCAAATTAAGTACTATTAACATGTAATTTTGCTTAATACCTGAGAATATTTATGCACTTGTTTTATGCTTATTATATATGGTATTATATGCAAACATTTTTTTAAAGTGTTTGTTGAAACTCCTAAAGTATATTTTTATTTGATGTTAATTTCCAAATGTTAGTATAAAAACGAATATATCACTTCAAGTGATATCTTTTCTAATAAAATAATAATAAGACATTGCCAAAATAATAAAAATGATACACAAATCACTTTGGAATTTATGCAAAAATATATTGTAAATAATCTTTTAGAAAACTATTTTGAGTAACTATTACAAAAACAACTGAAATTTGGTACTTTAATAGGTAAAACTAAAAAGATGATTCAATTTGCAATTTAAGATGATGATAATGAACTAATTTAGTTTATAAAAGAATATAACAAAGAAGAGAAGTTCAATTAATTTAAACAAAATCAATTAGACAACAAGAAGATTTGATAAGAAGAAAAATAATTGCAAATAATAATTGAGTTTTTTATAATATAAAGGAGTATTAGTTGATTCTAATCAAATATTGGATTTATTAAAATATTAATCAAAAGGTAAACTAATAACAAAATGATTAAAATTATCCTCTGAAAAATCAGGTTTAAATAAAGTCAAGACTGAGAATGAATAATCAATTTTTGATACCAAAAATCATAAGTGTAGTTAAAGTTGCCTGCCAAAACTAAAGAGTTTTGACATGTCAAAATTATCAAAACTGTTTTGACATTTTGATATAGTATATTATATGATTGGTAAGATTCTGATTAGTCTGATAAAATTATTGATAATTTTTTTTTTATTAAAAAAAAAATAATTTTTTTTTTCTATTTTTACATAAGAAGAAAAAGATCAGAACTCAAAAATTGACTTATGACTTACAAAATAAAAAAATGATTAGTTTTTAACTTTCCATTTTTTTTATCTTATTTTCAGTTATTTAAAGCCAATTTTTTTTTTTTTTAAAAAAAAAACTTATTCAATTTTTTTTAAAAAAAAAATTATTTTTTTTTATAGGATACCAGACGAATATTACAAACTGGACTTTGAAATTGAGGCAAATGAGAGAGGTGGGAAAGGGTATTTATTTTATTAGAAATATTTCTAACATTTTTTCTTTACTTTTTATAAGTTGCCAGATGAATACTATAAACTGAACTTTGAAATGTAAGAAATAGAGAAGGGAGGAATTCTTTTAATATTAAAGAAACATACTAATAGGGTTCTGATCAGTTCAGTTTGGTACAGTTTTTGCAAAAACTGATACTGAACCAAATTGATCAGTATCAGTATTAGTGATTATTGAAACTGATCAGTTTCGGTAATCATCAATACTGATACTGGTCGGTAATTATCAAAAACTAAACTGAATTACCGATAAGTTATGTATTAAAAAAGATGCGAAGCCGTTTAATTGACAAAAAAATGACATTTCACAATATATTTTTTTATTAGAATGATAAAAATGGTGCGAAATGTTGTAAAAAATGTTATCATTAATTATGCAAAAAAAAGTTGCGAAATGTAAAATCGTTTCGCTATATTGTAAAAAAATGTTTTTTATTAATTTCGCAAATATTATAAAAAAACGTTTTGCAACGTTTTTTTATAACTTTTATATTACAATTGTAAAAAAATTAATGTGGCTTAGCGGTATGTATTACAATAACGAGTGTGATAATTTCAAATAATTCATTTTCTTATTAATTTTTCAATTACAATCTTTTTTTACTTTGTTCATTTGCAATTTGAATGTGTGGTATTGCTACTGTAAAAAAATATTTTGTAACGTTTTTTTATTAAAACAATAAAAACGGTTTTTATTAAAGTAATAAAAACGTTTTTTATTAAAGCAATAAAAACATTTTTTTATTAAAACAATAAAAACGTTTTTTATTAAAACAATAAAAACGTTTTTTATTAAAGTAATAAAAACATTTTTTATTAAAGCAATAAAAACATTTTTTATTAAAGCAATAAAAACGTTTTTTATTAAAGCAATAAAAACGTTTTTTTATTAAAACAATAAAAACGTTCTTTTTTTCATTAAATTGATTAAGGAAAACCGTTTAGTTCAGTTTATAATAATTAATAATACATTAATAAAAGGAATATACGTAAATACATTACGCAAATTATGTATTATAATATTTTACAATTTTTTTGATTCTTTTTTTTTTTAAGAAACATACTAAATATTTATTTACAATCTTTATGTCAAAACTACAAATAACGAAATTCATATAATAAAATTAGGTCAAAATTGACAGAAAAAATAAAAAACTAATAAACCCAATTAAAAATTTCAAAAAAAAAATTTACGTGTGTCACATATATGTTCTACGTTAAAATTTAATCTAAAACACCTGAACGAAACCAATGTTTTAGACACATAACTGCATGTACGGTTTCGGGAGCAAGACTTGCTCTATCATATGTTATTACATCAGCAGCGCTTGAAAAAATACGTTTAGAGGGGGCACTTGTTGCTACCAAATAAAATATTAATATTTTTTACATTGATAAATATTATTGAATAGTAAAATAAAAACAAATTAATAACCTGGAATCCCAAGGTAGTCTCTAGCCATATTCGATAAATTTGAGTATTCTTCTTCATGTTGCTATGATTAAAAAATTGTTACAAATATTTAATTAAATAAATACTCTTTAAAATAATAAACTTACTTTCCACCAATTTAAAATATCACACAAAGCTTGTGCTCGATCAGCCTTGAGATAATGATCAAATTCACTTACTGATTCAATACAGCGCCATTTGAAAATATGTGAAACAAGATCCTCATCTGAAGAATTATATTCTATATTAGTATTTTGAGTTTCTTGAGACGCATATAATGTCTTATAGAGTTCAGATACCTATTAAATTGATATACAATATGTATTAAATGAAAAATTATAATATAATCTAAATAAAACAAATAAAACTTACATTTTTTTTTGTTTTATTGATTTATTTTCTTTCCCATTCATTATCTTTCATATATTCTATTTTAAGACGTGGGTCTAAAACTATAACAAAATATAAAAAAAAATTTATTAAAATTATTAAAATTAAATCAACTTAATAATAACTTACTCAAAGATACTGCATATAAAATTGAATCAGTTTTATTATAATAAATTTTAAGCTTATTAATGGCATTGGTTGCCGCTTCCTATTAAAAAATAAATTTAAATTACATATAATGTAAAATTATTAAAATATTAAATAAAAATTCAATTTACTTTACTATTTTCAAATCGATTTGGAGTATCACAAAAATCTTCTAATTTATTTAATAAAATATTATATATAAGAATTACATATGATATTGTTGGATATGTTTCCCCACAAATTTGCTTTGTTGCTTTAGCAAAACACTAAAAAAAAAAAAAAAAAATCAAAACTATAGAAATATATAATTACATGCATAATATTAAAATTTAACCTTTAATAACTCTTTTATTTCTAATAAATGAACCCATTTTTCTTCATTGATAGTAAATGGACAAAGGGTTGGATCACTGTTATTTAATGTATTAAGAGGCTAAAAAAAAAATATAATTATTTTTAATAAATTATTAAAATAAATAATAGAACAACAAACTTACTTCCTTGAGCTTTCTTGTCCTTACAAACATGTCGTATGTGAAATTTCATCTAGTACGAACATCTAGCATAACATTAAGATTTGGAACATTTGCAGCTTTACATTGAGCTTTGAATTTATTTTCTTGTTGAGGGGATGCTTTTATTTTTTTTACAAGAGTACAAAGCTAAAAGGTAACATAATTTTTAATAAATTTATTAGTTAAATAACAGTAATAACCATAAAAAAAATATTTACCTTACGTATTAAACTACCAACTTCTTCATCTGATATTTCATCATTTTCTACAGCTTTAAATGTAGTAAGGGCTTGTTGTGCAGCTAAATTAATTACATGAGCCAAGCATCTAACATGCTTATCATCACTGTTAAAATAAATATATTTTTGAGAAAGATCATCTTCAATAGCTTTGAGAAATGTGACATTATTACTCGTATTATCTGTTGTCACCCCAAGGATCTATATAAAATTTTTTTTAAATTAATTTTTTTTTTAAATTATCATAGTATTATTTATAAAAAAACTAACCTTTGATTCAATTTCAAAATTTTTTAAACTTTTTAAAAAAGCTTTCTTAATATTAGCTCCTGAGTGTGGCCCTTCAAGCTTAATAAAATCTAAAAGGATACTTTTTAATTCCCAACTTTCAGTAACCCAATGAGCTATTATTCCTAAAAAGGAATAATTATTTGATGAAGTCCAAGCGCCTATTGTAAAAGAAATTTTACTAGATGTATTCTATAAAATTAAAATAATAAATTGTAAAATCAATTAATAAAAATATTATTATTAAAAAACATTAATATACTTGTAAAATTAAAGCAATTTTTTTATGACTATCTTCATAAAATGTCATAATATAATTTTTGATAGTATCTGCAGATGGAATGAATGCATCTTTGCATAAAAGATAAATCATGTTACAAATCATCTTTTACAATCCATCGAATAAGGAATTTTTAAAAGAATCTTTATTATATATCTAAATATGAATATTAATAAATACATGAGTTTATAAATTTATAAATTAAAAATATTCATATTAATTACCGCGCATGTAACATGTAGATCATTTTCATATTAAAAGAAATTTGTGTAACTATAATCAAGTTACTTCATTTTATAATTAACCATCAATTTTAATATGCAACTCCTATACAAATTAAGTAATATCATAGATTGTCATGTGCTTTATCAGTTTTTAAAACTAATTTTCCATTTTTACTTTTTCTTTGCATATACATGAAATTTATGTTTAAAAACTACTATTTTTTGAGATCTTTATAAAAGTATGGACAAACACATAATATTAATAGCAAAAATATATGTAAATTTGCATGAGGAAAAAGATTTTTTAAGGTTATAAGGCAGTTTTTCAATTAGTTTTTGTATAAATACGAAAAAACTGTTTTTTTGAAAAAAAAAAAAGATTTTTTATGTTATAAAATTTTAAAAAGAAATTTTTAACTAATAATAAATATCTCATTTTTAGCCATAAATTTACAAAAGAAACAACTTTTATTAAGGTAATGGTGCTGGTTATCCAACTAGATTTTTAGTTATTATTGAATCTATTAATATTTTTCTGTTTATTAATATGAAATAATGACAAATTTTTATTTATCATTAGTAAACAAGAGGAGAATAACGTTATTAAGCTTATTTTTGGGTAATATATTTATTTTTAACTAAAAAATAATACAAAATTTTCATTGTTTTTAACCAATTTATTTCTGTCCAATCATATTTAAATATTAGATTTTTATTATAAAAAAGATATTTTTTAATATTTAATTATTCTTGAAATTAATGGGTAGTTTATTTTACAGTTAAAACAACTAAAATAATAAAGAAATTTTACAATTTAATTATATAAATAAAATAAAAAGCAAAAAAAATTTTTTGATGAATTTAAATTATATTTATTGTATTAAAAAATTATTTAGATTTATGTATTTTAACTTTTTACCTGTTATATAATGATATAAAATATTTTCTATTTTAATTTAAATTTTTATAATACTCGTTATGGTTGACAAATGACAAGTTTTTTGCATTAATTTTTTATTTTTAATGAAAACTTCTAACTAAGATCTAACTTGAAAAACAAAATGTATTTGAAGAAATTTTTTAATAAACACTTAGGGGCCATTTAGAAGTTTTATTTTCCATATTTAGTTTGAGAGTTATTTTGTATAAATGAAGTGTTATATTGGGCCTGAAATTTTCAATTTTAACAAAATTTAGGTTAGAATTACGATTTTGAACAGAATTAAGGAAATTTCGGCCAAAATTATAAATTCAAAAATCGTTAATTTAACCAATTAAATAAATTTTGGTTGATTTTAAATTTTACATATGTGTTATATGTTGGAAGAGGATGCTGTGCCAAAAATTTTATTATGTTAACTATAATAAAGCAAATTAAAGGGTTACATGCACAGTGATTGATATATTCAATATACAAAATTATTTATCATTACAACCCACAAATCAAATATTTATTTTAAAAAGAAAAGAACATTATACTTATAATTGCTTCAGAATTATTAATAGTTTCACGTATTGTAAGTTGCTTTTTTTCTTTTTCTTTAATTAACTTATGTTTACTTTTAATATGACTGGCCATTCTTGACGATCTTCCTTTATTACAAATAATTAATGTTTTGCAGTGGTTGCATTTTGCTTTCTTTTCAGTTTCGTCATATGTAAAGTGTTCCCAAACCCAACTACGTTTATAATTATGCTTCATATTAGTTTTCTTAACATGCAAATCTTCCACTTCATGATCATTATTTTTTTCACCCTGCTCTTCTTCAGTTTTAGCGTCATGTTCATGTTCAACTTGATTTTTTTTAGTCTCAGTCTCAACCTCTTTCTCAATGTCATATTCAACTTGATTCTCTCCAGACCCAGAAGTCATTATTATATATAAAAATGAATTAAAATTAAGATTATTATAATTAGAAATAAAATTATTATAATTAGAATTATAATTTTATATAATTAGCTGAGAGAAAAAAATTGGAGATAAAAAAAATGTAAAAAATAAATTAAAATCAATAAGATCGATCTGCAAAAATCTGGTAAATGAATCATCATTCGGTTTGATAAATTATAAAATTGGCAATTTACCGAAATCCATTTGGTACTGAAAATTAAGTTCAGTAAATTTTTGAAACCTATTCGGTAAATTTCTGAAACCTAAATCAAATTTACCGAATGGATTCAGTTTGATAAATCAGAATACTAATACCAGTCATATTACTGAATTAATACAGTATGACTGAAATCCAGAGCGAAAATGTTTTTTGTTACTTTCTTAATTAATGAGTTAAAAGACGTTGTGAACTACGTTTTTTTTTATTAATTCATATGTAAAAAACGTTTTGCAACATTTTTAAAAAAACATTACGAAACTATTTTTTTTATTAATTTCTTAAATAAAAAATGTTTTACAACATTTTTAATTAAAATGGAGTTAAAAAACGTTGCGAACAACATTTTTTTTATCGATTCATAAGTAAAAACGCTTTGCAACGTTTTTAAAAAAAACATTGCGAAAATGTTTTTTTTTCATTAAATCTATAAATAAAAAATGTTGAGCACAATGTTTTCAATTAATGAGTTAAAAAAACATTGCAAAATACGTTTTTTTTATTAATTCATATGTAAAAAACATTTTACACCATTTTTAAAAAAACATTGCAAAACCATTTTTTTTTCGTTAATTTCTTAAATAAAAAACGTTTTGCAACGTTTTTAATTAATGGAGTTAAAAAATGTTGTGAACACGTTTTTTTATTGATTCATAAGTAAAAATGTTTTGCAACGTTTTTAAAAAAACATTGCGAAATGTTTTTTTTTCATTGAATCTATAAATAAAAAATGTTTTGCAACGTTCTTTATCAATATAGTTAAAAACGTTGAGCGCAACATTTTTTTATGTGTAAAAAACGTTTTTGCAATGTTTTTAATTAATGGAGTTAAAAAACGTTGTGAATTACAGTTTTTTTTATTAATTTATAAGTAAAAAACGTTTTGCAACGTTTTTAAAAAAAATTGCAAACCTGTTTTTTTTGTTAAATCTATAAATAAAAAACGTTTTGCAACATTTTTTATCAATATAGTTAAAACATTGAGCACAACGTTTTTTATGTGTAAATTAAATTAAAAAATGTTTCGCGACATTTTTAATTAATAGAGTTAAAAAATGTTGTGAACAACGTTTTTTTATTAATTCATAAGTAAAAAACATTTCTCAACGTTTGGAATCAAAAACGGTGCGAAAACTTTTTTTTCATTAAATCTACAAATAAAAAATGACATTTTTTTATGTATAATTATCAAATAAAAAACATTTTCGCACCGTTTTTATTAATACTGTTAAAAAAATGTAGTAAAACGTTTATTTTTTTTAATTGAACTATTTAATAAATGCGAAACGTTTTTTTTTTTATTAAATTATTTAACATAAGAATGTTTTCGCAACTTTTTTAATATTTTAATAAAAAAATGTTGTAAAAACGTTCTTTTATTGAACAAAAAACATTTTTCTTAAAAAAATGAACATTTTTTAAATTGGTAAATCGGTTCAGTAAATCACAAAACTGGTACCAAAACTGAAATTACCAAAACTGATCGGTAAATATACTGACAGGTTCAGTTTAGTAAACCATGAAAACTGATACTGAAACCGATTGGTACGGTTTGGTAATTACCAAAACCGATTGGAGCCCTACATATTAACATTTCTTTCTTTATTTTTTTAGGTCATCAAACTTCTTAGACAAACTTGGAATGTAAAGAATAGGAAAGAAGGGAATTCTTTTAATATTAAAGAAACATACTAATATTTCTTTCTTTATTTTTTTAGGTCATCAGACTTCTCAGACGAACTTAAACTTGAAATGTAAGGAATGGGGAAAGAGAGATTCTTTTAATATTAAAGAAACATACTACTTTACAGAAACTTAAAAATTCTAAACGATGATAAATTGATATAGTAATGATATTAAATATACATCGTAATGATATCGATTTGCAAATGATATCATTATGATATCGCAATGATATCAGTATATTATTTATTCGATATATCAAAATGATATTGTAAAGATATTTACTTAAAGAAATATCAAATCGATATCATATTAATATTGTTATAACAACGATGATTTTTTAAAAAAATGTGAACAAATACGTTATTGATATGATATCGTAATAACATGTATTCAGTATCAATATGACATCGTAAAAACATCATCTTATAAATGTCAAATCGACATCAATTTAATATTGAATATTTAACGAATCAACATCATTTTGATATAGTTAAACAACAATAAAAATGTGAAACAAATATGATATAGATATGATATCGTATCAGCATGTATTCAGTATCAATATGACATTGTAAAAACATCATCTTATAAATATCAAATTAACATCATTTCGATATAGGCAATATAACGAATTGACATCATTTTGATATAATTAAACAATAACGAAAAATGTGAAACAAATACGATATTGATATAATATCATTTTGATATTTATTTAATATCAAAATGATATCATAAAGATATCATTTTATAAATATCGAATCAATATTAATTTGATATCGTTAATATAACAAATCTATATCATTTTATCGTTAAAAGTAATAATTAATTTTTAAAAAAGTGTGAAATAAATAAAATATCAAATCAATATCATATTAATTAATATTGATAAATTCAATACTAAATTTTAAATGTTTTTATATATATTTTATTAATTTGTAATTTAATTAAAATTTAATTTAAAATTTAATTTCAACTGAGATGATATAAAGTATTACATGCAATGATCATAACACCACCAATAGCAAATAAAAAAACTGAATTCTTCTTAACAAAATTTCCTAATCGGCTCAGACACTTACTTTACTAGGTATGACAATCTTGACAATCTCTTACTCATTGTTTAAAATATATATGATATTAGAACTAGATTTTTATTGGATAAAATTAATTAATTATTTGTAATTATTGTAAAATATAACAATCTTTCAGTAATTTTAATTAATCATATAGCTGTAAAATAAAAATTATTTTTTATCCAAATTCTGTTCGTGGTATCATGATCAGATCCTTGACATCCTCCTGAATTACAATTATGAATAAAATGTACTTTTTGTACATTATCTATTACAGTAATTGGAAAAATACGCCTCCATTTATTCCCTATTGCTTAAAGGTGATAAAGTGGACATTTCAACAGTGAATGTTCAATCCCAGTATCTTCAAACCAATCCACAATAATAAAGGCATAATATTTGTCATTATTACCCTTATGTTGAAAAATCCCTTTGATGATTGCATAAGATTCTTCATGATCTTCTTCATAAATTGTGACAAAATCACCAAGATGTAAGTGGATTTTTGAAAGGACACTATTTTTTTCTTCAATGGTATATGATGCTAATTTGTACTAGCTAGTTGAAGAATTTATAAGAGCCGCCTCGAACTTCATATTTACATAAGATAAAAACAGTTCAGTTTTAAAACCATGCTGCAGAGTAAACAGAAGGTTATTCCGATCCTTCTTTAGCATTTTTTTTTTTAAGGAAATGTTCAAGATAAAATTTACTAGGGATGTAACTAAATTAAAATTAGTAAATATTATGTATGCATATATGATATAATATATAATATACAATTTAATTTTACTTTCTGCATCATCATTCTGAGCTTATTCTTCAATTGAATATTTATCTTCTGTAACGTACCAGTTCAAAAATAATTGATCAAGATTTGTGAACCCAGTACAAGGCCTATTAAATCTTGGATCAATACCACCATCTACTAAATGTCGAATTGCAAATATAGTATTATAACGCTTTAATAAATCCAAGTCTATGTTTTTGCAATTCATCTTTGGTACCATTCCCTTAAAAATATGATGTACCATCTCTTTTATACCAACCTGGGTATTAGTGAGTGTTCCAAAGGTTTTAGCATGCATCAGAAGATGCATATTAACATGTATATTTGGTAAATTAACAAAATTTGCAAAAACCTAATATATAAAAAAAATATTATTGTTAGAATCAAATTTAAATTATTCCACACTTTTTGAATTTCAATTCCATAACTATACCTTTGGAAGGATTGAAAACTCTTCTTCAAGATATTGTTATAATTCCTTGTAGCTATCTGACGTAAATTCTTTATTAAAAACTGTCTTCATAGTTTTCGCAACATATACTCAACAAGATATAATGCTTTTTGGCACTAAATTAATTCGAAGTGCATCAATCCTTTGTTGAATAGCAACTTCTTCATTATGCTTAAGACTTAATTCCTTTAGAAACTGATTTAGCAAGAATGGCATAATCATAGTTAGTCTGAGAAGATCAGACATTATAAAACTATTATGATGAGAGATCAGATTTGGTAAATTACTCCACTTTTTTGGAATTTCAAAATTTTTCCAAATTTTAATGAAATCATCTTCTCCTTCTTGTGAAAATAATTCACAGGTTAACTTTAGCAGTCGCCCAATCTTTCCCATGGTGGCGTGATAAATGTCCTGCGGTGCTTGTAGATGCCTTTCCCTTTTTAATTTATCTAAAATACTAGGCAATTGTCTTAAACCATACTTTGTACAAAGTTGGTCTCTTCTTGATGTTACCGGTTCCTGAGAAATTTCTAAAATTTCTTCATTTATAATATGATGTTAACGTAATGTTGTCACAGTATCCTGATTATAAGAACTCCATAATTCCTTTTTAATTGTACAGGTACGATAACCTTTATTTGCATTATGCCTAAATTATTTTTAAAAAATTTCAATAGTTGTTACAAATTATATCATTAAATTGTTTCAAGTTATATTATTAAATTATTAATTAAGTCGAAATACCTTAGTACTCCTGCCAAGTCATTACCTTGAAGTAAATCTGCTGTAACAACACCCAAACCAGCAATTACCCATGCATTTTGTCCTTGAACAGTCATTATCTTACCTTTTTCAAGTTCTTTCATTTTTAAAACAAATGGTAGCATAAATTCGTCAAAATTGCCACAAAATGGAACAAATCCAAAAATAAAATGGTTTTTGATAAGTTTTCTTTGATGTGTTGGCATGTTGTCAAACTGTACATAGACACCACCTAAAGAATAATACACATTTCTAAACGTACCAAAATTGTCATAATAAAGATCTAAAAACAGCTTATAAACTGGCATAGATGATGGTGGATCTCTGATAGAAATGTAATCAGAAGGATATTAGTATAAAAGTTTCACATCACGAATGTGCCAACGGTCATTACATTTATAAATTACTTCAGTAATATGCAATGAATCTTCGGAAATGTTTTGGTGTTAAAACGTTATTAATATAGTCGCTTTTTCTAGAATTTGAGAGGTCATGATAATTGGAAATGGTTCGTCTACCAACCAAACTTCCCCAACAAGAGAACAATGTTGTCTTGATAATCCTTTTAAATTTCCAGGTAAGTCATCATAATTCAGAATTTTTTGAATTCGTAACTGATAATCTTCATTATTATTTTTCAAAATTGCTCTTAATCTTCCAAGTCTTTGATGACCATTATTATCGTTATAGTAGACAAAATCACCAGATCGGTATATTACTATTAAATCAATCAATTTTACTAACACAGGCCATAATTATATCAAACTATATTGTTTATTACCTTCTGATATTATTATTTTATTTTGTCCAAAAAGTGGAGATTCTTCCCATAGAGTTTCATGCCAAAATTCCAATTTTGTTTTAGAATTAATGCCCGGTCCAAAATACATATGTCTCATCAGCATCGAATTGTTGAGAACATGCCATATAATTTTGCTAATTGAGAGTTGGTACAAAAGTTTTGAACCTCGTGAAGTTGACGGAGTTTTTTTTGATGAAATTTTAATAGGCTTTGTTATTATTGGTAGTAAAGGAAGACGTTTTCTCCAAGATTGGAATCTTCTGATATTTTTTACTACATGAGTGGGCTCAAATTGAGGATTGTGAATGATGTTAGCAAGATCTTCATATGCTTTTGTAGAAATATTGTGTTTCTGGAGCCAATAGAATAAAGCAGTAGTTGTATAATCATTGAAGTAAGGTGAAAATTCACCATCACAGGATGGTATTTCGTCTTTATCTAAAGCTTCAATGATTTGATGTATGTTGTTGTTCTCGTTGTTGTTACCTTCCTCTTCTTCTTCGTCATTGTGGTCGTTGTGACTTTCCTCTTCCTCATCATCATTGTGACCTTCCTCTTCTTCACCTTCCTCATTGAAATAATCTTCCTCTTCATTATAATCTTTCTCTTCGTCATCATTATCACTATCTTTATCTAATGATTCGTCAATTACATTATCCCTCAAATTTATATCATTATCATAATGCTGAAAATATATTGATTCATTATCATTTCTATTAATGTCCTCCATATCGATGTCTTCAGATAACATTTCATTGTTATCTTCAGTTGAATTTGCTGTTGTCTCATTACGACTAGTATGAGAAAACCAATTGCGAATTTGAAATAGTTTTACAGAACTGCCGGTGGAGTGAATATATCTCTTTCTCATAACCAAATAAGACGTAAATAGTTTTGTAGAATTGTTGATTTTTAACAAAATTTATGGTTAGAATTTAATTGTACTTTGATATAATTATAGTAATCTAATCTGATTAGAGAAAAAAAAGATAATCTAATCTAGACTGTAATTTCACTAAACATACAAAAAAAAAAAAAAATAAATTACCGAAGTTTTACTAATATATAGAAGAATTCTTTCACGAAATCGGTATGAGAGGTCAATGTTCGATACGGTACACTATTGAACTATCCAAATATAGATTAATTGTTGATTAGATGATCAATAAACATGTGCCAAAAAATGGAATTTTAGATTCAATCACACTCTTGTATCACTTAGAGCCGCAAATATTACGTTCTTGATCTGTGTGATATTACTGTCAAGACATTGATATGAGAATTGCCTTAGAGCCATATTTACATAAGCTAGAGACGTTTACTACATATTATGTAAAAAGTTTTTTTCTTATATTCACGCTTTACGTTATTATTTTATCATCAATATAAAAATGTCAAGATTTACAATATAATAATAATAAATTAAACAATACAATATAATCATTTAATTACATACTTCGCATTATTATTTGAAACATGGCTCTTATTTATATTCAAAGTGCATTTATTCATTATTTGTTATTATCAATCGATCGAGATTCAAGCATCATCTCTGAACCTAACTAAAGCAAGGTCTGTTAATTAAATAATCTCACTAATATTTATTTGTATTTTGTACAATAGTATGTATTATATCAGCAATTATGGCTGTAAAAGGTTATGTTTACTGCGCTTAATCAAAAAAGGAAGTGCAAATTTATCTTAGATAAACATCTGCAGATTCTTATTGAATGATGTAACGATAGTCCTATTTGTTCATAAACAAATACTTTAGCAACTTACAAATAAAAATTTCCTTTCGTTAAATAAGTAAATCTAAATTTTCCTTTTGTTAAATCTAAATTTTCCTTTCGTTAAATAAAAATTTCCTTTCGTTATGTAAATATGTCAATATGTTAAATAATTAAAATTTAAATTTTTGTATAATTCAAATCAATTTTATTTTCAATTCTAAACAAATCGTCTCCCCTTGTAAGATTATCACGAAATAAACATCTCAATATGATATAATTTCAACATATACCGTATAAATTTGGAAATGCAAGGTCAGCTTGGGGGTTTGGGAATTGGGATGAGGTCTCTTATTTATATCTTACTTTGTTCGAATTTTTGTATCTCAGAATTTTTGTATCTTGTATCTTTATTTTTTGCTATGTCCAAACGTAAGGCAAATCAAGAGACAGCAGGTATGTAACTTTATAAAATATAATTATAATAAATTTTACTTTAAGAATAAAATGATACTGAAAATATGTATAATAGTAACGATTTCGAAAAATCAAAGTCTAAGTTAAAAAGCGAAAAAAAGGAGGGTGACCAATATTAACGATGTTGATCAATTCATTTCAGGTAAATATTATATACATATCATATATGTGTGTGGCCTTAATATTTAATAATATATTTAATCTTTAATTAAATGATATACTACTAAATAATAGGTTTAGCTTCTAACCGAAGAAATAATAATGAAAGAGAAGATGATGATGGAAGAGAAAAAGATGATAGAAGGGAAGATGAAAAAGAAAGAGAAGATCACGAAGAAGAGAAAAGTGGTAGTTCAGATAACGATAGTGATGATCATGATAGAGATAAAATGAATATGACAGATGATAAACTCGTAAATTTGGATGAACCCATTCCTGTTGGGTTTAAAAGTAATTTAGAAATATGCAATTTTTTCGTCGCCCATCCACATATTCTTCATCTAGCAAATAAAATGTTAGAAATGGATTCTGGTTCTGGCTCAACGTCTTCAACGTCTAGTGCTGATGTTAGTGCTAAATATATTTATTTTGTACCCAATTCTTTAAAATAAATAATATATCTTTTAATATTTTAGAATAATGCTCGTCTTTGGGATGAGTCCATCAAATGTCTCTTTTTTCGTACCTGCAACCTGCGTGAAGAGACATTTGATAAATTAATTAAAAAAATTTTCAAGGTTCAAATTTACAGTACAGAAGGAAAAAATTTCTTGATAAATGAATATAAAAATATTAGAAAAAATAGGTATATTTTATTTTATTGTTTGATAATATATCTTATATCTAATGAGTTTATTGTTATGTTAATAAAAAATAATTAACTGTAGAGCGATCACTGGTAGCCTGTCAAATAAAGAAGTAAAAGACTATGTTGATGAACATTTTGTTCAAAAACTCTTGAATCGATAGCTCGCTGCTGTAAATCTCTCTGAAATGAAAAAGATTGATAGCTTTAATACGTTAATAGATTTTATAAGAGAAACCTTCAAGGTTTTTTGGAATGGCAAAGATCTATCTGCCGTTAAGAACTTGGATAGTATGATGAAGGATATAATTGTTCCCTCTTGAAGTGGCAACAGGATAGTAAATTCTTTTGAACATGTAAGTCATTTTTATTTAACACATTATGTCTTTATTCATAAATATTAATAAAATTAAATTATAGATTTAGTAGCGCTTTTTAATTAATCATCAATAAATGATTTTTGCGCTATAAAATTTAAAAATATTTTAATATTCACTAATTTTTTCAATTAAATCAATAAATATAGTCATATAAATAAAATACGCATATTAATAGTCATACATTATAAGTTTTTTGCTGGACTTGTAATTTCGGTGTTATGAATTGTAGTATGTCTCATATTTGATTTTCATTTTCAAACTAAGTGATAATCATGTATTTAATCTTAATAAGTATAATTCTAGAAGGTTTAAGTTTAGAATGTCTCACATATTACATAAGCACAATCCTCATTTAATACGCTCAATATTTATTAATTCCTTTTAAACGTTTGAAAATTAACACATTAAATCAATCACGAAAAGTAAAATAAATCAAATTTTTTTTTTCGCATTAAAAAATATCGTAAAAGATGTGGTAAAATATTACGAGTAAATAAAGTTAATTTTTTACGTAAAATTTTTAATCACTTTTAATGGCTAATTTTTTTTTTGTACAATGGGAAACAATGGAAAATCGACATTTTAATCACTTTTAATGGACAAGAGACAGAATTAATTTTCAAAATTCTATGAATTTATGATGTAATATCATGAATTAATGAAATCATTTTAATTTAAAAAGGAAAAAATAATTGAAATGGCGTAATCAGAATTGTTAGAAAAAATAATTGAATAGCGTAATTAATTGTTAGAAAAAATAATTGAAATGGTGTAATTAGAATTGTTAGAAAAAATGATTGAAATGGCGTAATTAGAATTATTAGAAAAAATAATTAAAAAATGGAACTTTCTCACATTTTTTAATTTTTTAATTATATATTTCTTGTCTTATATTCACTCATATATAACAAATTTTTGTCAAATATAACATCGCCAAATTTCAAAAATTCTAATAATGTCTTCAAATAATACAAATACAACATCATCAACCTCTCGCGATCCTTCAACCTCATTTCAACATCGTATTGATAACGCCGAATCTTTATCTAATTCTACTTCTTCTCGCAATACCTCCACTGACTGGGTAGAATGGACAGATGAACAAACTGCTATGCTCATTAAGCAGTGGAGGTCACGAAATTACGAATATTATTACCAAATTCCAGGGCGCAGCAGAAAAAAATTCTGGAGATTAGTAGCAGAAAATGTTAATAATACTTGTGGATGTAACTATACAGGACAACAATGCCAGACGAAGTTCAATGGGCTCGTTACTAACTATCATGTAAGTTAAATATTAATAAATAAAAATTTGTGTAATATTAATGACTTTAAAATATTTTAGGATCAATTATTGGTCATTGCCAATGATCCTAGAGGCGTGAAGAGTCGTCCAGGAGCGGTGTTCTTCGACATAATGAACACCTGCTTCTGGGAAAGACCGGGTAAGAATTCTAATTGCTTTATATTTATTTAGAATTATGTATTCCAATATTATTTAATATGTTTCTAGATGATCAATTTGTACAAGCTTCAATCGGAGTTAACTGGACTCGAAATCGAAGAAATCGAAGGAATAGAAGATGTATGTAAATCATAAAAAAAATTTAATCAAGTTATAAATTTTTTTATTGATTTTCTTAATCAATTTATAGCCTGAAGCAACAACAATAGCCAGAATACCGTGGATAATAATGATACTATCGATAATGGTAAGTATAAAATTTTTTTCCTTTTTTTACCTATGAAATTTTTCTAAAAATTTTTTCTTTTATTTGATGCTAAACCTTAACTGTTAATAGTTTGATACGATAATCAAATAATGCTAAACTTAATAATTTGATACAAAAATAATGCAAAACCTTAATAATTGATACAATAAAGCCAATATTTAACAAATAAAGTTTTCTTTGTTAATTCGTTATTAATAAAATTTTAAAGTGATGAGAATTTAATTGTACTTGTGTGACCAACTCAGTGAACTTGCTCCTTAAACATTATTGAATTCTACACATTAAATTACGTCATTTTCTATTATCGATTTTTTTTAGCACATTTAAAATTTCCAATTTAGTATGTTTTCCATTCCTATGATGAAAGAAAAAGCTTTTTCTGGTATAATCCTTTAGTCAAATATATTTTATATCTTCGTGAAATGGATTCATAAAAGGTTCCTTTCTTCATGTTGACATATCAGGCCTGTTTCATATAAATATTCCTCCTTTTCTTAAAACAGTTTCCACTTTTCCTCTCCTCTCTTATAGGTTTGCATTTCTCTGCATGCAGAGATTATGAGTCATAATTTATTTTCTGAAGTATCGACTACAATTATTTATCTTCTTTATTATATCTTATACAGAAATATGAGCTGTCGCAAGCCTCACAAATCACAGGCCGCAAAGGCAAAATCAGTACATCGTTTCAGAACAAAAATATTGACAAAGAAGCGAAAGCGAATTTATGAAATAGGTGGGTGAATACCATGGCTTTCCATATATAGTCTGGCCTGGGTTTAAGCTTCTAAAATGGCTACTGTGAACTCGCCTCTCAGGTTGATGTTCTTAATGGTCCTGTGAAGTACCTGAATTGTTGGACTGTCAGGTGCCAAGCCTTTGCTTTAACGTGACTCTCCTGCTGGGTGAATTGATCATAACTGACCCCACCTTCTGCTATTCCTCTTTAATCCCTTTTCTCTGCAGGTTATGTTGAGCTCTTGAGAAAAGAATCAATCAACTAGAAGAGAAGGTAAAAGCCTTAGAAGAGGAAAAAGTTCAGCTTTTTTTTGAAAAGAACGAAACAATATCAAATAAGCAATATCAAATATAAATCAAAAGAATGCCAGAATCAGGGCTTTAGAAATGGATCAAGAGCTAACAAGACGTATTGGATTGAGAAAGAAAAGGAATTAGATTTGTTATTAAAGTCTATTATCAAATTATATATAATTCTTTATTAAAGTACCTGACGAATCCTAACCAATTAATTAATTATCAAATAGCAATTTATCTATGAAAAAATCAAAATTATAAATAAACTTATAATAAATTTCTTATCTTCAAATATAAGTTGATACTTTTAATTGATAATATAAATGCTAATAAGTGTGAAAAGTATTTCAATATAATCAACCGATCACGCAAATAAAGGAAATCATGTATCACATCCTAAATAAGTTTGTATTACCTAATCATTTAATAACTCGCATGCAAAAACCCAATCAGACTTTTTGAACACTTAATAGGTCTCGCCGAAGGAAATGACAAGGTTGATTTATATATATTCATTTTCGCTCTTGGATTAAAAAATTTTAATAAATAATTAATAATCAAGTTTATTACTAAGATAGCATAGTATTTTAATTATTATTAGAGAAATTGTTGATTTTATAATTTCTTATTTTAGCATTAATGTAAATAATCTTTAAATCATTAAAATAACAACTGAAATTTCATTCTTTTTTAAAAATTCATAAATGTCTTCCGCGGTCTCGTTTTCACCAGTGGACATAGCAAATATTTTGTGTAATGAAGAAATGACTAAAATTTTGGTTAAAATTAACCAATAAAATGACATTGATCCTCATGCATGATGTAATAAAAATCATTTTGATTACATGCATGTGATATCTAAAAATAGCTAAAATTCGGTTTATTTTTATTTTTCAAAAATACACTTCTCTCTTCTTAAAAATATTATATTTGTCTTATATTTTAACACTTTACAGTATTTTCTTCTTCTCTCTTTTATCCAAGTATACTTTACTTATCTTTTACAATATTAACAATACTTTGGCATATTAGTTTATATATTTGATATAGTCACCAACACGAAGACCATTCGCCAAAAAACGTATAAGACAAAAAAATAAATAGTGAAGCCAAATATTACTATTTTAACACTTTACGGTATTTTCTTCTTCTCTCTTTTATCCAAGTATACTTTACTTATCTTTTACAATATTAACAGTACTTTGGCATTTTAGTTTATATATTCGATATAGTCGCCAACACGAAGACCGTTCACCAAAAAACGTATAAGACAAAAAAACTACTTTTAAATAAATAGTGAAGCCATTAAGCAGGTATGAAAATGGGATATACGCATATTTTTCATATTTTTTTTGGACTCTACCATATTCATAAAGTCTTCTGGTTCTGTAGAAGGGATTGGTTATGTACTTTCTTTACAATAGGGTGTAGTTTGAGTCTTTCTTTATTAGACTGTGGTATTACTTAAGGGAGTTAGAATGTATTCTCAAATGCTATGTTCAAATTGCTGAATATATTTGAAGCTTTCTTTTGTAATATTTGCTTAGCCTGGAGGAAAATGTTGTGAAATAGGGCTAGATATTTTATGATATTTTCTGCCGCCAATTACTTTATCCGGAGTGGCGTCCGTCGTAGCAGCCAGCATTTTTTTTTATAATATTATGTTTTAAGAATTAACACTTTCAAAATTTAAAGAGCTAATGTTAAAAATATTATCATTTTTATTTTTTCTCAAAATCCCGGAGATTACCTGCTTTAACCATTATCCCAAGGTTATGTATTAAATTTAAAATTTAAATATATTTTATAAAGAGTATATTATATTAATCATAATTATTTTTTTTATATTTTTTATTTTTTTAAATTTACCCTTAGCGATTGGATCCTACTTATGTATAGAATAAAAGGAATAAGATGTATTCACTCATCACATGAAAAGAAAAAAAAGAAAAAGGAAAATGTGACCTTCCTTTCATTCTCCCTTCAGTTTTTGTTTCTTTTTCCTTTTATTTCTCTTTCTTCGTCTCTCTTTCTTTTCATTTCATCTTTTTCCATCAATATTCTTTATCATTTCTTTTTGATCTTGTCTTCTTTTTTCTTTTCACTTTTGTTTCATTTCCATTTTGTTTTCATTATTTATCATATCTGACCCATCCACTCTATCCATATTGAATATTACTTCACTTCTCAGGTGTTGTTGTTCTGTTAGGTGTGCGCCTTAGTAGACGTTAGTAAAATTGTATAGTGAAAGCGTGATCAGAAACTCTAGGGAGAAAACTAAAACTAAAACTAAAACTAAACCAAAACTAAAACCAAAACCAAAACCAAAACTACTAAAACTAAAATCCTAGAGTACTGCGTAAGAATCTGCTAGGAATCGGTACCTAATATTGAACAGACACCTTTATTTTCTTCTTTATTTTCTTATTATTATTATTAATGTAAATTATTATTATTAATGTAAATTATTATTATTAATGTAAATTATTATTATTAATGTAAATTATTATTATTAATGTAAATTATTATTATTAATGTAAATTATTATTATTAATGTAAATTATTATTATTAATGTAAATTATTATTATTAATGTAAATTATTATTATTAATGTAAATTATTATTATTAATGTAAATTATTATTATTAATGTAAATTATTATTATTAATGTAAATTATTATTATTAATGTAAATTATTATTATTAATGTAAATTATTATTATTAATGTAAATTATTATTATTAATGTAAATTATTATTATTAATGTAAATTATTATTATTAATGTAAATTATTATTATTAATATAAATTATTATTATTAATGTAAATTATTATTATAATGTAATAAATATAAAATCATTTTTTATGATGTAATTTATGAAATTACTATGATATAGTTATGATATCAAATAAATGTTATAATACTTTAGCGATGTTAATTCAATATTAATATGATATTTCTATAATATAGTTATGATGTCGAGTAAATGTAAAAACATTTTCGTAATATTAATTTGATGTTAATATGATATCGCTACAATATAGTTACGATATCGAATAAATGTTATAATACTTTGCAATGTTAATTCGATGTTAATATGTTATTTTTACGATATAGTTACGATATCAAATAAATGTTATAATACTTTGGCAATGTTAATTCGATGTTAATATGTTATCTTTACGATATAGTTACGATATCAAATAAATGTTATAATACTTTGGCAATATTAATTTGATGTTAATACGTTATCTTTACGATATAGTTACGATATCAAATAAATGTTATAATACTTTGGCAATGTTAATTTGATGTTAATACGTTATTGCTACGATATAGTTATGATATCAAATAAATGTCGTATAGTGATCACAGAGATATTGAACCAATCAATATCGAATAAACATAGTTAAGACTAACTTAACGATGTCGATTCGATTTTTTGTTAAAATATCGTAATGATATCATAATGACATCGTTATGATATTTATTCAATATCGATTGTAAACTTCAAGTTTCAGCAAAGTTATTATAATAATTGATATAATATTTATTTATTAGTATTAAAATAGTCAAAATATATATAGTTACACTTATGTTACTTAAAAAAATTATTTCCAAAGTATACAAAACAGTTATCTTAATGTGATTTCTTTATATTCAGAAGTTTTGATTAAAGGTTTTGCTAGAATAATTAGTTTAATTTAATTAAATAGGTAATTACTTTTTAGCTTAAAACTTATTTAGATTTAACTTTATTTTTTATTTAGTATTGTTTTTATAATATTTCTTTTTCATTTTTTTCATTTTTTTGATTTCTTTAAATTTGCATTGAATTTCATTACATAGTAAAAGAAGATAGTGTAATATGATATACATAGATAATTATCACTTTATCGATAAATATCGTATTTATAAATCGATGGTCAACATAATGTGATAATATTCAATAATTATCTCACAATTATACAACGATATTTAACTTTTTCTAAAATAATCGTACTGATAATTTGCGATATTGACAATTATCAAAATAATTTTGACAATGATTTGCGATGTTAGCAATTATCGAAAATAATCGCACTGATAATTTGCGATGTTGACAGTTATCAAAAATAATCGCACTGATAATTTGCGATATCAACAGTTATCAAAAATAATCGCATTGATAATTTGCGATATTGACAATTATCAAAAATAATCTTGACGATAATTTGCGATATTGATAATTATTGAAAATAATCTCAACGATGATTTGTGATATTTGATAATTATCAAAAATAATCAAGTCCTATAAGAAATCCGTATACGAAAATGATGTATTTCGTATACAATTGTCATACGTTTTTGTAAATTCCGTATAGCAATTCTGTATATTTAATACACAATTCATTTTTGAACATTTTTTCAAAAAAATTAATATATACGAAATGTATATGTCTATATGGAATTTATACAGAATTTTTAAACTTATAAATTTTATTATCATTTCGTATCAGGTATCATAATACGTGATCACGTGATTATTGTTTTGTTATGATACATTTTTTGTTTCCCTCCCCATTTTTTATTTATACCCTTCTTTTTTTATTTCCTATATTTTTTTTTTCTTCTCCCTCTAACTTTCTTCTAAAAAAAAATTTTTTTTCTCTTGATTTTCTTCTTACCCGCTACTCTTTTCTTTTGATAAAAAATAAAAGTTTTTTCTTTCTATTCTACTCTTTATCCCAACCCCTTCTTTTTAAAAAATTTATTTTTTTTTCCACTTTTTTTTTTTTAAAAAAATTTTCATTTTTGGTTCTTTCTATTTTTTATTCCCTATTTTTATTTCTCTTTATTTTTTTTTATTTTTATCATTCATTTTCCGCCCACCTTGCTCCCCTTTCTTTTATAAAATATTTTTTTTTCATTAAAGATAATTTTTTTATAACTAAAGTTAATATTTTTGTTTGTTTAATTTTCTTATAGGGTGAGAGTTTTTTTCTTTTTAAAAGTCAGGTTCAGGTTTATTTTCTTTTTGTAAGTTAGTTCATTCTTTTTTTTTTTGTAAGGCGCTTCAAAGACTTTTCTTTTTTTGTAGGTTAATTCCAGATTTTTTTACTTTTGCAGGTAATTTAGTTGTAATAGATCAGTTTTGAGACTTCTTTTTCTCTGCTGTAAGTCAATTCTTTTTGTAAGTTATTTCCTTTTCACAGGTTGATTTCTTTTTTCGTGGGTTGGTTACTTTCTTTGTGGGTTGATTTCTTACTTTGTGAGTTGATTTCTTTCTTTGCAGGTTGATTTCTTTCTCGTGAGTTGATTTCTTTTTGTGAGTTGTTTTTTTTCATTTTTTTTTTGTAGGAATGCCAAATCTTAGAGATTAGCATAGAATTACTATAGGTATAGTTCAGTATAGGGAGAGTTTGGTTTTTAATAGAGTTAAAGAAATGTAGTAAGAAATGAAATATTTGTATTAAATAAAATATTATTTATTTATTTATTGTTTAAATATTGATTTGATAATATTATAAAACATATTCAATGAAAATATTATTATTTAAAAATTAAATTAAATAAAATTTTATATTATAAATTAGGTTAAAAAAATGTGTAATTTCAGTATTTTTCAGTATTTTTCAGTATATAAACCGTAATTTTATGATACAGGATTGGACAGATTTCCATATCACGTATTTTTTTACGTATATTTTTTTTACAGAAAATTCTACGTTATTATACGATAATCATACAATATTCATATGACTTTTTCTGTATAAAAAAACGTATAAATTCCTTATCCAATTTTTTCATAGGGAAGTTAAATCCATTATTTATTATTTCATTAATAAATCATAAAACGCACTCATATACAAATGAATACTAAGAATATTAATCTAATTTCATTTTACACCTTAAAAAATATACGTATTAACAAAATATTCATTTTCACAGTTATTTCTTGGTATAATGTGAACTGACATATCAACTGAATCTAAGTAAACACATGTATATTGATCAGTTAGCCATAATCTTGGACAGTCGTATATGATCTCTTCTTCTTGTACTTCTTCATACCATCATAACAAAGCAAGATTTACTGGCTCTTTTAAACCTTTTGCAGAAAATTCCAATAATAAAAGTGCCTAAATTTAATTCAGTTAATAACATGTCATCATGACAAAAATCTTAATAAAAAATTTTAAGCATATCATACCTTTCCATACCACACAGTTTCTTCAGAAGAGACTACTACATCACTGAACCATTCATTACCATAAAAGGTTCCTACTGTTCAGATAATATCAGTTGATTCAACAGCTACACTAGAATATATTTTAAAATGCCCAGATTCATAATCATATTCTAATTCATTTTCTGTTAAAAACTCTTCAAAACTTGCATGAAGGTTATCAAACCCTTTTTTATACAGATGATGGATATCGGTGTCTTGTTTTATTTTAGAAACTGTTGTTTCAATTTCAGTAAATTTGAACTCCCATAAAAGATTTCGAAATCCACTAGATCTCCTTATCGTAGGTTTTTTTTGTTTCAAGACTAAATATTGACATCGCACCTATCGTATCAAATTTAAATTAATCGATTAAAATAGATTATGATGAAACAGATCATATAACATTACCGTAGTTAATATTTGTGGAACATAATTTCTTTTATTTGTCATTCAATATGGAGTTTTAACGCTCTTCTTATGCAAAGTTTCATATATTTCTATTGACATCCCATTTATTGAACCATAAAGCCAAATTGACAGAATTACATGATAACAAAGCACGTGAAGTTTAGGTATTTTACAGTGACTTGGAGAATATTTGGCAAATATCGTTACAAATTCTTGACAGAATTCAGTTATTAACGTCTAGTAATAGTAGTAATAAATTTTTAAAAAAATTAAATACTAATTAAAGATTTGGTTTAGAATTAATAATCAATATTTACCTCTAATTCTGTTAACTCGGTATCCGTAAATGACTCCTGACGCAACTTCATATACATTACCAAATATTTATGAAAAATGTTGCACAGTCTCTTATATGGTATTCCACCTTCTTTATAATCATCATATAAATTATCTATAATGAAAATAATCACTTTCATTATATTATGATAATCATTAGCAGTAAATTTAGATATATTTTCCAATCTGTTTTTTAATATTATTAAGCCTGGATATCGTGGAATTGCGCATAATCTGTGGTCCATATCTTTTACTGCTCTATTGCTGACCTTTTGGTATAACAATTCATGAGTAAATTCTATGAGATACTTTGTTATTCCAAGATCGAGTAAATGCATACGATCTGGAGCAGTCATCTCATAAATATTAAAATCGTCAAAATCCCAAAAATAATTAAACTCCTTATGAATCGAAAATTCACTTGTTTGATTCTCACTAATAGCTAGTTTCATCTTTTCTGAAGTTCGTAAATCAATATGAGATAATGCCATATTATTAAGATCTTTGTTATTTATCAAGCAATAATAACATGGTCATTTAGAAGTTGATGGAAGATATGTTGCGGTAAATACTCCTGCTTCTGCCATATTAGTAAAGATAACCGATAATTTAGGTGTAAATGAATGTATTTTATTTTGAACAACTAAATACATGTCATTTTGATTCATTATCGGCGATAGTAATATTTGGAAACATCTCTGAAAAACGAGTCTCTGTAATCTTCAGAAAGACTCAGAATTCCTTGTAATATTATCTTTTGCTTTCAATTTTGGCAAATAACCAACAAGTACTTTAGCATTAGATTTATTTCGCTGCCAATTTGGTATATTTCCAAGTAAAATATATATAGAATGTTCAGAAGTTTTGCCCAGATGATCACAAGTTGTGGAATCAGTGTAGATTATTATCGATAATAATTTGTTATTGACAGGAATTTTATTTTCTGTGATATACCACCAATTACTTTCGAATTGTTCACCATAAGTCTTAATCAATGTATTGTGATTTTTATACTTAAAAATAAATTCTTCATTCATTTTGGATTGAAGAAGCAGAACTTTAATTCCATGAATTATCAGTTGATAATAAAAAGAATAATCTTTATCCTGGAATTTTGTGATAAGGACTTTTTTGAATTTCATATAAGGAAATTCGTTAACATCAAAAAATCTATGACCTTCCTTAGTATTTATTGGTAATGGGTTTTTTCAGCCTCTTGTTTACTTTTATTGATTAACTTAATTATCCTATCACCGCAAGAATTAGATAATTGATATTCCATAACAATTTTCATGAATTCACGATAAATGTTATTTAGCCATTTAGTGTTAGGTGGATGTGTTTTGTCTCTTATTGCATCATCTAGTGTGGTCTCACAAAAATCTTCAGCATCGATAGATAATGAGTATGTTAAGTCAACTTCATTATCTTCATTATCGTCATCATCAAATTCACCACTTTCCTCATCTGACTCATTATTGTCATCAAATTCCCCACTTTTCTCATCTGACTCTTCTGAAATTTATAAATTTTCATGAGATTCTACGGGTTGTTCTAATATTATTTTTGATTCAGATTCGTCATCTTTCATTGAAAGATCATCATCCCAGAGACCGGATTCTTCATGATATGGCACTTTTGATACTTCTTTATCATCATCATCCTAGAGATCAGGTTCTTTGTGTGGCATGTTTGATTAAAGGTTACTTCTTCATTTTCGTCAATATATTGATGCTTGTCTGAAATATGTCGTTTTAATGCATAAGTTGACGAAAAAATACATGAACAATATAAACATTTATAGGTCATTTTGAGTGATTTTAGCGATAGTGAACGGAACCAAATTTTATGAAAGTGAATTTGTTGCCTGAACAAAACTAGTAAAAACGGAATTTATTGTCCGAACAAAACCAAAAAATGATGTAATATATATATTTTATTATTTCAGCTTTACTAGTAGTAGACAATGATCAGTTTTATTAGTAAACAATACAGATATTTTTAGACTTTTCTTAATTATATTGTTGATCTATTTAATTTTTGAGTACAACAATTAAATATGCATCGTTATATCTCGATTAATTGTATTATTTTGTATTGTTAAATTTTGAAATAATTTATTTAATTTTGAGTAATTGAAAGAGATCGATACCATTTACTACTATGATTGGATATCTTCAGTTAACTAATGTGCATTGTTACTGTATCCCTCGAATTTATTTACAAATAATTAATATGCATCGTTATCCCTCGAATTTATTTACAATTAACTAATATACATTGTTATCCCTCGAATTTATTTAATTTTAGAGTACAATTAACTAATATACGTCGTTATCCCTTGTTTAATCCATTTAATTTTGAGTACAATTAACTAATATGCATCGTTATCCCTTGTTTAATCCATTTAATTTTGAGTACAATTAACTAATATGCATTGTTATACTGAATATTTTAATTATGCATTACAATTAATAATGCGTCACTATAATAATTTAATTAGTATACATTATAATTATTTATGCATCGCATCGAGTTTTACTGATCTAAATAGTTTATCAAACTTTAGAAAAGTTTATATATAGAATACTTTTCCAATCTTTTTTTTAAACTTTTTTTATCTCTGATTTTATATTCAAATCTTCTTTAATCCTTTTTTGTTCGCTTCTTTTTCCACTTTATACTAAATTTTTCTTTGCTCTTTTTTAGTTTAACCATTTATATCTTTCTTTTTTTACTAATTTGTTTTAAACCTTTTTAAAAAAATGCCAAAAAACGAAAATATTCCACTAGAGCTAACAAAGATAAACAGTCTCAAAAATCAAATAACGAATATAATAATGAACAAGAAGGTCCAAGAAAAATCGTAAAGCGGAAAGATACTTCGCAAGCTAAAGAGCCTGCTAAAGAATCAGATACTATTAGTTCACAAGCTAAAGAGACAGCCAAAAAATCAGATACTAGTGATCAGATAGTGATCAAGAAGAAATAGAAGTAGTAGCAGAATCTTCGCAAACTACACCACTAGCAAAAGGTAATAATTAGGGCTCTGATTGGTTCAGTTCAGTTTAGTTTTTGCAAAAACTGATACTGAACCAAATTGATCAGTATCAGTATTGATGATTACTGAAACTAACCAGTATCGGTATTGATGATTATCGAAACTGATCGATAATTACTGAAAACTGAACTGATTTACTGATATTAAAAACCATTTTTAGTAAAAAAAACATCGCAAAACTATTTTGGTATTTTTTTACCAAATCAAATCATCTATAAAAACGTTTTGCAACATTTTTTATTTAGAGTGTCAAAAATAAAGTTGCGAATCATTTTTTTTTATTAAATTAACTAATAAAAAATGTTTTGCAACATTTTTAATTAAAATGACAAAAAAATGTTGCAAAACATTTTTTTTTATTAAATTAACTCATAAAAACGTTTCGCAATATTTTTATTAAAGTGACAAAAAAATGATTTGCAACGTTTTTTAACTAAAGCAACAAAAAAAAATGTAGCGAAACATTTTTTTTATTAAACTAACTATTAAAAAATGTTTCAAAACATTTTTTTTATTATAATTAGCTCATAAAAACATTTCACAACGTTTTTATTATAAAGACAAAAAAACGTTGTAAAATGTTTTTTTATTAAATTAACTGATAAAAAACATTTCGCAACATTTTTTAACTAAGTAACAAAAAAAATGTAGTAAAACGTTTTTTTATTAAACTAACTGTTAAAAAACATTTCGAAACATTTTTTTATTAAACTAACTGTTAAAAAACGTTTCGCAACATTTTTTAATTAAAGCAATAAAAAAAAATGTTGTGAAATGTTTTTTTTATTAAAATTAACTCATAAAAACATTTCGCAATGGTTTTATTATAGAGACAAAAAAAAATGTAGCGAAACGGTTTTTTTATTAAATTAACTGATAAAAAACATTTCACAACATTTTTTAATTAAAGCAACAAAAAAAATGTAGTGAAACATTTTTTTATCAAACTAGCTATTAAAAAATGTTTCGCAACATTTTTTAACTAAAGTAACAAAAAAAAACGTTGCAAATATTAAAATTAACTCAAATGTTTTGCAACGTATTTTTTTTATTAAATTAATTGATAAAAAACGTTTCATAACGTTTTTTAATTAAAGCAACAAAAAAATGTTGCGAAACGTTTTTTTTATTAAAATTAGCTAATAAAAATGTTGCGCAACGTTTTTATTAAAGTGACAAAAAAATGTTGTAAAACGTTTTTTTTATTAAAATTAACTCAAAAACATTTCACAACATTTTTATTAAAGTGACAAAAAAAAATGTTGTAAAACGTTTTTTTTATTAAAATTAATTAACAAAACTTTTGCACAGTTTTGTAATTATGTTGACAAAAAACTGTTGCGAACGATTTTTTTTTATCCAATTAACGTTTTGCAATATTGTTTGTTAAAATGTCAAGAAAAAAGTTGCGAATAGTTATTTTTTATTAGATTAACAAATAAAAATGTTTCGCAACGTTTCTTAATTAAAGTGACAAAACACTGCTGCGAAATGATTTGTTTTATCAAAATAACTAATAGAAAATGTTTCACATCATTTTTTTATTATATTATTTAGTTAAATCGATTCAGTATTTCAGTTCAGTAAATCACAAAACTGGTACCGAAATCGCAGTTACTAAAACTGATCGGTAAATTTACCAAAAGTTTTAGATCAATAAACCGTAAAAACTGAAACTGCTCTGATACCAAAACTGATCAGTATGGTTCAGTAATTACCAAAACCGATCGGAGACCTAGTAATGATCCATATATATTTATTATGATTTATTAGATATTATGTTAATAAACCTTTCATAATCAATCATTTATTTTTTAGATAACACTCGAAGGATAAAGGAATATATTTCTAAACAACTCAAAACATATGGCAAACAATCAAAGCAAAGTAAGTGATAATTTTCAGACTTGAAAATTGTTAACATTTCATTTCAGTTTACATCTATTACACCTAATACAATTTACTGGATTAATACATTAACATCAGTTGGCGATGAACATTCTAGAACACTTGTACTGGAAACAAATAGAGAAAATGTATGGCGCAGTAGGCCGACCACACCAGCTATTGAATATGGAAGAAGCTTGTTAACTACAACTGCAGAAGAAACACCGGAGATCAATGTCCAACCTCCTAAAAGCAGAAAAAGTTGCGAGGACATGCTTATAAAACAAGGTAGGCAAATACGAGTTCTATATAAATCACATAAAGAGACGCCTGAGAAAGTCAGATGGATCCAGAACCAGATTAAGTTGCAAAATGAGAAAAAGAAAAAAATTGACCTAAGCGAAAAGGTCTTCAATGTAAGTTTCTAACGAAAACCTGGTGCTATTCTCTTTTATACCATCTGTCACCAAATCACAACATAATTGCAATTATTTATTATCACACACTAATATAGAAAGGTTATAACTCTGTATGCAATAAATCCTTTCTGGACAATATGTGGCCTACCTTTGAAAATTTTAAGTTGGAGCTTGAAAATTGGCTAAATCAACATCATCCTGATTATTTTCGTGAAGTAGGCTATAGAGAGTGGACGAACGCATTTTCAGGACGCCATCATTCTATGGTGATTATCATTAATAATCGTAATCATAACTGTTGTGTTTAATTTAAATTTTTTGATTATCATTATAGATTTTTTATTTTCTTTTATAGCTCATACGAAAAATGAAAGATATGAGAGGAGTACACGTTGTAGTAGTGAAAAATGCTATTTTTAAGGAATTCGGTTTATAATCAATAAGTGGTAATAAATGAAAAAGCTCGCAAGATATAATGAGCTGGAAAATTTTACCACAAGTTAAAGAGTGTTATAATAAGTTATATGATGATAACGATAATGTAATCGAAAATATAATAAAACTCACATTTCCCGCAATATCTGATACCGACGAGTCATTTCAGAATATCTATATTTATATGTCAGTGATATGTGATATAGTATTGAATCCTAGCTACCCTGACGTAAAGTGCGGGAAAAAACCTCTAAAATGACGATATCAGAAATTTAAGGTATGTGGCTGTTATTTAAACCAATTTATATAATTTGAAATCTATTCAGTTAGATAAAATTCAAATTAATACTTTATTAGGATTTATTCGAAAAAAAAGGTGGTTTTACTATACATGACGCGCAGGAGATATTGAGGGAAGAAGTTCCAGAAATCCTGAAAACAGGCTCTTTTGAAGAGGAGGAGGAAACAGATGTAATTCTCAGAAGTGATGATACATTAATGACGTTGCATGACGACTTGTTTTATGATGATTAGCAATTATTCATAGGTTGGAAAGTGATGTTTTATTTTAAGGTGGCATACTAATATTTTATAATTAATTATAATTATTATCATTATGAATTTTATTATGAATTTTATTATTATAAATAAATAAATAAATTTACGTTAGTAATCACAATGAATATTTTCAATATTTATCATTTGAATTTTCTTGATTTTTATCGTATGAAATTTTCTTGACTTTTATCATTTAGGCTTAATTCTGATAAGTAATCATCTTTTCCGTATCGATACTACTTGACGAGTCTGATTATTATCAATAGATATCATGTGACCTTTTCATCGATATACATCTCTATCGATATTTGTCATTTTAGTTAAATTCTGATAATTTGTCATCATTTACCCACATTGATACTACTCGACGAGTCTGATTATTATCGATATATATCATGTGATCTATCCATCGATATATATTCCCTAAAAAAATTTCCTGATGAATTAAGCATAAAGTTTTATTAACTTTGTGGTTTTTAGCTACTGGTCAAAGTTATTGAACACTTGAACAATTATTTGCATTAGGAGAATCAACTATATGTTATATTATTAGATCAGTTTTATATACAATTAAATATTATTTTCTTTCTTCAAAAATTTAGTAAAAAAATTATTATTTTTATTGTTTAATAAATAAAATACAAACTAATATTCTTTTGAATTGATAGGTTTCCTAATGATCATACCGAATTCAGTAAAATTGCAAAAAGATTTAAAAGAAAAGCAGGTATTCCATATGCAGTGGATGTGATTGATGGGAGCTACATTCTAATTAAAGCACCTAAACAATATCCTATGGATTATTACAATAAAAAAGGATTCTATTCAATTGAAAATTTATTGACATTTTTGTGGGATATCCTGGCTCTACCTATGATAGTAGAGTATTTCATAACTCTCCATTATATCATATGCTTAATTCCTCCTCTTCATCAGTTATTCCTACTAATGCATACATTTTAGGCAATGCTAGTTATCCTTGTCATAATTGGATATTTACACCATATCGTGATAATGGAAGATTGACACAAATACAAACATATTATAATATCAAACATTCTCAAACCCGTATAGGTGTAGAACAAGCATTTGGAAAACTCAAATCAAGATTTAGATGTTTAATTAATCCTTTGACAACATCGTTAGCAACAGCCATTCTTATTGTAATAGCAACTTGCATTTTACATAATATTTGTGAAGAAAGGCAAAAGGATATGTTAGATGATAGTGAATACCTTGATAATCAAAATCATTTTCAAACTTTATTAGGTAATGATAACACTCGTGAGGTAGCTAATTCAACCAATTCTGTTAGAGATAATTTAGCAAATTATTTGTGAAATAAAAAAATTCAAAGAGACAATAAAAGAAATAGATATAATTTTACTAACGATGGGGAAGAAGGTGATAGTGAAAATTCAGAATAAATAATCAATTTCACTTTATAAGTTTTGAATATTATTCTTTATTATGATGATGTGATATATTAAAATGTAAAGATCTTTGAACATTGAATAATTTTTGATCACAATTAGATTCTAAAATTCATGAAAATGTGGAGGAGAAGGACTTCTGATTTGTAAAGTATTATTATTAATTTGCGTAGTATTAATTTGTGTAGTATTATTAGTATGCATAGTGTTAATTTGTGAAGGTCCTGAAGAGTTATTTTGCATTAAATAGATTGATAAAAGGGAACTACAATATAATAAATTGAATAATTAGTAAATAAAAACGTGAATTTTATAATGATAAATAATCAAATTTATATACCGTGATTGGTCTGAGGTAATGCTATATTGTTTGAAGAATGCAAAGCAGTAATTAGTAAACTAAATTCCCTTTGTCTTTGCTTTTCCCTTTGCTTTCTTTCTATTTTTCTTCTTTTACGCTCTTCCCTTTTGTATTCTTGATCTTCCATTCTTTGATACATTAGATCCTCTAGCAAATTCTTAACCCGTTGAATTTCAGATTTGGGAGCTTTTTGTGGTTTTTCTTCATGAATAGAATCAGATTCATTTTTTCGTTTGTTCCGCCCAGTAATTTCATTAAACAGGACTTTTTCTTCATCATTATTAAGGTCATCAAGATTCAAACTACTGTCTAATACCTTTGGGGTTATGCTTGAACGATTTTCATCAAGTATTTCTTCTACTTCTTCTTTAAACTGAACTTCAATCGGATCATTACCACTTTGTTTATTATGATCCATATCATCCTAAAGAAATTTTAGTAAAAATTTTAAATTAAAAATTATGTAAAAAATTTAAAATAAAAATTCACCTTATAATTCTTTTTAATATTTTTCCATTTATTTGCACACTATTTGGCAGAATATTTGCAGTCATCATTAAGAAATATTGCGGACGCGTCCTACCAAAATTTTACTTTTGTGTTACTACTACCACCGCGTTTTGTACTTAAATTATTCACTTCTTCTTTCCGTTTTATCAAAAATAAAAGTAACAATTTTACAGCATTCTCATTCCAATTACAAGCCTTTTTTTTATTACTTTTATCTGTTTTAGCAGAGTGTTCTTTTTCGTTAGAAAGGCCAGACATTTTTAAAAATAAAATATGATAAAAAAATTTTCTTTAAAAAAAAATTTTTATTAAAAATGCGAAGCGAAAGGGGGTATTAAGGGGTGATGGGTGGTAATGGATGGTGGTGTACGGTATATGGTGATTTCAATTGTGGGGTATACCCTGGATTGGAAATTTAATATTAAAATCCAATCCAATCTAATCTGTTGGATCGACTCAATCTAATTCAAATTAATTTTATAATTCATAAATATGGATTGGATTGAGGCGTCGCCTCAATCCAACCCAATTGAATTTGTGAATACACCCTATGTCTTTTTTAAAAATTATATATAAAAAAAAAGTATAATTTATTATTTCTTTTTTAGGTTTTAGCTGTAATTTATAATTTTAATCATATGATATTATAAATATGCGATGATCACCAATGACGATGAAGAAAATAAAATCTATTTATAGTTTTAAAATTAAAGATATGCGTCATAATGTCAACATAATATCTATATTTCACGTGATTTATATATAAATTCATTTTCTTCCAATTTACGTCAATACTACAAAAGAATTGGCGCAGTGTTATAATTTTACGTATTAGTAATTTACAATGTTTTTTTTTACACAAATAAAAACTGTGCTACAGAGGAGTTGTAATTAATAACCTTTTGTCCCAGTTTTCAGCCCGTTCTTATTGAAAATATATATATAGTAAGTTGCTAATGGGTAGTTTTTACATAGAAATACAATTTTTTTTTAACAAATATATTTATAAACATCAGGCATTTGCAGTGAAAGGTTTAACTATTTGAACTAAAGATCAATAGCAAAGAAATAATTATTAAGCAACAGGTAGTCACAATGGCAGCCGACAGTTCGTCATCTCGTCAATCATCAGATTCTAAACAAGATGGAAGATCAGTTCAAGAAACTGATGCGATGATCAAAAAAGAAGAAAATAATAAAGCATCAACACACGAAGAAGGGTAAAGTATCATCGCTTTGACAATGTTCTTTGAATTTTTTATTTTAGTTGGAAACTTTTAGGTTGCAATTTTTGTGGAGTTTTTCCCCTCTTTTTTTTTGTCTTGTTCGAAACCAACGATCCAGGG
The DNA here is from genome assembly GCA_015698045.1 of Rhizophagus clarus. Classification (NCBI taxonomy): domain Eukaryota; kingdom Fungi; phylum Glomeromycota; class Glomeromycetes; order Glomerales; family Glomeraceae; genus Rhizophagus; species Rhizophagus clarus. Next base: position 51,561 of record BLAL01000050.1, on the reverse strand, counting down.
GGTATTCTACATGATGCACTTCTATTGATTTCGAATGCAAGGAAAGAAAATCGAAAGAAGGCAAACTCTGGAGAGGCTTTTAATATTCAAACTTATATAGAGTTATACACACGAAAAATTATAATTATTAGCCTTGAGGAAGGAAATTGCCTATACAATTCTTAAAATAGAGAAATATAATACAAGAAATCAGGATGTCAGTTTTATGATGTAGCATGGAAAGAGAGGGAGAGGGAGAAATATAAAATTTTCGAAGAATACTATAATATATATATATATATTTTTTTTTTTTTTTTGTGGTTAGAGTTTATTTTTATTTCTTTAGAGCATTGCAGATTAATTACAACTAATAGGTTTCTCTTTTTCCCCAATACTTTTTTTACACTATTTATATATATAAATTATTATACCTATATATATCGAATACATCTATCTATCTATCTATCAACTGTATTCCTTTACCATAAATCGTTCACATTGAATACTGTAGAAAGATGTTCATAGGAGGTCTTAATTGGGAAACAACCGATGGTAAGATTCTTGTATTTTAGTCTTACCGTAGCCTTCTTTACAATTTACTTTATTTCCTATGCGTTGTGGTCTCTCTCTCTCTCTCTCTCTCGCTCTCTTTATATATATATATATTCAATATGAAAGATGCTAGTCGACAATCTGTCGTTAGTTAAAAAATTTCTCATCGTTGATTCATATATTTATTAAAGAGGCAATCAAACATGATAAGAGATATTCTTTTAAGATACACAATTTTATTAAGAGAGAATTATTATTTTATCTGGATTTTGCAAAGTTCAATGGAAGGTTGATTAGCTTGGGCATCATTTTTCAAGAACTCTGAGTGGATCATTTTTAATCCGGATTATTTTTGCTTTTTACTGAATATTTCAATATTTATTATTCAATTTTGAATAAAATATTTATTAAATACTTCAACGATTTATTCATCTATCTTTTTATTTTTTTTTTTTCTAATACATTTCCCTATGATTAAATAAATTAAATTAATAATAGAGAGCCTTAAATCATACTTTTCACAGTACGGTGAAGTAACGGATTGTATAGTTATGAGAGATCCGAATACGGGGAGATCTCGTGGTTTTGGTTTTCTCACATTTGTAGATCCTTCTATTGTCAATACCGTATTGGTGAAAGAACATCAATTGGATGGGAAAATTGTAAGTAGGAGATTTTATATCACAGAAATTTACGTACAAAATCAAAATTTAGGAAGTCCTTGATGTTGTCGATTTTATAAGTTTGCGAATAAAAATTTGTTTTTTCAATCAATGTTAACATTTAGATTGATCCCAAACGAGCCATTCCGCGTGAAGAACAAGAAAAAACCGAAAAAATCTTTGTAGGAGGTATTGCACCGGAAGTATCTGAAGAAGAATTTAAAGAATATTTCCTTCAATTTGGAAATGTCATTGATGCGACCTTGATGGTTGATCGTGACACTGGTAGACCTCGTGGCTTTGGGTTTATCACCTTCGATTCTTCTGAACCAGTTGAGAAGGCCATGGGTAGAAACGACTTAGAAATTCAAAATAAACCGGTAAATTGATTCTATTTTTTATTTATGTTTTTATTTGTATTTTTATTAATCATTCCAATTTAATATTATAGGTTGAAGTGAAGCGTGCAATGCCCAAACACAAATCACAAAGGATTAATATTTATCAAGGAAATTACGGATCATCATCTCCAGCATCAGCTGCAGCTGCGATGTCTGGTTTATCCTCTTCAGCTAGCTCGGCTAGTAGTAGATATAGTTCCCCGTATGGAATGTCTGGTGTTGGGAAAGATGGGAGTTCCGGGGGATATTCTGGTCTTGGTAGTTACAATCCTAGTTCATACTCGGGCTATGGTGGATACGGTCAATATCCAAATTATAATTATCCAAGTTCTTATCCTAGCGGGTATGCTCAATATAATGCTATGAATGCTTATTATTCTTCAAGGTAATATTTGATTGTAAATCAGAGATTTATTAATTATTATTAATATATTGTCTGTTTCATCATTTTTATTTAAAAAATTAGTAGGTATGGTGGTTATAACAGTCAATATGGAGGTAGTAGTAGCAGTTACGGAGGTTCTGGAAGTCGTGGAGGATCTTACAGCCAATGGTATGGAAGAGAAGGCGGCTATGGTTCAGGTGGTCCATCATCCGGAAGTGGCTCGGCAATGAGCGGACCAAGTTCTAGCAGTCGATTAGGTGCATATCGACATTCTCCCGGTCGGGATGAAAGTAATTATAGAGACCACCACCACCACCACCCAGCTTCTCCTATGTATGGTCGTGGTGGTAACAGTTCTCGCAGCGGTGGACCTACTCGATCCTCTTATTCTAGTTCGATGAATAATAGTGGTTCGAGTGGTGCTTTGTACAGTAGCCACCAAGTACGTGGACAACATAACTATCATCCTTATCGGTAAAATTACCGTTATCTTTATAATAAGTTGTTCCGAAGTTAAAGAAATGAGTGAAAATTTTATTTGTATTGAACAATTTTTTTATGCCCTGATTCTCATGCTTGCTAAAGCAATGCTGGAATTTATTCTTTTGGGCGATCAGTCAAAATATTGTGGATACTTTGGTACAGCTTTGTTTATCATTCTTTATAATATTTTTTTTACTATTAGAATTTGTATAGGTTCTATATATTAATATAAAAATCCTAAAATTTGATAGAATCTCATACTTTATTTTTTGTTTGATTAATTTTAAAAGAATTTAGCATAATTTAGTATTTGTTTTATTATTTACAATGATATAGCAACTATTATTTTCCAGATATATTTTCATCATAAGAAAAATTTATTATACATATATAATATTCATTGATAAAAGAACGTGATTTTATATAATTTAAAAGTAAATAAAAATTAATGTTCATATATAATAATTTATCTAAATAATTCTAACCTGATTTTGGTTTTTTAATATTATAAAGTATTCTCTTTATACAAACTTTGTCCTCGCATTTCAAAAAAAAAAAAAAAATGTCTCTAAATTCTAAAGTAGCAATCTCAGAACATGTATCTTTTAAATATTTTAAGCTGGTCGACTTTGAAAAAGTTTGCCATCAGCAGATTTTTAAACTTCCAGCAGAAATCTTAACACCTGAAGTATTAGCTAAAAAATCAACTAAAGCGGGTATCAAGACAAAAGCTGTTAGAACTTCTTCACGCATTCCGAAGCCTAAGAAAACTGAAGAAGTTAACATTGAAGAAGGTTCTCGATGTAAAAAGACAAGTAATGTATAAAGCGAAAAATTTATAATTAAGGTCTTATCAATTCATGAGACGAATATTGACATTATCAATAAAAAATCGAAGGTTCTTCAATTGTGGCGCAACATAGGTCAGTTAAAAGGACTTACACTGATAACGCAGACAGCGCCGCAACTCTCGCTTGGAAAGCACCCAACTTTCCTCGAAAGAAGAAAAAAACAATTCATTTAAATGAACAACAAATTCGTGCACTTCCAGGTATGTGGAATGTAGTGATTAAACATTTAATATCTACGAATATTCGAATTAATTAAAAATTCTAGAACAACCCAACCTTTTTGTGAATTATAACGGTCGTGCGTTTATCGAAAACCCTTTTATGAGACAATCTACTCCATCAATACTTATTCAAGGCGCGTACAAATTAAATGCGGAAGACATCGAAAAATCATTCATTCAAACTTGCTTTAGGTCAATTAACTTATTTAAATATTTTTTTTTGATTAATTAATTAATTATTAACAATATATAATTATCATTTATATATAGACGTCAAACTGAGCCCAAGGTTGAATTTCAACTGAAGAATAAATAATAAATATATCGAACGATTTAACTAACTAATCCTTTTATTTATTTATTTTTTTTTTTTTAGTGCATGAAAGTCAACGAGTCACAAACTTTCTCTTTCCCGGAAATAATTTCGCAAAATTAATTTCAATTTACAAAACATTATATTTCTTGAATCTTATTAATCTTGTTAATACATACAAGTTGTAAATAAAATGCATATTGATATATCGCATACTCAACCCAGATGACTCATTTGACCCATCACCCATTTTACTGATTCAATTACTATATGATCACGTGAATTTGTTTTGAAGAAAGGCCAAAAACTGCTATTTCACACTCCAGCTACCACACGTATGTATAAAATAGTAGATAATTCTTCACTCGACTTGGGATCGTGCACTGATCATTTAGTTCGGTTTCACGAACAAAGACTTGTCCATAACGCTACTGTGAAAGTTGTAACTTTTAACTACTGAAGCACTTATAAACTTTATAATGGCCGCGGATCGTAATACGCCAGAAGGCGTTGAAAATTGGTTGATTCAGTCGTCAGCCAATCCTTGGCTGTTTCCTTCGATCGTAGGTCCGGAACTTACAAGGGAAATACTGCAGCATATTTGTAGTCGTTGGAGTTTATATCCTTCTAACATTAAGCTGGGAGTTTTGTTTGCACTTTTGTGCATTAGAAAACTCTTATTGAGTGGTATGGGAAATGAACTGACTGCGGTAAGTGTTGCGAGATTTATTCTGTGGTTGCTTAAAAAAAATACTGTAGTTTGAATCGCGTTTAAAAGATTCGCCAAGCAACAAATATGTAAAGTTTGAGTTGATTATTATTACGAAAATTTGCACATTACATCTGATTTATGGCCTCGCGTTTTTTGGACGTCATTATTCATTTATTTTCCAAAATAATAAATAAGTTTAGCATAAGAAAATTTTTTAATTCACTTGTGATATTTATTACATATTTACACTTAACATAGGAAAGAATTATTCATCTTGAAGAATGCTCTAAATAATTTAGTACTGTAACTTATTTTTTTCTATTCTTTTCGATACGTCAAATTTAGATAATTACAAATGGATGCAATGACAATGACGAGTGGGTTCGCTTAGTATCAAAAATGTTACAAAGTTATCCATCCACAGGTACACTTGACCTTAACATAGAACAACATATTCCTCAGGACGCTCAGCTTGGACTTCAAAGCTTAATGGAACGCAGTAAGATATATATTTTATCTATTTTTTAAAGCGAAACCTTGTCAAATTTTAAACTAATAAAGTATCATCTATGCAAAGTACAACAAACTGGAATAAAGTTTCATCCGACAGAATATGCTTTTTTAGATCGTGATATAAGTGATGCTTTTTCAACACTTTCAATCAACACGGAGGCTGTCCGTTCGCCTTCTTCACATTTTACTTTAAAGCAGGGAATTGAAATATCAAAGCAACAACGATTACATGCCCTGAATAATGTAGCAATGCCACCACCTTCGCCAGGATTAACCTCACCTGTCAATGCTACAGGATTTAATTTTATGTCAGATCAGAATCGGATTGGTTCATCACAAGGCCTTCCTTCGAATCGTTCAGCTACTTCAACAGGGCCTTCATTATTTATTCCTCCTAAACGTCGGCCTTCACAGTTGTCACAACCATTTCACAGACCTCCGAATCTTTCTCGTGGTAATTGAGATTGCGTTATGTGATATTAAGTAAATGATCTTTTCGTAATTAATTTGTTCCTAATAATGATTTATTGTAATAAGGATCTTTTTCTGGGTCTACACAAGGACCAGACTCACCAACAGAGCCAAAAATCACTCAAGGAAAAAAATATGTGAAACCGACGAAAATTCAAATGCTTGATATAACCACAGCAACAACTATAACACGAAATCAAGAAGAAACAAAACTTAAAACACAAATGGGTACGAATATTTCACATAGTACTTTATCATATTGTGTGGCTATTATTTGATGTATATTTTTTCCTTTGACTGGAATATTTCAGTGTAGCCAATTTTGATAATGTGTAAATTACTTTCTCTTCTATGATGTCGGTCAGAGGAACAACAAATGAAAGAAATGCGAAGACAGGAACGGGAAAAACGTCAAGAAGAAAAAAGACGCGAAGAAGAAGAGAAAAAAAAACAAAAAGAACGTGAGAAGGCTGAGAAAGCAAAACAAAAGGAGGAAGCCAGGCTGGCGAAAGAGAAAGAAAAGCGTGAAAAAGCTGCAGCAAAAGCGGCGGCGGCGGCGGCGGCAGCAGCATCTTCTTCCAATGATATGGGTGATATGCAACCGACTAATGTTCCTGGTAAGATTCTATAAATCATGTAATTAATTCATAATATATTTTTACTGATTTTAGCAAGTTTTATTTATTTAGCGGTTACACGAAAAAAGAAGAAAATTAATAGTAAAGTATTTTATTTCTGTTCGTGGCCCGTTCTATATAGTAAATAATGAAACAATTCATTTCATTATTTTGGCATTATTATGAACAAATTTATGGACAGAGTTATTGAAACAATTTTTTTTTTTTTTAATTATTTTTTTCAATATTTATGAGAAATGTAATTTTTTTAATTGGTTTAATTGACGCTTATAAACTTGCATTTACAGACGATGAGACAATTGAAGATGAAATTGTATCGGATGAAGAATTGCCACATAAGAAACCTAGGAAAACGGTAGCACCCATATCTTCATTATCCCCAACGCATCTATATCAGCCAGATAGCTCAACAGATAATTACAATACCGTTATGATATCAGAGAACGGTTCGGATTCAAATCAAATTAACACACCAGCAATAACTGAGCCACCATCATTAGGTAATAACATCATCATCGTTTTATTTCGTTATAACTTACCTAGTCATATATATATTTTGATTTTTTTACTCTTAGTATCTGAACAACCTATGGCTGCAGATTTAGAGCTGCCAAAGTCACAATTTGAAGAAATACCAAAGATCGAAATGGCTGATACATTGAGAAAACAATTTGAAATGAATTGTGGAGCAGTTCTCGATAAATCTAATAAGATTCATGGAGACAACCGTCAGCTCATAATAAACTTTTTGGGTGGACATCATACTAAACCAGAACGTAATGTTGGATAAATATTAATCTTTTATTTATTTTTCCGATATATTAATATCTGTTTTCCAAATAAATAGAACGTGAAAAGCTTATGAGTATATCGAGTGGGGTATCTTGTAGTGAAGATGAGATTCGTCATATTATCTTACATGAAGAAAAGACACCAATCCCCAATGAAGGCAAGGAAATTCAAGAAACTTTCATATTTGAGATGAATTTGTCAAATGGCCAATGGAGAAAACTTAAGAGGAAAAAGACCAAGGCAGTAAAAAATCCGAATTTAGAAACTTTAAATGGTAGGCCAAATGGTAAGTTTCATGGGTGATAAAAAGAAATTACCTAAAGAAATAGGTTATTAATAGTTTATTAGTTATTATTGTATTGTTGAATTATTATAATAGCAATTATTATTATCTAGTTATTCTGTTATAATCAAAGATTGAATATAAAATATCAAACTTATTGGGAAAAAAAAATATTATTATATAATATATATTATATTTTAAATTTAAGAATTTTTTTTTTTTTTTTTCTTTTTTTTATAAATAACATAGCAGTTTTTATCAATATCAAATTATTACAATAAAATGTATTTTATTGTAAAACAATATAGATATACTGTATATATATAAATCAAATTTATTAATAGGTATATTTAATATTTATATAATATTATATTTTATCACATGATTTTATAGAATCATACTAATGTTATTTAACCTATATTTTTTAATAAATCATTAATATTATTTATAGTTGATAGAAAGTATAATCTGTATTAGCTATATAATAATATAAATATTATATAGCATTGTATCTACATTAGTTAATAATTATAAAGTAATATTAATTAATATAAATATGATATTATATAATATTTATAAAATATTAATTCATAAATTACTTAAAAATAACAAAAAGTTACTATATAAATTTAAAGTAAAAAATCTAAAATGTTATTTTATATTGTAAACCAGTGATTGGATTTTAATAAATCTTAAATTACTTTATATATTCTTTTTAAAATAAAAAAAAATTTGAAATTTGACTGCAAATTGTAAAATACCATATAGTTCTGAAATTAAACAACCTTCAAAAATAAGCAATCCTGGCCTGCATTATGATGATTTTGACTAAAGTTATAAAGACTTTGGCCAGAATTAAGTATAAAAAATGGTTGTTTAATTTCAGAACTATACAGTAATTACTAAAAATTATTTTTTTAAATAAATCAGATTTTAAATTTAAAATCTGATTTGCTTTCCATTAGTTTAATTTTAATAATTCTTTTTTTATTTTAAAAAAAAAGGTTTACTATTTACCACCACTGGTGGTGAGCACCAGTATCACGTGATTTTATTGTAATTTTATAATTCTGGCCAGAATTAAGTGATCTGCATAAAAATATCCTTTTTTAGAAATTAATGTTATACAAAATTCCAGGTAAAGTAATTTCCAAAAATGAGGGTCGTCTAAAGCGGGGGCAAATCACGTGATAATAGTAAAATATTTGTCACCTGTGTCATACCCTCTACTCTTTCATTTTTATTAAGTATTCTGGCGACTTAGAAATTTTTCAGTTAATAAAATCCTATATGTCACACCACTATTTGTCACATTCGCAATTTCTTAATGCCGTAATGCGGGCCAAAAATCTGGATAAATCAGGCAACTTACCCCCGCTTTAGACGACCTCCAAAAATAGGAAAAAAATTTTTTGTGGAACGGGTATCTCCTAAAACGGATATCCTGTATGATACAAAGTCCTAATATGGCAATTTTAATATTCTAGCCAGAATTATGAAAAAAATAGGGATGTGACAGATAATATGTGACGAATAGAATTTTTAGCATGAAAAAATTCTAAGTTCTTAAAATACTTATAAAAAAATGAAGAAGGAGGTGTGATATGGGTGACAAATAAAATCACGTGACACTGGTGCTGATCACCAGTGGTGATGCGTAATAATTTTCTTAAAAAAATATTATGTTTTACAAATTAGTTTAAGGAGGACCCAGAAATATATATATAGGGGTCAGGTGATGAAAGAAAATTTTACTATGAGCTGTACGCAAGGGTTTTTTATATGAACGGTACGCAAATTTGACACCTGATATTGAAAATACCGCAAAAATACGCAAATAAAATTTCAGACCTTAAAATTTTCAATTAATAATTAATTCAGCAAAGTGCAGTATATCATATGATATAGTTTCTATAATCTGCAGTTTGATATCGGTCTTTTTTTTATTAAAAAAAAAAAAAAAATTATATTTGTTTCTCTTTATGTTATGTTAACGAAATATAATAAAATGTATTATATTTTAACAATATTTGTATACGAATTTAGATAGCTTTATAATTAGAAAAAAATTTATTATTTTTTTTTTTTTTTTTGATATTTATATTTGAAAGTTCATTCCTACAATATGTTTAAATTCCAATTTGAAGTTCCAGTTCAAAATCTACAAAAAGAGATGTTAAAGAATATTAGTGAGTGTTCTTATATAAACCCACTCCTTCTTCCTTTAGAAATACTCACCTATCTTGAATTATTCCAAGTTCTAGTCTAAATTCCGCAAAAAAGAGAAGTTAGCAAACGCTTTATTCAAACTCGCACCCCCCCGCTTTTAGAAATACTTAACCGTCTCGAATTCCAAATTTTACTTCAAAATCTACAAAAGAGAAGTTAAAGAATGTTAGTAAATACTCTTTAATACATAAAAAATCAAACCCACTTATCTCCTTATAGAAATACTTACCCGTCTCGAATTCCAAGTTCTGATCGAATTCTGAAATCTATAAAAAAGAAATTATAAAACATTAGTAAGCATTTTTTGATAAAATTCCTAAAAATTTGAAACTTACCAATGTAATAAGCTATAAAAAATAGAATAATTTTGATTATGTAGGTACTAAAAAACTAAAAGGAATGTTAGTAAAATTTTATTAACATTGAATTCTGCTTCTTACACTTAACTCACCATATTTGCAAGAGTCCGTTCCGTTAGTTCCAATTTATACTTCAGTAGTACCTAGTACTTTTTTTTTTATAAATAGTTTTTTTTTTTATTTTTTTAAATCAGTGGAAAAGAAAAAGGTTCGGTTTATAAAAAATCTTTTTTTAAAAAAAAATTCGGTTACTAATAATATAAATATTAAAAAAAAATTCAGTTTATAAAACCGATAAAAAATATTAAATATTAAAAAAAAATTTCGGTTATAAAAACCGATAAAAAAATCTTTAAAAAAAAAAAAAATTTAAAACTATAAAATTGTAAATTTTATGATTGATAAATCGTATTTTAGCATATCGAATAATTTTCTACAACAGTATATATTGATCGGCCAAATAAAAATATAGGTCAAAATACGCAAATTAAATCTTTTACATATAAAAATTTTTAATAAAAATACGCAATCTAATGACCTTACTATGGACAAAAATCTCCTAAATTATACGCAAATCAAAACCTTACCCCGTCCAACTCCACTATGATGACGACGCATTGATAGACCCTACCCCTATATGTATATTTCTGGGTCCTGTTTAAGGTTTATTAAAATCTGATTACTAAATAATAAGATAATATTAAATAATATTGTTTTTGCATAAAATTTATATAATTAATAATTTTTTGCAATTTTTAAGCAAATCATAAATTAAAGATGAAGTATATTATGTCATCATTAATTAGGAGTATGCCAGAAATCAGCTGATTTAATAGAGGGATGAGGGCTAACCTAAAAATCAGGTTCCTATGATTGGCTATAAATTATATAATATATATAATAATTTATATATTAAAATAGTTTTTGCAATTATCTTGCCATCTAATAGCTCAATTTAACTAATCTTTTTTTTATTTTGTAAGGCTTATTAAAAGCTATAAAACAAAAAAAAATTATAAAAATTAGATTACTAAATTACGAGTTATTTATATAAATATAATTATATATATTATTATATATTTTTTTAACCAATCAAAATGCGATCAAGTAGGAGGTGAGAGGGTAAGGACTACTAATTGAATCAGCTGATTTCTGGCATGCCTCTTAATAAATTGTTATCAAAAAAATTTAAAAAAGTTGTGATTTTTTGCATAAGACAAAAATTTTTTTTAAATATTAAAAATTTCAAAAGAACTTTATTAAATATTTACTAAAAGCATCTATTATTCATTTATTATAAGAAGAGTTTATATTATTTAATAGTTTTTATATCTAAAATACTAAAATATAAAGTAATAATGTTCACATAGTCATAGTTTTTTCATACGAACAAAGCTATATTATTAAAAGTGTCAAATAGTATATAAACTATCTAAAAAACATTATTTTATTAATATATATAATATATTCACAAAGTTTATTTACTACAAACATTATGTATAAAGTATTATACGATCCCAAATAATACTAATATAACTCACATATAGGTTTGCATAAAGTTTATATGAAATTACTTTTTAAACCTACAAATTGAGTTTACGTAGATCAGTCAATTTGGGAGTAACTTACATATTATATTTGCATAGGGTTTATAATATTATAATAGATATACGTTAATTTATTTTTAAAAAATACTAATTTCGGTAAATTAAATTACTCAATATTTACCAAAATTTATTTTATTTATTTTTTCACTTTTTTTTCAGTATTTTATACTAAATTTATTTATTTTTATTATTCTTTTTCAGTTTTTAATACCCTAATTCCAAAAGTTTGATCATGTTTTTTGCCTGATAACACTACAAAAAATAAAAAAAAAAAAATTAATTAGTTAAAAAAAATACTGAAAAACACTTTCCCCGTCCTTCCTTACTTTAATTCTAAAAGTTTGATCATGTTTTTCATCTGGCAATACTACAAAAAATAAAAAAAAATCAATAACTTAATTAGTTAAAAAAAGAATAATGAAAGATACCTCACCCACCCTCCCTTACCTTAATCCAAAAGTCTGGTCATACCTTTCATCTGGTAACATTACAAAAAATAAAAATAAAAAATAATTAATTAATTAGTTAAAAAACACCAAAAAACACTTCCTATCCTTCCTTACCTTAATTCCAAAAGTTTGGTTATGCTTTTCGTCTGGTAATATTACAAAAATAAACTGATAAATGATTAAAAAAAAGATCAGATATTCAGATTATCTGATTAGATCAGCAAGTCACATAATCTTGTCTTTATACCGAATAATTTATTATAGTGTTAACAAAATTTTTTAAAATTTTTTTTTAATTAAGATATAAGTTTGCATAGCGTTACTATAAAAAAAAGTTGCATAGAGTTAATAGTAAATACATCAGGAAATTTTATAGGGCGAAAAATTGCGTAAGTTTACGATTTTGTAAGTTTACGAAAGTTTATGGCATAATATTTCGAAAAATTTCAAAATATTACATAAGTTTACAATTTCGTAAGATTTATGTGATATTACGGTCAAAATATTACGCAAGTTTTCAATATCGTAAGATTTACGCAATATTACGATCAAAATATTCTGCAAATTTACGAAACTGTAAACCTGCGTAATATTACGGTTAAAATATTTCAAAAATTTACGAGACTGTAAACCTGCGTAATATTACGATTAAAATATTTTGAAAATTTACGAGACTGTAAACCTGCATAATATTACGGTTGAAATATTTCGAAAATTTACGAGACTGTAAACCTGCATAATATTACGGTTAAAATATTTCAAAAATTTACGAGACTGTAAACCTGCGTAATATTACGGTTAAAATATTTTGAAAATTTAATATTACTATTCGATCGTTAAAGCTGCGTATGCAGTAGAACGTATACAAGGGGCATGTGATACTATTGAATAATCAAAAATAATATAAACACCTTTTCTTTTATATAAACACCTTTTTTTTTAAGTTTGGGAAAACAAATTTATTTTTATTTACGAATTTTTTATTATTTACAATTTTTATGTTAAAATTAAAGTAAATTCTAATTTTTATTATAACTTAATAAAAAAATACACATTTGATACTTGTTCGCTACTATTTTATAAAATAGTACCCAGGCTGTACAGCGTGAACGTCAGTATTAGTCACAGCCCAAAAAAAATGTGAGTCTCCAGCCAATATTTGGTATAGACTGGGCCTAGCTATTCACTTAATAAATAATAAAAAAATAAAAATAATTATCTTCTACGATACGTAGATAAGTTTCTCCTTCTCCTACGATTGTCACGCATAACTAAAATTGATCAAATTTATCAAATTTAAAACATGAACGTAAATATTAATTATAAATTTTATTATAGTATAATTACCCGGCCTCTCCCAAAATCTCGTTCTAAATTCGCGATAATATCTTTGGCCAGTACGCGTTTACAGCCGCCGCCCAGGGTTACCATTACGATAAAGGACATAGTTCTAAATATCAAAATCAGTTGAATATTCGATAAATACATTTAATTTATATGAATGTAATTTTATTTATTTACTTACATGGTAATCCCTGACGAGGTTCCTCCACTTTGGCTGCACTGTTGCCCAGAAACCCTCGTTCAAAATATTCTATTTATTCTGATTCAATTAAATGGATTGGTTAATTTGAATTTAAATTCTGCTCCTTTTTCCGCTGATCACTCTGTCCATTTTTTTAGCTAACACTTTTTTCAATAAAACTTATAGTTTTCCCTATCCAAAAGTCCTCGAATACGCCTAATAACGTTACTAGACGAGGCCGCGGCTCCTTTAATCCTAATAGTAGGAAGGCCAGCCGCCAAGAACGGAAAAAAGTTAATAACAACTCTGATAACTCTGGTTCTGACGGTGAGAACACTGTCCAACAAAAACGCTCTCGTACCATCTCCGAACAAGCTATGGATGAAGATATCGTCGCCGACACAGCGGCTGACGTTGAAGTAGAAGGTCTCTCTTCTCCTCCTAAAGAAAATAATACTGCTTCGACTTCTCTCTCCTCCCACCCGAATATGGCTGCGGCTCTTTCTGCGCCTAACGATAATGCGTCTGAGGGACTCAACGCGTCCATGTATGCTAGAACAACGACTCCTGCATCCCCCCTTAACGCGTCGCCTGATAAGGCTACTGATAATGATCCTCCGGCTGATCAATTTCTTGTTCAATCTCCAACCTTCTCCATCGACAGAAATGATTTTCAAGCTGCGGCTGCCCCTAACTCAGCCCCTGAAACCTTAAAGAACTTCACTACCAATAAGGCATTGATTGATGCCGTCAACAATACCTTTTTAGAAATGTACGAATCGTACACTGGTAAAGCTAGAATGACTGGTTCTGGTGATGCCAAACGCCTCGTTATTCATTTCCAATCCAAGGAGGCCCGTGATGCCTGCGTTGGTGCTGCTCACCAACAGTTCCCAGATCTTGTATTTCATGCCCACGATCCTAAGCAGCTCCGGAGTGATGAGGACCTCCGAGCCATCCAAGTTACTGATATTCCTTTCTTCTTAACTAAAGACAATATCATGTCTTATTTCAAGAAATTCGGTAATATTCAATCCTGTCGAGTTTACTCCAGGAAAAATGCCAAAGTACAACAAGCCAGAATTGTCTATGATTCTGTCCTTTCTATCACTCACTTTGACACCCAATGGGCCGTCTACTGCTTCTCCACCTGCCTCCGGGTGACTCCGTATCACTACACAGTCGATCAGAAATCCTCCCGCCGAGCTTTTGTTGCTACGCTCACGCAATTACCTCCTAACACCAAGGATATCGACCTGGCTCCTCTCACAAGAGATCTTGGTGCTAAGGCTGTCAACGTTCCCCTTTCCCTGAATTCCTATAAACCCAAACGTTGGGCTTATATCACGTTCAATTCTCAAGAAACCATGGATGCCGCTATGGAACAAATCATTGGTTTCCGAGGCCATACATTACAATGGAACCTCCCTGACAATACCAATAAACTTTGCCACAGATGTGGTAAATTAGGCTGTGCCCCCTCTCAGTGCCCAAGCCGCCAAGATCGAGGTCGTTCTAGGGAAAGGAACCCGGTGGCTGCACTTAGAGAACGTTTCAATATCAACCAACCTACCAGAACTAAAGAGCGTTCACGCTCAGGTTCTCGTTCGCGCTCGCGATCAAAAGATCCTGGTAACTCTCAATCCTCCCACCCTCAAAAACCCTTGGCTAACACCCGACTTAATAACAATCCTCGCCGGGATCGCTCTAAATCCAATGATAAACGTGACCGTTCAGTATCTTTTTCTACGGTCGTACGTTCTCCCCCTCCTCTCTCAACACCCAATCAAGCTACTACTATGTCTCCTCACGAGGCTGCTAATATTTTATCCTTGTTGAAATCTCTCCAACAAGACATGGCTGAAGTTCGGGATCGTATCACAGCCTTAGAACTCAATGATAGACGTATGAGTCGTATCGAGCAACATCTTGGCTTGCTACCCCCGCCTGACATCCCAACCACTAGTCAGACCTCTGAGATGCTCATAGACGCACCGGCTATACCCGCTCCTACTGTTAAACAGGTCTCTCCTCGACCCGCTGTTTCGCCCGTACAAACGACTCTCAACCCCTTATCTCCTGGTTTCATTCCTTCGCGACCAGTTAGAGCTCCCATCTCCGCTCCTGTTGATATCCCTGATATTTCCTCATTGTCTTCTACTTCTCATATGGCTCCCCCCTCCACCCAAACTCACGACGAAATTCAAGCCATTAATGCGAAGCATTCAGCTATTGAAAACAAATTGGATATGCTTGCCAACTCTATTAGCGGTTTTATTGGATCCATTGCTTCTTCTTCATCTTCCTCGGACTCAGCTAGTAAAGCTGGTTCTAATTAATTGTTCTCCTTTTCATACCTTCCCCGTCTGATTTTATCATAGTGCTATAATGACGGACAATAATTTTAATTACGATTCTTTTGTACGTAATCCCCCCAACCCCGTAGACATTGATGACCTTACCCTACAAGATTCTTTATTTTCTTCTGTTTCTCCTTCGCTCTCCCCTTGTAATTCCTTTAATATTTCTTCTCTCAACATTAACGGTCTTAAGATGTTTTCACAGAATAAGATCGAGTTATTAAATGATTTCTTTTCCCTCAAACACATCTCTTTTGGTGGTGTCGTTGACACTCACCTACATCCTAAACAAATGCATTTTTTGTCTAAAAGACTTTCTAATTATACTGTTTTTTCCTCTGTTTTGGATACCTCCCAACATGTTCGTTCTTCTGGGGGTGTTTCCCTTTTTATTGAAAATTCTTTGGCTTCTCATGTTCACACTTATACTTCACTTTCATCACGCTTGCTTTCTGTTGACCTATACTTTAAAGGAAACATTAAGCTTCGAATTTTTGTTGTTTATATCCCTCCTCCTTCCGATCAATCCTTGCGCGATGAAACTATCGACCTCCTTATTTCCGCCTTGTCGGATGCTAAACGATTAGGTTTTCACCACGCAGTTTGTGGCGATTTTAATATGCACCTTGATCAATTCTACCCTATATTTTTCAATCAACCTCAAATCGCCTCCAAACGTATCCATCGTCTTTTTAATTTCCTTTTATCAAATGGATATGTTGACTTTACTCCTGTTAATTTTTCTTCTACATTTTTGGGCACCTTTCATCGTGCGGATATTATTTCCCGCATTGATTATGTCTGGTCTTGTCCCCTTCTTAAACGATTTTTACTCACCTCTGTCATTTTTGACGTGCGTGATCTTAGCCTTTCTGATCATAATCCTGTTATTACTTATTACGATTCTTCCTTTTTATCTTCTTCTCTCAAGCCAGCACGTACTCGGCAGCTTCAACGACGTTCTCGTCGTATGTTTTCCTTTGACTCGGTTACCCCCTCGCAATGGGAGGACTTTTCTGCTCATATTGACAATTTGTGCAATACTTCTCCCATTGTATTTGCTTCTTGGCACGTCAATCGTATGTGTGAATATTTACACACTCACATTATTGCTGGTGCCAATGCTATCCTACCCGCACGAACTGTTGGTAATGACCATACCCCAAAATTCCCTAAAGATTTAGAAACCCTAATACAGCATTACCGCTTCCTTAATCGTGTTCTTCACTCTGTTAAATTATTACGTAAATACCCACATACCTTTTCTTCTTCCCATGACCGTAAATGGTCTGGTTATTTGATCAGATTAAATAACATATTTAATTTGTATAAATCCATTTTTTCTTCCGTCCCTGTTTTACCTTCAACTTTACTTTCTTGTCGGACGGATAATTTTAATTCTTTATACAGTACTCTTTCACGTGCCTCTTCTTTGTTAAGAGGCTTACATCTTTTGAAAGAAAAAGAATTTCAGGACTCTTCTATTAAGGCTCATTTGGCGTCTCGCGACCAGAATTTTGATACTGACATTTCTTCATTTATAAGCTCAGCGCTTTCTCGCTCACGTCGTCGCATCGTTTTGAATCGTGTCTTTATTGATCATCCTACCACTCCTCAATTGTTGACGGATCCAAAGGACATTTCTGATGCTGTGGTCAACCATTTTCAAAATGCTGTTCCTATCAAATCCTCCCCACCTTCGCATATATCAGTTCTGCCTGATCGATGGCGCTCTGCGTATTTACCCATGGACTCTGTTTCTCCTGATATTTATAGTTCCCTATTATCTCCCCCTTCCTTAGAGGAATGGCTCTCTACGGTTTCTTCTATGCCCAATGGCAAAGCTCCCGGCCCTTCCATGATTACCTATGAAATGCTCAAACATTTGGGACCTACCGCCAACTCTCTACTTTTAATATTGATCTGTAAATGTTTTGCTACTGCTGACATTCCTGATCTCTGGCGGCAAGCTATGGTTTTTCCCATCCCCAAGCCGCACGAATGGCGATGTCAATTAAAAAATACCCGTCCCATTACACTTCTGGAAGTTATCCGAAAATCCTTTGTCAAGCTTTTTTATAACCGATTGTCTACCGTTCTCGCTACCCACAATGTTCTTAAAGGTGGCAATTTTGCGGGGCTACCAGGAGGTACCTGCCGTGACCCAATCATCACCCTTGAGTCCATCATTCATGATGCCAATCACACCAATTCTCCTCTCTGGATTTTATCGCAAGACATCTCTAAAGCCTTTGACTCTGTCAATTTGACTATGCTGAAATTCGCTCTGGAACGCATTCGTCTGCCTGCGACTGCTATCACGCTTATTTTATCTCTTTTTATGAACCGTTCAAATCGGGTGTTTACTGCCCACGGTGAGACTTCTTCCTACCGGGTTCGCATCGGTATAGACCAAGGCGAAGTGATTTCCCCGCTCTTATGGGTCATTTATATCGATCCCCTTTTGACTGTTTTGAAGTCTGAGATGTTGGATCCTTATGTATTACGATCCCCATCATTATCTTCCGCTGACACAGTCTCTATTCCTGCTATTTCTATCAACAATCTGGTCTTTATGGATGATTCCACTCTTATTTCTTCGTCGAAGGCTGGACTGGAACATATGTTATCAATTACAGAAGAATTCTATTCGTTGAACAATACTTCTGCCAACCATCAGAAATATGTCTTGATATCAAATTCATTGCCTTTAACCACCACATCCACTATTCTCCCTGTGGAATTTCACTTATCCTTATCGTCTTTGAACGATATTCCTTCCATCTCCGTTACCCCTCTTTCTATTACTTCTTCTTTTCGCTTTTTAGGGATATGGTTTAATATCAAAGGCTCTCGTGATTTTGTCAGAAAACAAATCGCCAGTGAATGTAATTCGTTCGCCGCCACTCTTCGCCCGGTCAAGCTCTCTGCTAAACAAGTGGTTTACCTATATAACTCGGTGCTCATTCCTAAACTCGAGTACCGCATGCAAGTTACCCACCTTTCAGCATCGGATTGTTATGCTGCTACACAATCTGTACGCTCTCTCGTCAAGCATAAGGCTAATTTTTCCCGTTCTCTTCCCAATCCTATACTTTACCTTTCTCAAGCTTTGGGCTTGATTGATCTATCTTCTCATTTGACACAATGTCATGTTAATAATTTATTTTTGATGGCTAATTCTTCTACACCTTTTATTCAGCGTTTGTTTATTTATAGATTAATGTTGATACAGTTTAGGTTTTTGATTCCTATTTCTCCTTTGATGGTGGATGATTGGTCCTTATGGTCCAACATGAATATTTTTAAATGTGACTATATCGCGTGCACTATTGCCTCCATGGTTTCTACCCCCTTCCGCTTGCAACACGCTCAGTTCTCTTCTACGTTACCGGACCTTACTCTTCCTGGTCATACTCCTTTATATTTGTGTATGAGCCCGCAGGTTTTTAAAGCTTGCCTCAAGGTTCTCCGGAAACGTCACCTCTTTTACTTATCGCAATTAATTGTGCCCTCTGGCTCTCATCTCATTTCCTGGACAGCTTATCGCACTGCTTATATTGCCCAACTTGAGGATAAGCATGGCCGTTCCCTCCCTCATAAATGGTACCTGGACATCAAGGCCCGTACGACCCTTCCCGGCTCTCATGATCAGTTGCTTGATCAGTATGTACACCCTCCTTCTGTCACTTCTTCTATTGTTTTACTTCCCAGTGCCACTACAATGCAAAAGAATCGTCATTGGCTTGTCACGCTTGACGGCAACGGTGCTCCTCTCTTTGGCAAACAACTTAGCGTCCAACCCAAGAAAGATACCTGTGTAATTGTTCATTGGATATCAGACTGTCTCTCTACTCCTGGTGATGTTGTTCGCCTTCGTCCCTGTCCAGGCTGTGACGCGCATGTTCCGTTCCCCTCAGCTAATAAATATTCTGCCGTTCCGCCTCGCTGCACCTTTAAGATTTCTTTGTTGAGATCTATGATTCTGCCTACAAATTGCGAACGTATTCGTCAATCTACTTCGGAAGTTATTTCTCTTTATACTTGGGCTGACCTTAGTCTCACGGTTATTCCTTATCATCGGCGCCTTGATCTTTTGCCAGATTTTTCCTCCTTTTCTTCTATAGTTGCGGATAATCTTACTGTGTCTCCTCTTATAGATGATCAATTCTTACTTTCTTCATCAGTTCCCCTCCCGTCAGGCTCTCATTATCGTTATTATACCGATAGTTCTTTGATTAACCTCGGTACACCTGAAGTTTCGATGGGTTGGTCTTGGGTTCAAATAATTCCCGACGCTGGATATCTTAACTCTGTTGCCACATATGCGCACGGTACTATACGGAACTGGCCTTCCTCTACCAGAGCTGAAGCTGCTGCAATTTACGCTGCTTTAAGCGTCACTCCAGCTGATTCTACTGTTACTATTTACACGGACTCCCAAGCTGCCATTGATGGTTTGCAACTATGTGCATCTTCTTCCTACTCTAATAGTCGTCTGTTTTACAAAACTACTAACTTCGAGCTGTGGGCTTCTATTGAGCGACTTATTCATTCCAAAAGTCTCGCGGTCTTTCCCGTCAAAGTCAAAGGTCATGATGGCAACTACTGGAACGAATTTGCTGATTCTCTTGCGAATTCCGCTCATCACTCTAATACGGCTTCTCTTTTGCCCGTGGACGCTTACACTTCCTCGCATCCTGTCCGTCTGGTGTATGACAATGTGGTTTGTGAATCTAATCCCAGGCGGCTCTTCAAGCTCCACTTCCAGGCTACCCTTTTGAAGGACCTTTTATCTCTCAAACGTTTTCAATTTGTATATTGCCTGTTTGACAGCGACGACTATGTAGTGGACTGGGAACTTACCTGGTTTACTCTTAAATTTTCCCCGACTCATGATGCTTCCTTCCAGGCTTCTCACGCCGCAAGACATTACACCTTCAAGTTTAAACTCTTCCTCGATGACTTGCCTCTCCTGGAAAAGTTAAAAGTCACCCGTTCTGATCTCTATATTGATCTTCTTACATGCCGTTCGTGTCGTGATCGTATGGAGGACTTGATGCACTTGATCCTCTGCTCTAAACGCCGATCTGTCATGCATCAGATATTGCAATCTTATCAAAATCACTTATTCTCTAAGCTTCGTGAAGCTGGTGAAATGGCTGACCAAGATCCTACACCCTTGCTCAGGAAACTCTCTTCTCTTTCTTGTTGGACCATTTCTTCCTCTAACTGGTCCTCTTACGCGCTCATCCGGGGCTGTTTACCTGCCATATTTATTGACTTATTTGTCGATTTATCCATTCCCAGGCCGTCTGCTATGAAAGTCGTAGCTGCGATACATAATAATTTCATCCGAAAACTTAGGACATGCATCTGGAATCCGCGTACTTATGACAAGAGTAAATGGGAAGACGTGATGAACATTACCCTTAAACTGAAAACTACTCCTCGGCCATCTAATTTGCCTGCCACGTCGTATGTGCCTTTCTCCTCGTTACCTCCTCCGACCCATCTTGTGACTTCACGTGCCTCCGAAGTTGATTGGATTAAGAACTCGATGATTCAAGGTTTGCCATGGTTTAAACATTTGTCAGGTTTTATGGGTCGTCTAACGGTGCTACTTAATAACAGCTTTTGCAGGATGGGATGTCGATTTTTATAGTGGGCGTGTTATCCGTTATTTTGTTAGCATAGTTGCTTCTACTTTGGTTGGAATATATCAAGGGGGAAGATCTAGAGAAATTTAGTGTAATGCGATTTTTCTTTTTAGATTAATTTTGTTACTTTATTTTTACTTAGGAGACTATATAGTTTTATTTTTTAGTTTTATTATTTTTTTTTCTTTTCTTTTTATTTTTAATATAAATTGTATTGATTGAATAATAATTAATAAAGATAAAGGCTACTATGCCGCATTTGCCTTGAATTTAAATTCTGAACGATCTGCGCACCTTTTTCCGCTGATCACTCTGTCCATTTTTTTAGCTAACACTTTTTCATAAAAACTTATAGTTTTCACTACCTAAAAGTCCTCGAATATGCCTAATAACGTTGCTAGACGAGGCCGCGGCTCCTTTAATCCTAATAGTAGGAAGGCCAGCCGTCACAAACGGAAAAAAGACAATAATAACTCTGATAACTCTGGTTCTAACGGTGAGAACACTGTCCAACAGAAACGCTCCCGAACCATCTCCGAACAAGCTATGGATGAAGATATCATCGCTGACACAGCGGCTGACGCTGGTGTTGAAGTTCTTACTTCTTCCCCTCAAGAAAACAATACTGCTGCTACTTCTCTCTCCTTCCATCCGAATATTGCTGTGGCACTATCTGCGCCAACCGATAACGCGTCTAATGGACTCAACGCGTCCATGCATGCTCGAACAACGACTTCTGCATCCCCCCCTAACGCGTCGCCTGATAAGGCTAATGATGATGTTCCTCCTGTTGATCAACTCCTTGTTCAATCTCCAACCTTCTCCATCGATAGAAATGATTTTCAAGCTGCGGCTGCCCCTAACTCTGCCTCTGAAACTCTAAAGAATTTCCCCACAAATAAGGCTCTAATCGATGCTATTAATAACACCTTTTTGGAAATGTACGATTCGTACACTGGTAAAGCAAGGATGACTAGTTCTGGCGATGCCAAACGCCTCGTTATTCATTTCCATACCATGGAGGCCCATGACGCCTGTGTTGATGCTGCTCACCTACAGTTCCCTGACCTCGTATTTTATGCCCACGATCCTAAACAGCTCCGGAGTGATGAAGATCTCTGAGCCATCCAAGTCACTGACATTCCCTTCTTCTTAACCAAAGACAATATCATGTCTTACTTTAAAAAATTTGGTAACGTTGCTTCTTGTCGAGTCTACTCCAGGAAAAATGCCAAAGTACAACAAGCCAGAATAGTTTACGATTCTGCCCACTCTATCGCCTGTTTTGATACCCAATGGGCCGTTTATTGTTTCTCCACCTGCCTCCGGGTGACTCCATGTCATTACACGGTCGATCAGAAATCCTCCCACCGTGAATTCGTTGCTACGCTCACACAACTACCTCCTAACACTAAGGATATCGACCTGGCCCCTCTCACTAGAGATCTGGGTGCTAAGGTCGTCAATGTTCCTCTCTCATTGAACTCCTACAAACCCAAGAGATGGGCTTACGTCACTTTCAATTCCCAAGAAACTATGGATGCCGCTATGGAGCAGATTATTGGTTTCCGCGGCCATACACTATAATGGAACCTCCCAAATAATATTAATAAACTTTGCCACAGATGTGGTAAATTAGGCTGTGCTCCCAATCAGTGCCCAAGCCGCCAGGACAGGGGTCGTACTCGAGGTAGGAACCCGGTGGCTGCACTTAAAGAACATTTCAACATCAACCAACCTGCCAGGCCCAAAGAGCGTTCGCGCTCAGGGTCTCATTCATGCTCGCGCTCGAAAGGTCCAGACAACTCTCACCTCTTCCAGCCGCACAACAAGTCTTCGGATAATACCCGAAGTATTAACAATCGCCGTCGCGATCACTCTAAATCCAATGATAAACGTGACCGCTCAGTTTCCTTTTCCACAGTCTTGCGTACTCCTCCTCTCCTCTCAACCCCCAATCGTGCCGTTACTATGTCCCCGGACGATACTTCTAACATTTTATCTTTGTTGAAATCTCTCCAACAAGACATGACTGAGGTCCGCAATCGTATCACAGCCTTGGAGCTCAACGATCGATGCATGACTCGTATTGAACAACATCTCGGGCTGCTGCCCCAGCCTGACAACCTAGCCACCACTCAGTCTTTGGATATGCTCATTGATGCACCGGTTATCCCTAATCCCACTGTCACGCTTGTATCCTCGCGCCCAGCTGTTCCGCCTGTTCAAACATCTCCTCTCAATCTGTTATCTCCTGATTTTGCTCCATCAAGACCTGTTAGAGCTCCTCTCTCCGCTCCTATTGATATCTCTGCAACCTCTTCCCTCTCTTCTACCTCTCATGCGATCCCCTCCCCCACACAAACTCGCGATGAAATTCAAGCCATTAACGTGAAGCACTCGGCTATCGAGAACAAATTGGACATGCTGGCTAACTCTATCAGCGGTTTCATCAGCTCTATTTCTTCTTCTTCTTCCTTCCCGAACTCAGCTAATACAGCTGGTTCTAATTAATTTTCCCTTCTCTTAATCATTCCCCCGTCTGATTTTATCATCGTGTTTTAATGACGGACAATAATTTTAATTATGATTCCTTTGTTCGCAATCCACCCAACCCCTTAGATATAGATAATCTCTCTTTACAGGATTCTTTGTTTTCCTCTACTTCTCCTTCGCATTCCCCTTGCAACTCCTTTAATATTTCCTCTTTTAACATCAATGGTCTAAAAATGTTTTCGCAAAACAAAATTGAATTACTACATAATTTTTTTTCCCTTAAACATATCTCCTTTGGTGGTGTCGTTGACACCCATCTACATCCCAAACAAATGCAATTTTTATCCAAAAGACTTTCTAATTATACTGTTTTTTCTTCTGTATTGGATACCTCCCAACATATTCGTTCTTCTGGGGGTGTTTCCCTCTTTATTGAAAATTCATTAGCTTCACATGTTCATACTTACTCTTCCCTCTCATCGCGCTTGCTTTCCGTTGACCTATATTTTAAAGGACACGTTAAGCTGCGCATTTTTGTTGTTTATATCCCCCCCACTTCCGATCAAGCTCTGCGCGATGACACTATCGACCTGCTTATTCATGCCTTATTAGAAGCTAAGCGTCTGGGTTTTCATCACGCCGTTTGTGGCGATTTTAATATGCATCTAGACTAATTCTATCCTATATATTTTAATCAACCCCAGATTGCTTCCAAACGTATCCATCGTCTCTTTAATTTTCTTTTATCAAATGGTTATGTTGATTTTACTCCTGTTAATTTTTCTTCTTCCTCTTTGGGCACCTTTCATCGTACCGCTGTCATTACTCGTATTGATTATGTATGGTCTTGCCCCCTTTTTAGGCGTTTTCTACTCACCTCTGTCATTTTTGACACACGTGATGTTGAATTTTCTGACCACAATCCGGTTCTCACATATTATGAGCACTCCTTTTTGTTTTCTTCTGTTAAGCCAGCTCACGCTAGACAACTCAAACGACGTTCTCATCGTATATTTTCTTTCGACTCGGTCACCCCCTCGCAGTGGGATGACTTTGCTGTTCATATTGATACCTTATGTAACATATCTCCCACCCTTTTTGCCTCTTGGCATATTAATCGCATGTGTGAATACTTACATGCTAACATTATTGCTGGGGCTAACGCTATTCTACCCGCACATACTGTGGGTAATGACCATACCCTTAAACTTCCTAAAAACTTGGAAACCTTGATACAACATTATCGTTTCCTTAATCGTGTCCTTCACTCTATTAGATTGTTACGTAAATACCCGCATACCCTTTCCTCCTCCTATGACCGTAAATGGTCTGGTTTCCTAACTAGATTGAACCACATATTCAATTTGTATAAATCCACTTTCCCCACCGTTCCGGTCTTGCCTTCATCTTTATTTTCTTGCCGGACAGATAATTTTAATTCACTGTTCCAATCTTTATCTCATGCTTCTAAACTATTGAGAGGCCTGTATCTTTTGAAAGAAAAAGAGTTTCAGGATTCATCCATCAAGGCTCATCTTGAATCTCGCGATCAGAATTTTGACACTGATATTTCATCTTTTATTAATTCTGCACTTTCTCGTTCCCGTCGTCGGATTACGCTAGATCGTGTTTTTATAGATCATCCCTCCGCTCCTCAGTTGTTAACAGATCCAAAAGATATCTCTGATGCTGCAGTTAACCATTTTCAGACCGTTGTTCCGATCAGAGCTACCCCGCCTCCAAACATATTGGCATTGCCTGATAGATGGCGTTCAGCATATTCGCCTATGAACACAATTTCTTCTGATATTTATAGTTCTCACTTGGCTCCCCCTTCCTTGGAGGAATGGCTTTCCACAGTTTCTTCCATGCCTAATGGCAAAGCCCCTGGTCCTTCTATGATTACGTATGAAATGCTTAAGCATCTTGGTCCTACCACCAACAATTTACTTTTAACCCTAATTCGGAAATGTTTTGCTTCTGCTGACATTCCTGATCTGTGGCGGCAAGCTATGGTCTTCCCTATTCCTAAGCCACATGAATGGCGATGTCAATTGAAAAATACTCGTCCTATCACGCTTTTGGAAGTCATTCGGAAATCCTTTGTCAAGCTTTTTTATAACCGCTTGTCAGCCATTTTGGCCACTCATCACGTCCTTAAACGTGGTAATTTCGCTGGGCTACCTGGAGGAACTTGTCGTGATCCTATTATTACCCTGGAATCCATCATTCACGACGCCAACCATAACAATTCTCCTCTTTGGATCCTCTCGCAAGACATCTCCAAAGCATTTGATTCTGTCAACCTATCTATGTTGAAATTCGCTTTGGAGCGTATTCGTCTGCCTGCGTCTGCCATTACGCTCATCCTGTCTCTTTTTATGAATCGCTCTAATCGTATTTTTACTGCTTATGGTGAAACCTCCTCCTATCGGGTTTGCATCGGTATTGACCAAGGCGAGGTGATTTCTCCGCTCCTATGGGTTATTTACATTGATCCTCTTTTAACCGTCTTGAAAAATGAGATGTTGGATTCTTATATTTTGCGATCCCCTACCTTGCTTTTGAACTCAACGGGCTTTACTCCAGATATTCTTATTAACAACCTGGTCTTTATGGATGATTCTACTCTTATTTTCTTCTCTAAGGCTGGCCTGGAGTATATGTTATCAATCACTGAAGAATTTTACGCTTTGAACAATACTTCTGCTAATCACCAGAAATATGTTTTGATATCGAATTCTTTACCTTTAACCACTACATCTAATATTTCACCTGTGGAATTTCATCTTTCCCTATCACCTTTAAATGAAATTTCTTCTATTTTTGTTACTCCTCTTTCTATTACTTCTTCATTTCATTTTTTAGGAGTATGGTTTAATATTAAAGGCTCCCGCAATTTTGTAAAAAAACAAATCGCTAGCGAATGTAATTCCTTCGCTGCCACTCTTCGCCCAGCCAAGTTATCTGCCAAGCAAGTGGTTTACCTCTACAATTCGGTGCTCATTCCTAAATTGGAGTACCGTATGCAAGTCACCCACCTCTCTGCGAATGATTGTTATGCTGCTACCTGTTCCATACGTTCGCTTGTTAAACAAAAAGCTAATTTTTCTCGTTCTTTCCCTAACCCTATACTCTATCTCTCCCAAGCTTTGGGATTGATTAATTTGTCTTCCCACTTAATTCAATGTCATGTTAATAATTTATTTTTAATGGCTAATTC
This sequence comes from Rhizophagus clarus, assembly GCA_015698045.1. Lineage (NCBI taxonomy): Eukaryota > Fungi > Glomeromycota > Glomeromycetes > Glomerales > Glomeraceae > Rhizophagus > Rhizophagus clarus. The sequence continues at coordinate 24,397 of BLAL01000050.1, read as the reverse complement.
TTCTACTCTTTGTATTCAACAATTATTTGTTTATCGACTTCTGTTAATTCAGTTTAGATTATTAATTCCCATTTCTCCTTTGATGGTGGTCGACTGGTCTTTATGGTCTACTATGACTGCTTTTAAGAATGATTATATCGCTTGCACTCTTGCTTCCGTGATCTCTACCCCCTTCCGTCTGCAACATGCTCGCTTCTCTTCCACAATTCCGGACCTCACTCTCCCTGGCCATACCCCATTATTTTCGTGTATGAGCCCTCATGTGTTTAAGTCTTGTCTCAAGGTCCTTCGGAAACGTCACCTATATTATTTGTCTCAGTTAATTGCGCCGTCTGGCTCTCATCTTATTTCTTGGACTGCTTATCGAACCGCCTATATTGCTCAATTGGCTGATAAATGTGGTCGTTCTCTTCCTCACAAGTGGTATCTGGACATCAAGGCCAACGCCACTCTTCCTGACTCCCGCGACCAGTTACTCGATCGTTATGTCTGTCCTCTCTCTACTACCTCTTCTGTCAATTTGGCTCCCGGTGTCAACACATCGCAAAAAAATTGGCATTGGCTCATCACCCTCGATGGAAATGATGCTCCTTTATTTGGCAAACAGCTTACTGTACAGCCTAAAAAAGACACCTGTATGATTGTTCACTGGATTTCTGATTGTCTCTCTTCCCCTGGTGACGTAATTCGTCTCCGTCTGTGCTCAGGCTGTGCTGCGCATGTCCTGTTTCCTTCTGCTTCTAAATATACAGCCGTCACACCTCGTTGTACCTTCAAGATTTCTCTATTGAAATCCATGATTCTTCCTACCGATTGTGATCGTATTCGACAATCCACCACAGAGGTTGTTTCTCCCTATTCGTGGGCGGAACTCAGTATTACAGTGGTTCCTTATTTTAAATGCCTCGATATTTTGCCAGACCTCTTTTCCTCCTCTATAGGAGTGAAGGTTAATTCACTTGTGGCTCCTTCCGTAGACGACCCCTTTAATTTCCCCTCCTCGGTCCCTCTCCCATCTGGTTCTCACTATCGTTATTATACGGACGGTTCCTTGGTTAACCTTGGCACTCCTGAAGTCTCAATGGGTTGGTCTTGGGTCCAGTTAATTCATGATGCTGGATACCTCAATTCTATCGCTACTTATGCGCATGGCACTATACGAAATTGGCCTTCTTTGACTCGAGCTGAAGCCGCTGCGATTTTTACTACTCTACGCGCCTCTCCAGATAATTCTACCATCACTATTTACACAGATTCTCAAGCTGCCGTTGATGGTTTGCACTTGTGTGCTTCCTCTTCTTATACTAACAGTCGTCTATTTTACAAAACTACCAACTTTGAGCTGTGGGCTTTTATTGAAAACTCTATCCGCTTAAAACATCTCACTGTCTTCCCTGTTAAGGTTAAAGGTCATGATGGCAATTATTGGAACAAATTTGCTGATTCCCTTGCCAATTCTGCCCATCACACTGAAACGGCTCTTCTCTTACCAGAGGCCTCATATACTTCTTCGCACAATGTCTGTCTGGTGTATCATAATGTTGTTTGTGAATCCAACCCTAAGCGCCTCTTCAAGCTCCACTTTCAGGCCACCTTTTTGAAGGACCTCTTGTCTCTCAAACGTTTTCAATTTGTCTATTGTCTATTGGATAAGGACGATTACGTAGTGGACTGGGAACTCACTTGGTTCACTCTTAACTTTTCCCCGGCGCATGACGCTTCTTTCCAGGCCTTTCATGCCGCACGACATTATACCTTCAAGTTTAAACTCTTCCTTGATGACTTGCCTCTTTTGGAGAAGTTGAAAATCACTCGCTCTGATCTGTATATCGATCTTCTTACCTGCCACTTGTGCCGCGATCGCATGAAGGACTTGATGCATTTGATCCTTTGCTCCAAACGTCGATCTGTTATGCATCAGATTTTGCAATCTTACCAAAACCTTTTGTTTTCCAAGCTTCGTGAAGCTGGGGATTTAGCTGATATGGATCCTACGCCTATGCTCAGAAAACTCTCTTCTCTCTCGTGCTGGACTATTTCTTCCTCTAATTGGTCCTCCTACGCACTTATCCGGGGTTGTTTACCCACTATGTTCATTGATCTATTTGTTGATCTATCTATTCCCAGACAATCTGCTATGAAGATCGTAGCTGCGATTCACAACAACTTCATCCAGAGGCTTAGAAAACGCATCTGGAATCTGCGTACTTACGATAAAAGTAAATGGGAAGACGCGATGAACATCACTCTTAAATTGAAAACCACTCCGCGGCCTTCTAATCAGCCTGCCACTTTGTATGTGCCTTTTTCTTTGCTACCTCCTCCGACCCATCTCGTGATCTCACGTGACTCTGAAATTGATTGGATTAAGAACTCAATGACTCAAGGTTTGCCATGGTTTAAACACTTGTCAGGTTTTATGGGTCGTCTAACGGTGCTACTTAATAACAGCTTTTGCAGGATGGGATGTCGATTTTTATAGTGGGCGTGTTATCCGTTATTATGTTAGCATAGTTGCTTCTACTTTGGTTGGAATATATCAAGGGGGAAGATCTAGAGAAATTTAGTGTAATGCGATTTTTCTTTTTAGATTAATTTTGTTACTTTATTTTTACTTAGGAGACTATATAGTTTTATTTTTTAGTTTTATTATTTTTTTTTCTTTTCTTTTTATTTTTAATATAAATTGTATTGATTGAATAATAATTAATAAAGATAAAGGCTACTATGCCGCGTTTGCCTTGAATTTAAATTCTAACGATCTGCGCACCTTTTTCCACTGATCACTCTGTCCATTTTTTTAGCTAACACTTTTTTCATAAAAACTTATAGTTTTCCCTATCCAAAAGTCCTCGAATATGCCTAATAATGTTGCTAGACGAGGCCGCGGCTCCTTTAATCCTAATAGTAGAAAGGCCAGCCACCAAGAACGAAGAAACAACAATAATAATTCTGATAATTCTGGTTCTGATGGTAAGAACACCGTTCAGCAAAAACGTACTCGAACTACCTCTGACAACACTATGGATAAAGACTACGTTGCCGGTCCAGCAGCTGACGTTGAAGTAGAAGGTCCCTCTTCTCCTCCTAAAGAAAATAATACTGCTTCGACTTCTCTCTCCTCCCATCCGAATATGGCTGCGGCTCTTTCTGCGCCTAACGATAATGCGTCTGATAGACTTAACGCGTCTATGCATGCTAGAACAATGACTCCTGCATCCCCCCCTAATGCGTCACCTGATAAGGCTACTGATGATGATCCCCGGCTGATCAATTCCTTGTTCAATCTCCAACCTTCTCCATCGACAGAAATGATTTTTAAGTTGCGGCTGCCCCCAACTCTGCCCCTGAAACTTTAAAGAACTTCACTACAAATAAGGCATTGATTGATGCCGTCAACAACACCTTTTTAGAAATGTACGAGTCGTATACTGGAAAAGCAAGAATGACTGGTTCTGGTGATGCCAAACGCCTCATTATTCATTTCCAATCTAAGGAGGCCTATGACGCCTGTGTTGGTGCTGCTCACCAACAGTTCCCGGATCTTGTATTCTTTGCTCACGATCCTAAACAGCTCCGGAGTGATGAAAATCTCCGAGCTATCCAAGTTACTGACATCCCCTTCTTCTTAACCAAAGAGAATATTGTGTCTTACTTTAAAAAGTTCGGTAATATTGCGTCCTGTCGAGTTTACTCCAGGAAAAATGCCAAAGTGCAACAAGCCAGAATTGTTTACGATTCTGCCCACTCTATTGCCCGTTTTGACATCCAATGGGCTGTTTATTGCTTCTCCACCTGCCTCCGGGTGACTCCGTGTCATTACACAGTTGATCAAAAATCCTCCCACTGTGCATTTGTTGCTACGCTCACGCAATTACCTCCTAACACCAAGGATATCGACCTGGCCCCCCTCACTAGGGATCTGGGGACTAAGGCCGTCAATGTTCCTCTCTCATTGAACTTTTACAAACCCAAGAGATGGGCTTACGTTTCATTCAATTCCCAGGAAACCATGGATGCCACTATGGAACAAATTATTGGTTTTCGAGGTCATACTTTACAATGGAACCTCCCAGACAATACTAACAAACTTTGCCACAGATGTGGTAAGTTAGGCTGTGCTCCCAATCAGTGCCCAAGCCGCCAAGAATGGGGTCGTACTAGGGGAAGGAACCCGGTGGCTGCACTCAAAGAACGTTTCAATATCAACCAACCTGCCAGGCCTAAAGAACGTTCACACTCAGGTTCTCGTTCGCACTCGCGCTCGAAAGGTTCTGGCAACTCTCAATCCTCCCAGCCCCAGAAACCCTTGGCTAACACTCGATCTATTAATAATTCTCACTGGGATCGTTCTAAATCCAATGATAAATGTGACCGTTCGGTTTCCTTTTCTACGGTCTTGCGTACTCCTCCTCCCCTTTCAACATCCAATCAAGCTATTACTATGTCTCCTCACGAGGCTGCTAATATATTATCTTTATTAAAATCTCTCCAACAAGACATGGCTGAAGTCCGTGATCGTATCACTGCCTTGGAGCTCAACGATAGACGTATGACTCGTATTGAACAGCACCTCAGACTGCTTCCCCCGCCTGACGTCCCGGCCACCAATCAGTCTTTAAATATACTCATTGATGCACTGGTTATATCTAACCCCACTGTCGCGTTAGTTTCCTCTCGACCAACTGCTTCGCCTGTACAAACATCTCTCAATCTGCTGTCTCCCGATTTTATCCCATCGCGCCCAGTTAGAGTTTCCTTCTCCGCTCCTGTTGTTCTCCCTGAAATCTCATCCCCTTCTTCTACCTCTCAAACGGTCCCTTCCTCCACGCAAACCTGCGACGAAATTCAAGCCATTAATGCGAAACATTCGGCTATTGAAAACAAATTGGACATGCTGGCTAACTCTATCAGCAGTTTCATCGGATCCATTACTTCTTCTTCTTCTTCTTCCTCGAACTCAGCTAGTACAGCTGGTTCTAACTAATTTTCCCTCCTCTTATATATTTTCCCGTCTGATTTTATCATTGTGTCTTAATGACGGACAATAATTTTAATTATGATTCCTTCGTTCGCAATCCTCCCAACCCTTTAGATATAGATAATCTCTCTTTACAAGATTCCTTATCCTCTTCTATTTCTCCCACCCCTTCCCCTCGCAATGCCTTTAATATTTCTTCTTTTAATATTAACGGACTTAAGACGTTTTCTCACAACAAAATTGAACTATTAAATGATTTCTTTTCCCTTAAACATATCTCCTTTGGTGGTGTCGTTAACACCCATCTACACCCCAAACAAATGCATTTCTTGTCTAAACGATTTTTTAATTATACTGTTTTTCCTCTGTTTTGGACACCTCCCAACATGTTCGTTCTTCTGGAGGTGTTTCTCTTTTATTGAAAATTCTTTGGCTTCTCATGTTCATACTTATTTTTCCCTTTTATCACGACTGCTTTCTGTTGACTTATATTTTAAAGGCCATGTTAAACTGCGTATCTTTGTTGTTTATATCCCTCCCACCTCTGATCAATCCTTGCGCGATGAGACTATCGACCTCCTTATTCGCGCCTTATCGGATGTCAAGAGACTAGGTTTCCATCACGCTGTTTGTGGCAACTTTAATATGCACCTAGATCAATTCTACCCTATATTTTTCAATCAACCTCAAATCGCCTCTAAACGTATCCATTGTCTTTTTAATTTTCTTTTATCAAATGGATATGTTGACTTTACCCTTGTTAACTTTTCTTCTGCCTCTTTGGGCACTTTTCATCGTGCGAATATTATTTCCCGCATTGATTATGTCTGGTCTTGTCCCTTCTTAAACGATTTTTACTCACCTCCGTTATTTTCGATGTGAGTGAGGTTAACTTTTCTGATCACAATCCTGTTATTACATATTATGACTGCTCCTTTCTATCTTCTTCTGTTAAGCCAGCTCGTGCTCGACAACTTAAACGACACTCTCGTCGTATATTTTCCTTTGATTCAGTTACTCTCTCGCAATGGGATGACTTCTCTGTTCACATTGACCGCCTATGTAACATTTCTCCCACTGTTTTTGCTTCTTGGCATATCAATCGAATGTGTGAATATTTGCACGCTAACATTATCGCTGGGGCCAATGTTGTTCTCCCCGCGCGTACTGTTGGTAATGACCATACCCCTAAACTTCCTAAAGATTTGGAAACCTTGATACAACATTACCGTTTCCTTAATCGCGTTCTTCATTCTATTAAATTATTGCGTAAATACCCACATACCCTTTCTTCCTCACATGATCGTAAATGGTCTGGTTATTTGATCCGATTAAATAGTATATTTAAATTGTACAACTCTACCCTTTCTACCGTTCCTGTCTTACCCTCATCTTTATTTTCTTGCTGGACGGATAATTTTAACAATTTGTTTCAAACCCTATCCCATGTTTCCAAATTATTAAGGGGCTTACACCTTTTGAAAGAAAAAGAGTTTCAGGATTCCTCTATCAAAGCTCATTTGGAAACTCGTGATCAGAATTTTGATACTGATATTTCCTCTTTTATTAATTCAGCGCTTTCTCGCTCACGTCATCGTATTGTGTTGGATCGCGTCTTTGTTGATCATCCTACCACTCCTCAATTGTTAACGGACCCCAAGGATGTTTTTGACGCCGTGGTCAATCACTTTCAACATGCAGTTCCCATCAAATCTACCCCCCCTTCGCATATATCAGCGTTATCTGATAGATGGTGTTTGGCATACTCACCTATGGATACTGTTTCTCCCGATATTTACAATTCCCTCTTGTCTCCCCCTTCCTTAGAGGAATGGCTCTCTACGGTTTCTTCCATGCCCAATGGCAAAGTTCCTGATCCCTTTATGATTACATATGAAATGCTCAAACATTTAGGACCTACCACCAACTCTTTGCTTTTACTTTTAATCCGCAAATGTTTTGCTTCTGCTGACATTCCTGACTTGTGGCGCCAAGCTATGGTTTTTCCCATCTCCAAGCCACATGAATGGCGTTGCCAATTGAAAAACACTCGTCCTATCACGCTCCTGGAAGTTATTCGGAAATCTTTTGTCAAGCTTTTTTATATCCGCTTGTCTGCCATTTTGGCTGCTCACAACGTCCTTAAAGGTGGTAATTTCGCTGGACTGCTTGGCAGAACCTGTCGGGACTCTATCATTACTCTTGAATCTATTATTCACGATGCCAATCACAATAATTCTCCTCTTTGGATTCTTTCACAAGACATCTCCAAAGCATTCGACTCTGTTAACCTTACTATGTTGAAATTCGTTTTGGAACGCATACGTTTACCTGCGTTGGCTATTACACTCATTTTGTCCTTTTTTATGAATCGTTCAAATCGGGTTTTCACTGCCTATGGTGAGACTTCCTCCTATCAGGTTTGCATTGGTATAGATCAAGGCGAAGTGATCTCCCCACTCTTGTGGGTTATTTATATTGACCCCCTTCTGACTGTTTTGAAGACTGAGATGCTGGATCCTTATATTTTGCGACCTCCAACCCTCTCTTCGAATATGACGAACTCCATTCCTGATATCTTTATTAACAACCTGATCTTTATGAATGATTCTACTCTTATTTCTTCATCTAAGGCTGGACTGGAGCACATGTTATCAATCACTGAAGAATTTTACGCGTTGAATAACACTTCTGCTAATCATCAAAAATATGTTTTGATCACGAATTCATTGCCCTTAACCACTACATCTACTATTTCACCTGTGGAATTTCATTTATCTTTGTCATCTTTGAACGAAATTCCCTTTATTTCTGTTACCCCTCTTTCTATCACTTCTTCATTTCGTTTTTTAGGAGTATGGTTTAACATCAAAAGCTCTCGGGATTTTGTTAAAAAACAAATTGCTGGTGAATGTAACTCCTTCGCCGCCACTCTCCGTCCGGCCAGATTATCTGCTAAACAAATTGTCTATCTTTATAATTCGGTGCTCATTCCTAAATTGGAATACCGTTTGCAGGTTACTCACCTCTCTGCGACCGATTGTTATGTGACTACACGCTCCATACGCTCGCTTGTCAAACACAAAGCTAATTTTTTTCGCTCTCTTCCTAACCCTATTCTTTATCTTTCTCATGCTTTGGAATTGATTAATTTGTCTTCTCACTTGGTTCAATGTCATGTTAATAATCTGTTTTTGATGGCTAATTCTTCCACTTCTCTTATACAACGTTTGTTCGTTTATCGACTAATGTTGATACAATTTAGATTTTTAATTTCCCTTTCTCCTTTGATGGTGGATGATTGGTTCCTATGGTCTGCTATGACCGCCTTTAAGTGTGATTATATCGCTTGCACTATTGCCTCTATGACTTCTACCCCCTTCCGCCTGCAACATGCTCATTTTTCTTCAGCTACTCCGGACCTTACTCTCCCTAGCCATACCCCTTTATATACGTGTATGAGCCCGCATGTCTTTAAAGCCTGCCTTAAGGTCCTTCGGAAACGCCATCTGTATTATTTATCACAACTAATTGCGCCATCTGGTTCTCATCTCATTTCCTGGACTGCTTATTGGACCGCCTATCTTGTTACACTTGCTGATAAACATGGCCGTTCTCTTCCTCATAAATGGTATTTGGACATTAAGACCAATACTACACTTCCTGACTCACATGATCAGCTATTGGATCGTTTTGTATGTCCTCCCTCCGCTCTGTCTTCCGTCACTCTAGTCCCTGGAGTTACTACAATGCAGAAGAATCGGCATTGGCTCGTTACCCTTGATGGAAGTGATTCTCCTCTTTTTGGTAAACAGCTCAGCGTACAGCCTAAGAAAGATACCTGTATGATTGTTCATTGGATATCTGACTGTCTATCCTCTCCTGGTGATGTGATCTGCCTTTGTCCTTGTCCAGGATGTGACGCGCACGTTCCGTTCTCTTCGGCTAATAAATATACAGCCGTTCCACCTCGCTGTACTTTCAAGATCTCTCTATTGAAGTCATTGATTCTCCCTACTGATTGCGAGCGTATTCAACAGACTACCATGGAAGTCACTTCTCCTTACTCTTGGGCGGATCTTAGTTTTACTGTGATCCCTTATTATCGACGTCTCGATACCTTGCCCGATTTTTCTTTTTCTTCTTCCGTTGTTGGGTATGATTCAACTGTGGCTTCTTCTTCACTGGAGTTGTCCACACTCCCCTTCCCAGTTCCTCTCCCGTCAGGGTCTCATTACCGATATTATACTGATGGCTCCCTTGTTAACCTTGGAACACCTGAAGTCTCAATGGGTTGGTCTTGGGTCCAATTAATACCTGATGCTGGGTATCTCAATTCTGTTGCTACGTATGCGCATGGCACTATACGAAACTGGCCTTCTTCTACTAGAGCTGAAGCCGCTGCGATTTACACTGCTTTACGCGTCTCTCCAGATGATTCTACCATTACTATTTATACGGATTCTCAAGCTTCTATTGATGGTTTGAATTTATGTGTCTCTTCTACCTATACTAATAGTCGTTTGTATTACAAGACTACCAATTTTGAGCTCTGGGCCTCTATTGAGTCTTCCATCCGATCGAAACGTCTCACGGTCCTTCCTGTTAAGGTTAAAGGCCATGATGGCAATTATTGGAACGAGTTCCCTGATTCCCTAGTAAATTCCGCCCATCACTCTGATATGACTCCTCTCTTGCCTGCTGCCGAATATACTTCTTCACACGATGTCCGCCTGGTGTATGATAATATTGTTTGTGAATCCAACCCTAGGCGGCTTTTCAAGCTTTACTTTCAGGCCACCTTTTTGAAGGACCTTTTATCACTTAAACGTTTTCAATTTATTTATTGTTTAAATGATAAGGACGACTATATAGTAGACTGGGAACTCACTTGGTTCACTCTCAACTTTTTCCTGGCATATGACGCCTCTTTCCAGGCTTCTCACACCGCTCGGCATTATGCCTTTAAATTTAAACTCTTCCTCGATGATCTGCCTCTCCTGGAAAAATTAAAGATTACCCGCTCTGATCTTTATATTGACCTTCTTACGTGCCGTTCCTGCCACGATCGCATGGAAGACTTGATGCACTTGATTCTCTGTTCTAAACGCCGCTCCATTATGCATCAAATTTTACAATCCTATCAAAACCATTTGTTTTCCAAACTCCGAGAAGCTGGTGAATTGGCTGATATGGATCCTACGCCTCTGCTCAGGAAACTCTCTTCCCTTTCTTGTTGGACTATTTCCTCTTCCAATTGGTCCTATTACGCGCTTATCCAGGGTTGTTTACCCCACAATGTTTATTGATTTATTTGTTGACTTATCCATCCCCAGATAATCTGCTATGAAGGTCGTAGCTGCGATTCACAACAGCTTTATCCAGAAGCTTAGAACACGTATCTGGAATCCGCGTACTTATGACAAAAGTAAATGGGAAGACGCAATGAACATTACTCTTAAATTGAAAACTACTTCTCGGCCTTCAAATCTGCCTGCCACGTCGTATGTGCCTTTCTTCTCATTACCTCCTCTGACTCATCTCGTGACTCCACGTGACTCTGAAATTGATTGGATCAAGAACTCGATGATTCAAGATTTGCCATGGTTTAAACATTTATCGGGTTTTATGGGTCGTCTAACGGTGCTACTTAATAACAGCTTTTGCAGGATGGGATGTCGATTTTTATAGTGGGCGTGTTATCTGTTATTATGATAACATAGTTGCTTCTACCTTGGTTGGAATATATTAAGGGGAAAGATCTAAGGAAATTTAGTGTAATGCGATTTATTCTTTTTAGGATAGATTTATTACTATATTTTTACTTAGGAGACTATATAGCTTTGTTTTTAGTTAGTTTTATTTTATTTTGTTTCTTTTTATGTTTTATTTGTAAATTGTATCAGTTCAATTAAAATTAATAAAAATAAGGGCTTCTATGCCGCGTTTGCCTTGAATTTAAATTCTTTCTTAAAGAAATTATAGATATTAGTCATATGAACTTATTGGCAACAGAGTCCCAAAAATCATAGCGGCTTCTACCATTAATATTGTGGTAGGCGCGATTTTTGTCTCGGCGTATGTCAACAAGTTCATCCATCATAGCCCAGTTCTAATGGACGTTATAGTGGGAACGACGTGAACGTGTGTAGCGAGGCATTATTAGTTTAGATTTGATTTTTATAATTTGATTTTGGGATGAGTAAAAATTTGAAAGAAAGTCGTAAAATGTCACTTTAAATAAAATTTGAACAATACCTCTTTGATTTGATTTTATTTCTCGTTTCAATTAAATTTAATTTATTACACTTTTCATCATTAAACATATTAATTAAATCATGTACATGTTTAATTGTTTTAAATATAAATATTAATATATCATATTTAAAAATAAAACAATTTATTATTAGCACATTCTATTGAATTTTAAATATTTCGCATACATTTCTTAAAAAAATTAATTTTTTTTAATCAATTTAATTAAAAATAATTAAATATTTTGCGTACATTTCTTAAAAAAATCATAAAAAAAATCTTGTACATCGTACATACAATTACTAAATATCATCCCCTTGTGATAAATAAAAAATTACGCAACACAAATTCAACACAAATTCAACACAAATTTAACAAATTTAACGAAATTTGGCCAAAATTAATAATTTTTTACCAGAATTATCAACACAAATTGAACACAAATTTCAGTCACGATTTATTTATGTCACACCCGCGTTGTTAATAATTAAATAAATAAATCTGCATTTTATTTATGATATGCAAAACGTGACCATAAATTCTTTTAAGGATATAATTTTATTAAAATAAATCAAAACTCCTATATCAAGTGACTAAAAAATATATTTATTTACGAAATATTCATTTTGTTTATCAAATCGGGGTACTATGTGAACGACACCATGTATAGACTCTATAGCTACAAAGTTATATAATTCTATCAATTTTAAGTGAGGACATCCATATAAATATGGGTTCCTTTTAGATTTAAAATCGTACTATTGAATTAATGCGAGATTTAGCGGTGGGTCTGTTAATACTTCTGCTAACAATAAGGCCTATAAATAATAAATATTTATTAATACTTTTATAATAAATTATTACATAAATTGGAAAAATACCTGTCCATAACAAAGTCCTTTGTCTGATATATAATCATTTGATTCTTCAGAATCCATTGAAATAGCTATATCGCTAAACCATACTTTATTATGATACCTGTTTGTGGCACGCATTATGGCACCATTTTCCAGTGTTACCGATCCGTATATGTTTATTCGGGTTTCACCAATAATTGTGAAACCATCAAGTAAATCTAGATATGAATCCAGACAACTTATAAATCTAGCAAAACCAGTCTGCATTTTATTGTCTACGGAATCTTTTTTTCATTAAAAAATGTATTTGCATCTTGTAAAGAGAATTCAAAGAGTCTTGCAGAAAATTTACAAGTGTGAGGTATTTTTGCCGAATTCACTGAATGTTGAGACATTCTAATAGATATTGCTTGACGTTTTATCTATTAATTTAATTTCCATCTTAAGTTATATAATAAATATATACAATAAATAAATTTTCAAATACTTACAGTTCGTAAAAGCTGAGGTTCGACATCTTTTTTATTGCTAATTCAGTAGGGTATTTTAACGAAATATTTGTGAAGACTTTCGTAAGTTTCTGTAGTATAGCCATTTATTGCGCCATAAGATCGTATTGAGTCAATAATATGATAAACCCATGAATGCAATTTAGGTAACTTCAAATTGGAAGGAGAAACAAATTTAAAAGCCTTGACAAACATCCAGGTCCATCTATGTATTGCATCCTAAAATTTAAATGTTAATTTAATTTATTTAATTTAAATTTTCAATTTTACTAAAATTTTAATACATACATTAAATTTCTTCAAGTCACTTTTACTAAATTCTTCATATCTACTTAAAATATACATTTCATTCCAATATTCGTACAATTTTGTAAGATCATCATTATTTACAAAATTATCTACTTCGTTATTATTTTCATCATATAAATTATCAATAACAAATATCATGACTTTCATCAAACTTCGATATTCACTAGTAGTTAATCTTGCAATTGACTGCAGTCCATTGGAAAAAATTTTAATGCCGGGAAAACATGGAATTGCTGCTAGATGGCGATCTACTTCTTCAACTAATTTATTACCATTAACATGTTGCGATTTTAAGATATCGCACGTGAAGATAATTTGATAACGAAATAATCCTAAATCTAAATGATGCATTCTGTCAGGAACGGTAGCCAAGTAGATATTTATATTCCTTGATAATATAAATATTTATAATTAATATATATATATGTTATTATAATTATTTCTACTTTTGCATACTTACGGTAAATCCCAAAAAAATTATGTACAGATTCTATGCAAACAGATCTTTGTGTATCATTTTCAAAATGTTTACGCATTTCATCATGAGTTCTTAGTATTACATCATTAACCGATAAGTCTATATTTGCAAGATTTTCCCTTTTAACTAAACAGGAGTGACATGGAAGGTTTGAATTGGAGGATTTATAAACTAAACAAAAACTTGCAGCCTCCGGCCAATCTGCAATAATAGTTGAAACTCTAGGATAAAACCAGGTATTTTCATTATTTATAAAAAGGTCTATACCATCTTTTAATAAAATAATTGGTTCTAGTAAATGACGTAAAGATTTATGAAAGGTATCACAAACCAGATCTTTATTTATAAAAAGGTCTATACCATCTTTTAATAAAATAATTGGTTCTAGTAAATGACGTAAAGATTTATGAAAGGTATCATGAACCAGATCTTTATTTGCAGCTTCTAAAATTGGTAAATATCCCAAAAGTTGCTTTGCATCCTATTTATTATGACGCCATATTGGGATATTACCTAATGTAATATATATTGGATGCAATTGACTTTTTCCTAATGTAACTGTAGTTGTTGCATCTGAATATAAAATAATTGACGAACCAGTAGGTAAAGATTCTTGCGTAGTTTTTCACCATTTTCCAGTGTTTTGTTCACTGTAAATACTTTCTCTATTATACTATAAAATAATATAAATAAATTAAAATAAATATTATTTAGATTATTGAATTAACTAATATTTACTATTTACCTCATAGTTTTCGTAAGATAGCACAAAATTTTGTGTTATGTCAGGAACAGTTAAGATATTTTTGATGCACTGTATTAAGTTTTGATAATAAAGAAAATAATCTTTATCCTCATATTTTGTTATAAGAACTTTACTAAATTCTAAATTAGAAAACTTCATATTATTCATAAATGCTCGTCCCTGTTCGATATTTTTTGGTAATGGTGATTCTGTAAGATTTGAATGTTTATTAAAAAAACGTATTATTTCATTACCATCTTTATTGTTTATTTTATATTTCGTTACTAATAACATTAGATCTTTATAAGCATCATTAGGAAATTCTGTGCAAGTTTTGGTATTGAGATTTTTGGGTTCTTCAAAAATTTCAGGCTCTTCAGATGAATCTAATATATTTTCAAAGTTACTATCTTCAAGGCTCATCTCTGATATTGCACTTCCAATACTGTCAAATGACATATTTTGTATATCATTATCATCATCCACCTAAAATTATAAACCAAATGAGTTAGTATAATTTGAGCTTTTTCTTGAGAGCTTTAAAAAGAATAATCTGAAATAACATAATTACCTCAACTTTATCATTTTCATATTCACTACTTAGATTACTTCTTGTATCCATTTCACTGCTATATTTTTCACTATCATTATTATTATCATCTTCTTCTACTTCTACTTCTACATTTTTTAAGCATTTTTGGGCGTGTTGAGTATATGCAAAGCGTTGACTGAATATTCGCATACAAAGGGGGCATTTGAAACTCATGTTGCTAAATTAACGCGTCAAATTTGATGAAAAGTATCAATTCACTATTCAATTTATATGAGATTTTGTGTGCTAATAAAATTATATTTCATTGTAAAAATTTATGAATTAATTGAATGGATTACAATTGATTGAGTTATTTGAATAAATACGACTACGCAAATTTACGCATTAATGAATGGAACTGGCTGTAAGAATCTGGTGGCTAATATCACGGAATCATTCGCAAATTTACGCATTATAGCAAAATTTAAAATATGCGAAACACTTAGCAATTTTGCTGCCAGAAACTTGCCGAGTTCGTGGGCTGGCAAATCTAAAAATAAATGTAACAAGTCTATGATGTAACATATAAATATTGTTTATTATTTTGTTTACTATTTCAACTTGCCGGCAATCCGTCAACTCACGAACCTGACAGCAAAAGTGCTGAATGTTTCGCATATTTTGAATTTGCTGTAACAGGCTGTAAGAATCTGGATGGCTAATACGGCTTATTCAATTGGCTAATCATTTGATAATCAGCCGCAAATTTATTGGCTTAACACATTTTACAATAATGGACGGATGATCAGCCACAAATTTATGCGATAATCAGTTATAAGCGTTCAAGATCACTATCAATCTGATCAGCCAAATGAGTTCACTGGCTGCAACTTTTTTTTTGCCATGCATACAAAGCCCCAACATGTGTAACATCTTATTTTTTTATAAATGGGTGTTGATTAATACTTCGATTGTACTATATGCTTTTACGAGAGTTTTTTTAAAAATTCTCTCATGAAAGTGTTACAATTTTTTTTTTGTAATATCACGATGCAAAATTTTTGCATTAGTTCATTCATTTTTCGTAATATTTCGCATTAGTTTATCCATTTTTCGCAATATTTCGCAAGTTTTTTTTCTTTTTTAGTATAGAATGGCGGAAATGACGTTATGACAGCTTGCCTCCTTTTTCTGAACATCTGGTTCATGTATTTCCCCTTTTTCGTATTTTTAGTTCCTCATTTTCAAATTTCTGGTTCATGTCTTTCCCCTTTTTCTCATATTTTTCTCCTTTCGTATTTCTAGTTTCTCTTCAAATTTCTAGTAATATCTTTTTCTCCTTTTCGAGTTTAGTTCATATCTATTCCCTCACATATTATCCCGATGGCTACAAAACGTGGTGAAAAATGAAATATTGATGATAATGAAAGAATCTCAAGACGTAATACTGAGAAGAGTAGTGAAGCCGAGAAACGAATAAGATTATCAGACGATAACGTTGAAGGTATATATGACATGATATGTATCATATTTTTTATAAGAAATTATATAATATATAGTAAATTATATTTTATTGTTAAAGTTAATAAAAAATCAATAGAGAAACTATTAAGAACCAATTCGCAGATAATTTCTAAGCTTAAAGTTCTTATTACCAGACAAAAAAATCTCGAAACCCGTCTCTCGGGCATAGAAAAAAAGCTCAACGATGATAACAAAAATAATAATACAATAGATCTGGAGTATATAAAGGTAATAAAGATGAATATTATTTAATGTAAACCTGAAATGCTAACCTCGTTTGATTAGGAGTTCGTTAAGAAGGTGTTGAAAATTTTATTTGAAAATTTTATTTATCCTTCGCAAGACGAGTACAGACTCGCTACCGAAAAATATTTAAAAGACGAAAACCCAGAATTTATACGCCAGTTCAAAAAAAATCAATGGATTATTTTTTTGAAAAAAAAATTGCCCCGACTGTAAGTTAAAGCAATTATGAATTTTATTAAATTTCATACTAATATTTTTTTTTAATAGTTAGTACAACAACATAGAAGCATACGAGGGACGTTCACGTCTAGAGTCAAAGATGTTATGTATTCTGTTTTTGAAGCGACTGGGTATAAATTACCGTCTATTAACACTTAGGTTAATCTGTCAAAGATTCAGGAATGGAAGAGTAAGCCAGAGGTGAAAAGATGTTACAACAACCTATTTAAAAAGGTTAAAGATGGGCAACCTACGATATATATGTCGCTGATAATTGATAAGTTGCGAAAAGAAAATAAAAATCCCTCAAAAACCCAAATAGCTTATGCGATTAGCATATGTGAAACGTACTTAAATCCTAATAATCAAAACATTCAAATGAGCGAAAGTATAATGAAGTCGAAGATAATCAACAACTTAGTAAGTTTTTAATTTACAATTTGCAAAATGTGAATTATTTTATTTATTTATTTATTTATTTTTAGCAAAAGTTGGAAAATAGGGATAAATTTACACATTCGGATGACGATTCTCATGATGGTAATGATATAGATAATGGTGGTGATAGAGCAGCTGACGATGAAGCAGGTGCGGCTGATGATGGTGCGACTAACGATGGTAGGCCTAACGATAGTACGGCTAACGATAGTGCAGCTAACAATGGTGCGGCTAACGATAGCATAGCTGACGATGATATACTTTCTAGTGACTCTTATAACACGGAGGAGGAAGGTCAGTATGTAAATAGTTTATTAGAGAATTATGGGTTGCATAGGAAATAAATATTATTTTTTATATATATCACACGTAATAGCATTTTTTTTACCATAATAATATAGTTTTAATAAATAAAATGGTTATTAATTTTTAACAATACGGGTGTGACATAAATAAATCATAGCTGAAATTTGTGTTCAATTTGTGTTCAATTTGTGTTGATAATTCTGGTAAAAAATTTGTTAATTTTGGCCAAATTTTGTTAAATTTGTTGAATTTGTGTTGAATTTGTGTTGATAATTTTTAATTTATCACGAGGGGATGATATTTAGTAATTGTGCATATACAATTTCTGTAACGATGTACATGATTTTTTAAAATGCGGATTTCCGTAATTTTACGATATCGTATTTTCTGGCCAATCGAAATTAGGTTGATCCTTGCATGTGATTTAATCATTTAATCATGTACGCATTTTTTGTTTTATTTATTTTTGTCTCTTATTTTTTTATTCTTTTGTTTAATATTTTTAATTTTTTTGTCTCTTCTTTCTATTATTTCTTTAATTATATACAATATATTTACATATATTTCATAATTTATTGCTTTGCAAGTATAGAAATATTTGTTTATTAATACTAATTATTTTCATTTTTTTTTACCTCTTTGTTACTTTGTATCGTAATACTAACAATAATATCTATGTTTCCTTTATTCCTTTTTACTTGTACTTTAATACTAATAATACTAACAATACTAACAACATGTTTATTTTTTCCTTTCTCTTTATTTCTTTATTCTCTTTGCAGGTATAAAAATATTTATTTATTAATACTAATTATTTTAATATTAATGCGTTTTTTTTTTACCTCTTTGTTACTTTGTATCGTAATACTAACAATAATATCTATGTTTCCTTTATTCCTTTTTACTTGTACTTTAATACTAACGATACTAACAATACTAACAACATGTTTTTTTTTCCTTTCTCTTTATTTCTTTATTCTTTTGTTCAATTACTTTGCAGGTATAGAAATATTTATTTATTAATACTAATTATTTTAATATTAACGCGTTTTTTTTACCTCTTTGTTACTTTATGTCGTAATACTAACAATACTACTTTGCTGAAATCTTCAAATCCGCCACAATATCTTAACGATACATTTTCAACATCTTCACGATAACATCACAATTTTTTTAAATGATATCGTGACGATATATTTATGATAATCTTAACGATACCTTTTCAACATCCTCGCGATATTTGAAATTTGATATCGTTCTGATATCATTCTGATATTATATTGATTTATAGTCTCGATGTCGTGATGATGTTGAAATGGAAATTGTGATGTTATCGTGAAGATGTTGAAAATGTATCGTTAAGATTATCATAAATATATCGTCACGATATCATTTAATATATTGTCACGATATCATTTAAAAATTAATATTATCGTGAAGTTGTTGAAAATGTATCGTTAGGATATTATAATTATGTCGTTATGGTATCATTAAGATCGCTAAATATTTTATTGAAATATCGTGACGACATTTAAACTGTATCAGGATGATAATGAAACGTAGTAGATACATTCAATAAATTAAATCAATTTTAATTGGTTTAAATTAATTTGTTTATTAATTAATTAATATATATATATTTTTATAATGCAATTATGACAATTATGATGTTTTAATTGTTATTTAATTGTTAAATATTGCGAATTACGGTAATTAAAGGAAGAATATCCCTATCTCTGGATAGGATGACATAAAATAACGTGACGATATCGGTTTAACACTAATATTATATTGAAACTTGTTAAAAATGTTGAATTAGAGTGTCTGGATTATGGCGCAAGCTCTGCGAAATTAAAGTTATGATCGTACCTGATTAAATTAAGCCGAAACACTTGAACCTAAAAGAAACAGAAGAAACGTTATTATAACGTTCCTTACAAAAAAAAAAGAAAAGAAAAAAAGAAAATTCATATATTCTTACAAAAAAAAAAAAAAATATTAAGTTTCGCATCTCTCTCACCGGATGGTTAACATAAAACAACGTGACGATATCATTATGACACTAATATTATCTTGAAACTTGTTTAAAATGTTGAATTGATAAGTTTCTGATTACGACGCAAGTTTCTGCGAAATTAAAGATACGGTCGTGCCTGGTAAATTACTTAGACATCTCTCTTTCCGAATGCTAATATAAAACAACGTGACGATATCATTATGACGCTAGAATAATCGCATTCCCAAGTATAAAAAAAGAGGGGAAATAATACTATACCGAAACTTTCTTTGCGCACATTCCGAATTTCGTCCGAATTTCATCGCAAATATTATTATACACTACTATTAAAAAATTTTTCTTTTTTAAAAAAAAATAATAATAAATAGATAAATAAATAAAAAAATACATCCCGAATTTCTGTTATATTGTTAAAAAATATTTCTAAACAATATTTGCACAGCGAGAGCTAAAATTTGTAAAACAATTAATATTATTATAAATAACTTTTTGTTTCGTACCTGTCAAGGTGTCGAATAAACTATTTTTCAATGTTGAGATTACGCTAGAATAAAAAATAGACGCGTATATGATTGTTAATATTATTAAGAAATATTTTAAATAGACTGACAATATTAAAATGTAAGTTATTACAGTAAAATGTAGAGAATGGAGTAGAAATAACCGTCGTGCGAATGTTTTAACAAACAAACAATGATTTTGATTGGATAATCAATACAAAGTCACGTTATCACGTGATAAGTAATGGACCGGTCACGATACCATAACGATATCAAAACGATATTGTTGCATTTATTTAATAAAAAAAAGATACTGTATCATTTTGATATTGTTAAAACAATAATGAATTTAATGAGTAAACGTAGTATAAACTTATATTTATATTGTAAATTTATTAACATAATATTACTAATAAAGCTATATAGCCGTAAAATAATAATTATTTTTTATCCACAAATCAATTTTCGTATCATAGACAAAGTGAACTTTCTGTACGTGGTCAATTATTGATATTGGGAAGATTCTTCTCCAGCGAATGTCTTGGCTTGTCTGAATGCGAAAAAGAGGACATTTCAATACGTTGTGAATTCTGTTAATATTGTCAAACCAATCAATTGTAATAAAGGCATAATATTTATCATCATTGCCTTTGTATTTGAAGATCCCTTTTATAATCGCATAACATTCACCACTGTCTTCCTCGTGTATTGTTACGACGTCACTAATATGAAGATGTACTTTGGAAAAGACGCCATCGCTTTCTTCCATAGTGTATGTCGCCAATTCATACCAGCCCATTTGAGAATATATAAGAGCTGACTTTTGTCCAATGTCCATAAATAAAAGAAGCAGCTCAGATTTGAAATTTGGCAAATTTTTCATGATATTTTCACGATCCTGATGGGACAAGCTCCTCTTTAAGATAATATTTGTAATAAAATCCACTGGAGATGAAATCGCTATATAAATAAAATTACGTTAATAATTGCGGAAATATTATTATTATAAAATTGTAATACAAACCTTCTTCATTTTCTTCCAGTTCTTGTTCATTTGATACCTTGTCTTCAGTAATATACCAATTAGTCAATAAATTTCTAAAATTTGAGGACATAGTAGCGAAACCTCTACAAGGTTGTGATAATCTTTGATCTGCGCCTTCATCTACTAAATGACGAATTGCAAAGAGCGTAGTATACCGCTTTAACAAGTCTAGCTCGACATTCTTGCAATTTGTTCGTGGTACCATTGCTTTAAAGATCCGATGCACCATCTCTTTGATACCAACTTGAGTGTTTATAAGAGTACCATAAGTCCTTGCATGCACCAGCAAGTGGATATTGATATGCAGGTTTGGTAAGTTAGCAAATTCAGGGAAAACCTAAAGCCACATTATTAAATAATATTTTATATATTGATAAATAAAAAATAAAAAATTATATAAGAATTATGAATAATTGTACCTTTGGAAGAATTTTCATTTCTTCTTCAAGGCATTTTTGTAATTCGTCATACGAATCTAATGTAAACTTGCTTTCAAAAACCATCCTCATTGTTTTTGCTACATATACCCAACAAGCAATTATTACATTTTTCGCCATGTTAATGCGTGATTCTTGAATTCGTCGCAGAATGCTTCTGGATTCATTTTCCTTTAAGCTTGATGTTTCTAAAAAACTATTAAGTATAAAAGGCATTATCATAGCGAGCCTAAGATAGTCAAACATCATGAAACTAGCATTGTGACTAATTGGATTTGGCAAACGAGACCATTTTTTTGGTTTCTCAAAGTTCTTCCAGGCTTTGATAAACTCGTCCTCTCCTTTTTGTGAAAATAATTCGCACCTGTGGAAATCAAAAAGCTTTATTAAAAGATTTTGTTCGTTACATATCTAGCTAAAGTTAATTAAATTCAAAGATCATACGTTAATTTAAGAAGTCGTCCAATCTTCCCAGCAGTTGCATGATATACATCTTGAGGTGTCTGTAAATGCCTTTCTCTTAGCAGCCTATCCAAAATGCTAGGCCTTGTTCTTAGTCCAAACTCAGTACAAAGTCGTCTTTGCCTTGTGGTAGCAGGTTTGTTAAATATCTCTTTAAATTGATCGTCAGTGATGTGATGATATCTTGATGTTGCTGGTACATCCTGAGAGAAGTTGGTAAGTGATTCTCGAGAGGCTGTACAAGTGCGGCAACCTTTATTGGCATTATGTCGTAATACACCACACATGTCATTCCCTTGTGGTAAATCAGCAGTTACGACACCTAAACCGGCTATCACCCAAGCATCTTGGCCATTCACTTCCATTAATTTTCCTTGTTCGAATTCTTTCATTTCAGAAATAAATGGCAACATGAATTCATTGAAATTACCACCGAAAGGAACAAACCCGAGAACAAAGTGATTTTTGAGCAACTTTCTTTGACGGGCAGGCATATTTCCAAACTGCACATAAACACCTCCTAACGAATGATAAACATTCCTAAATGTTCCAAAATCATCGTAGTATATGTCCAAAAACAGCTTATAAACCGGAATTGTTGGAGATGGTGGCTGCCTTATGGAAATATATTCCGAAGGATGTTGATAAGAGAACGTTGCATCACGAATGCGCCAGTGTGTATGAGTATTTTGGTAATTCGTAGTGTATCTGCAGCAACCTTTTCTGAAATTTGTGATGTTGTTATTGTCAAGAATGGTTCATCTTGTAACCAAACTTCTCCGGAAAGAGAGCGATTTTGTCTTAATTCTCCCTTAAAAGTTCCAGGCAAGTCACTATAATCTAGAACTTTTTGGATTCTCAGCCGATACTGTTGGTTCTCTTCATTTAATAATATTGCTCTCAATTTGCCAAGTTTTCGCTCATTGTCGTAATAGTAAACAAAATCGCCGCATTGGTATATCTCTATTATATACATATGAAAAAAGTGTTAGTCTCTTGTACTTTATTGCTTCGCCTCTCTACCATCAGCTTGCATTTAATAAATAATTACCCCCTGATATCATTAATTGTTCTTGACCGAAAAGAGGTGACTCTGCCCATAAGGTACCATGCCAGTACTCAGATTTTGTTTTTGAATCGACACCAGCACCAAAATACATTTCCTTTAATAGTGATGGGTTGTTAAGAACATTCCAAATGATATCACTTATTGAAAGTTGATATGCCATCTTTGAATTCTTTAAAGTTGATGGTGTTTTTTTTGATGAAATTGAGATAGATTTTGCTGATATTGAGGGAAGAGGAAGACGCTCCCTGTATGCTCGAAATCTCCGAATATTCTTTACAATATGATCTCTATTAAATTCTGGTCTCATGATAATGTCAACAAGATCTTTATATGCATTTGTTGAAATATTATGCTTATAAATCCAACAAAATAAGGCAGCAGTAGTTAAATTTTGAAAATATGGAGCAAAATCACCATCATAAGATGGTAACTTATCTTTAGCCAATGCTTCATCAACGAATAGCTTTTCTTCTGAGATATCAGAATCATGTCTTTCTTCATTATCTGACAACATTGTTTCATATTCTTCATCACTTTCTAAGGACATTATATAATCGCTTTCTGTTTCATTCTCTGATGATGTTGAAATCATGTTGGTATCACCTTCTTCATTATTGCTTCGTTGTTCTAAATCATCATCATTATCGTTTCGTTGTTCTAAATGATCATTATCGCTTCGTTGTTCTAAATGATCATCATTGCTTCATTATTCTAAATCATCACCATTATCGCTTCGCTGTTCTATATGATCATTATCGCTTCGTTGTTCTAAATCATCACCATTATCGCTTCGCTGTTCTATATGATCATCATCGCTTCGTTGTTCTAAATCATCACCATTATCGCTTCGCTGTTCTATATGATCATCATCGCTTCGTTATTCTAAATCATCATCTCCGTCGCCATATTCATTATACTCTTCGCCGCTAATATTATCATCTTCAAAATCTTTTGTACCATTTTTTCATTGTCATCATTATCCGATAATAAAATCTGTTGGGCAACCTTCTAAAATTATTACGGATACGAAAAGGTAATGTAGCAATATTCGCTTTTCGAGGTTTATTTCGTAACATGGCTATGATAATAATATTAAGGAATAATAAAATGAGTAAATTTAAAAAATGTCCAATGCGCGTTTGTGTATTTTAATTCATTAACTGCTTTTATAATTTTTTAATTGGAAATCATAGTATCGCGACCGCAGCACATAAACGGAAATTTTGGGTTAACAAATTTCTCATTAACGGAAATTTGGGCAATGATCTGGTTACATGTAAAGAAATTTGTATGAAATCGTGACCGCAGGACATAAACGGAAATTTATAAACAGAAATTTATATTGAAATTTCGAGAAAAAAAAATTGTCAATGGTTACATTAGTTCTTGGATCACAGTATTAATGGAAATCTTGGGGAAATGATCTAAAATTGACATGTTAACAACAGTTACATGCAAAGAAATTTTG